>CM021106.1:28872576-29170443 GCA_007115665.2 Sequoiadendron giganteum
CTTAAACACTCAACCCTCAACCCTCGACCCTTAAACCCTAATCTGTCAACCCCCATACCCTCTTAATCCCTCAACCCTCAACCCTCCAACCCTAATCCCTTGACCCCTATACCCTCTTAATCCCTCAACCCTCTGACCCTTAACCGCCAAAGCTAGTCCATGACCCTATGCCCTCTTAATCCCTCCAGCCCAGCAGACCTAATCCCTCAACCCTTAACCCTCAGCCTTAAACCTAATCCCTCATGCTACCTCTGGGCCACCTCCAACCCTCAACCCTCCAAACCTTGAAACCCTAATCCTCAACCCTGACCTGACCAGCCTAATCCCTCGACCCCATACCTCTTAATCCCTCAACCTCATGGGTTAACCCTTCAAACCCTAATCCCTCCTTCCCTATACCCTCATAATCCCCCAACCCTCAACCCTTAACCCCTAATCCCTCAACCCCTATACCTTCTTAATCCCTCAACCCTCAACCCTCAACCCTTAAACCCTCATCCCTCAACACTCAACCCTTAAACCCTAATCCCTCAACCCCTATACCCTTTTAATCTATCAATCCTGAACCCTTAAACCCTAATCACTCAACACCTATACCCTCTTAATACTTCAACCCTCAACCCTCAATCCTTAAACCCTAATCCCTCAACCCATATACCCTCTTAATCCCTCAACCCTCAACCCTTAACCCTTAAACCCTAATCCATCAACCCCTATACCCTCTTAATCCCTCAATCCTCAACCCTTAAAACCTAATCCCTCAACCCCTATACCCTCTTAATCCCTCAACCGTGAATCCTGAACCCTTATACCCTAATCCCTCAACCCCCATACCCTCCTAATCCCTCAGCCCTCAACCCTCAACCCTTAACCCTTAATTTCTAAACCCTCTACTTGAGAGAGAGAGAGAGGGAGAGGTGGTGGGAGGGACATGCTTGAGAGTGAGGGATAGGGAGAGGGATAGAGAGAGAGGGAGTGAGAGAGGGAGGGATTCATTGTGAGAGGGAGAGGGTGTAGGAGGGGGAGACTTGACAAAGAGAGAGAGGAAGATGGGGTAGGATGGAGATACTTGAGAGAGAGAAAGAGGGAGATAGGGTGGGAAGGAGAGACATTAGAGAGAGGGAGAGAGAAAAAGTGGGAGAGAGATAAAGGGAGTGAGAGAGAGAGGGAGAGAGACAAATTGGGATAGAGAGAGAGGGAGTGGGAGAGAGAGAGAGGGAGAGACATAGAGACAGAGAGAGAGAGTGAGAGAGACGGAGGGGGAGGGGGTGGGAGTGGGAGGGAGAAACCTAAGAGAGAGCGAGAGGGAGAGAGTTTTGGAGGGAGACACCCGAGAGAGAAGGAGAGGGAGAAAAAGTGGGAGATAGGGGGTGGGAAGGAGATACCTAAGAGAGTAGGAGAGAGAGGGAGTGAGAGATAGAGGGATGGGAGAGATACAAGGAGTGAGAGAGAGACTCGAGAGATGGAGAGGGGTGGGAGGGAGAGGGAGTACTCAGGATAGAGGGATTCGAGAGAGATGGAGGGGGTGGGGGGAGATACATGAGATAGAGGGAGAGAGAGAGAGTGGGAGGGGGTGGGAGGAGATATTTGAGAGAGAGGGAGAGAGATAGAGGGAGTGAGAGAGAGAGAGAGGATGTGGGAGAGAGATAGAGGGAGTGAGTGAAAGAGACAAAGAGAGGCCTGAAAGAGGGAGAGGGGGTAGAAGGGAGAGACTTGAGAGACAAAGAGGGAGGGAGAGTGGGTGGGAGGGAGAGAGAGGGAGAGAGAGGGGGAGAGAGATAGAGGGAATGAGAGATAGAGGGAATGCGAGAGAGATGGAATTGAGAGAGAGAGGGAGAGGTGGTGGGAGGGAGATACTTGATAGAGATGGAGAGGTAGATAGAGACAGATAGAGGGAGTGAGATAGGGAGGGAGTGGAAGAGAGACAAAGTGAGTGACTGTGAGAGGGAGACGGGGTAGGAGGGGGAGACTTGACAAAGAGAGAGAGGGAGAGGGGGTAGGACAAAGATACTTGAGAGAGAGAGAGAGAGGGAGAGGGGGTACGAGGGAGAGACCTGAGAGAGAGGGAGAGAGATAGAGTGGGAGAGAGTGAGAGAGAGGGGGGATGGAGATACCCGAGAGAGAGTGAGAGATAGAGGGAGAGAGATATAGTGAGTGGGAGAGAGGGAATGGGAGAGAGATAGAGGGAGTGAGTGAGTGACAGACCTAAGAGAGAGAGAGGGGGTAGGAGGGAGAGACTTGAGAGAAAGATAACAACCTAAGAGAGGGAGATGGAGTGAGAGAGATAAAAAGACCAAAGAGGGAGAGAGAGAGGGAGAGTGAAAAAGGGGGTTGGAGTGAGATAGATTTATTTAGGTACCTATGTGGGAGGGAAAGAGACCCGACAGAGGGGATTGGACTAAGCGAGTAGTCTAGGTCGCGTGGGAGGGAGTGAGACCTGAGAGAGAGACTTTAGAGGGATAAAGAGTTATCTAGTTACGATAACGAGTTAGAGAAGGTATGAAAGGTAAAACCTCAACTATCCATCTACGATCATAAACTGTGCACTCTAAGTATTATCAAACTTGTTCACCAAAGAGGGGAAATTCTAGTTCTGTGCAAAGCAAGCCATTTGACGCAAGCCATTTGACATTCGCCAAATGGCTTGCTTTGGACGTGTTATTTAATAGGATTTGCCAAATTTTCTCATATTTTCCTCTGTGCTCCCCGTCTCATTTGCACATATTTCAATGCAAGTTTATAAAAAAACCGTGATAACGTTAACCTCTCTCTTAGCCATCTAAATATATAATTTTTTTTTCATTTTGATTTAGTTAAGGTTTTGATCCATGGCTTCTATTGTAAATGCCTTCGTTTTTGGTCAAAAACCAACATGTGCTAGGTTTAGGATAGATTTTTACACGTTCATCAAAACGTGAAAAAAATTACATTTTTTGAAACTAGACTCCATTCTACACATGATGAAAAAAAAAATCAATTTTCGATTAGTTTGCAAAAAATTTGGGGGGAGCACGCTCAAATTTCAGTTTTTTAGGATGTGTCCACTTTGAAAATTCATAAAATATTATATATTCATTAAAAAAATTATCCGAAAGAAGGAGGATAAACTACATGGTGTTAGCTAATTTCTCATGGTTGGGATTTTTGAAATTCTAAAAAAAATTTAATCAAAAAGGGGGGAGCCCTCAAGCGCTATGCTATTTTTTTGATAAAAACAGGACCTGTTTTGCCCCCCCCTCCACCCCCCCTTTTGAGACCCTTAATCTTCATTAATTTCAAAACAAAATAGTAGCTTAGAAACTAGACTCGAAGAACTTCAACTTTTTTTCTTTTCGCATCTTGAAATTTTGAGCATAACTATCTTCATTTTCTCGTGCAAATCAGATTTTTCTGATTTCAGAAAAAAAGTGGCATCTTAAGAGCCAAAATTGTGTCAAAGATTGGTGCACTTACCCATATACTATACAAAATTTGAGTAGAAAAATATACATAGTTTTTATTTTTAGGTGAAAATAAAAGACAAAGGCAGTAGTGTATTAAATGGACACTAACATAATTGTGATAAGGTCTATATGTTGTGACTATGTTTATGTTTACTCAAAAAGAGTTTCGTTGAATGATGAAAAATTAAAAAGTTAAAGTAGAATTAACTAAATTTCAAACATTAGAATGAGAGTATGATGTTTATAGAGAAATATTCTTTTGAAGATGAAGAAATGAATAAACAATGAAGGTTAGGACTAACATCAAGTTCACTACAAATATAGCTAGGAGATAGATAACCTACATAATTTAAATGTAGAAAGGCCTTTTCAATCATCTATCTTAGGATTCAACTAGCAATCTATCATAAATGAGTTTACTTAACACAAACAAACAAATTATCTACCAACTAAATAACAAATTATTTTTATTTCTAGTTAGATTGCTTAACCTGTCTTACTTAAGCTAAATTCTGAATCTAATGGTTAGTTTACTAAAAATTAACTTTATGAATGACAAGATTGTTTAAAGACTTTTAAAAGGTAATAAGAATGAAAGGTAAAACTATATAAACTAGATGATGGAAAATAATAAGAGGGTCTATTGGAAAATTGAGGTTGCTAATAGGAAGAACAAAGTCCGATTTTAATATAAGAATGTCGGCATAGTGTAGAGTGCAATCATGTCTTTGTTACATGAAATTTTAAAAAGCAAGATAAGATAGATAACAACAAACAAAAGAATGCTAAAAGTTGCGAGAAATGAAGATTAAAATAAAGATGTTGAATTCCAATCCCAAAAGAATTCTTACCCCTTGCCTATACTTCCACATTTTGCATACATTTTTACTAAAACAATTGGAACTACATCAAACATAATTGTTGACGAGCTCATGCAACGAAGCCAGAACAATTCTTACCCCTTGTCTATACTTCCACATTTTGCATACATTTACTGACGAGCTCATGCAGCGAAACCTACCTGCCAATTGCATTTGCTTGAAAGTTCCTAAAGCTTTTAAAAAAGGTAAATTTGTGAATAATCTACAATCAGGGAATTCCAAGATAACACATTTCATCGAGGCATTCTATTAAACAATTCACGTGCCTTATCTATGCTTCCATATTTTGCGTATCCTGCAATCATGTCAATCCATTTGACCACATTTCTTGGAATTCCAAGATAACACATTTCATCGAGGCATTCTGTTAAACAGTTCACGTTCCTTGTCTATGCTTCCATATTTTGCGTATCCTGCAATCATGTCAATCCATTTGACCACATTTCTTGGAATTCCAAGATAACACATTTCATCGAGGCATTCTGTTAAACAGTTCACGTTCCTTGTCTATGCTTCCATATTCTGCGTATCCTGCAATCATGGTAATCCATTTGACCACATTTCTTTGAGGCATTTTTTCAAACAGTTCAAATGCATTGGCTATGCTTCCACATTTTGCATACATGTCTACCAAGGTAGTTGCAACCACAACATCTGAAAAAATTCCTCAAATGGATTCCATACCTTGTTTTGAAGCTCCCATTTTCGCACAGGCAGGGAGGTTGCTGGCAAAGGTTGGGGAGTCTGGCTTTACAACTGCAGTTGCATTTGCTTAAAAGTTCCTGAAGCCTTCCAAAAAATCCATTTTGCGTATATCTTGGTATCTGGCATTCCATGAGACCACATTTAGTTCCGGCATCTACCAAACTTTGCAGCGCGAGAACAGTTTCGAATTTGATTTGAATCATAGGCGAGAACTGGGCGGTTGACTACTGACTACAGCGGTAAACATAACTGTTAAGGTAAATGGAAACAAAGATAGATGAAAGCAATGGGAAAGACAAAAGTAAAAACGACACTTGAAATGGTTGGTTAAGAGGGGACCCCACGGTACGTCCACACTAATCAGTCAAAGCTTAGTGTGTGACGTTTAAGCCAGCCCCTACGTGACCCTTCCTCTTCCTCCCATCCATATCTTCCTCTTCCCTCACTTCAATGCCTAGTTGCCTACACAACCAGGAAATCACAGGAAGAACCAAAGGACAGATGTTGACACTCAAAAATTTGTGCATTCCACTGAAATTGCCATTATTGTTGAAAAAATTACCTACGCACTGCGACCGCTTTAGATGTCATTGGTATGAAGAAGTAAGACCCGCAGCAAGCCAGCCCGTGCATGGCTTGAGGACATGGATGATACACGAACGGTGTACGTGCACTCCAAGCTCTCTGGAATGAATATATACCTTCCATTGCCCATAATTTGAGCACCTATAGTAGACGCCTTATTAAATGGGGAAATTATTGCCTTACGTCAGATAACCAAGTTTTACTTTTGACCTTTACCCCAAAAAACTTTTGCTTTATTTTCTAACGTCTTCGACCTTGCTTCTATGTAAATAATTACTATTTATTTAGTTTTCCTTCCTAAAGCTTCTAGGTACTAAGATTGATTCGAAGGAGTCATTTAAAAAATGGCCACGTTTTTTCTCTTTGTCCCCTCTTAATGTCTAATTCCTTTATCCCTAGCATTCTTTTAATAATTTTGTTATTTTAATATTTTTGTTAAAGATGTTAGATGTTTGTTTATTGTTAAATTAATATTATAAGTTGATAATTTGGGATATATATATAAAATTGAATTTGAGTATGAATATTAAAAATAAAAATAAAGTAGAGGTTAAATATTGAGTAAGATTAAGTTTCAATAAGAGATTTTTAATTCGATCAATTTTCTTTCTTTGTTTTTTTGTTATTTTATATTGTATCTGATTAAATACTAGACCTAATTTTTGTACTCTTCAAATTAATTTTAGAAGGTGGATGTTCTTATTTTTTTGGAGTAAGTGTAGGGTGCAATGCATAATTAGTGTGCAAGCTACAGTTGACACAAAATTAGTGAAAATGATATTTTTCAAGACTATGTGGTAAGTTCATTAAGTTGTGTGGTGAATAAGGGGGTTCACCTTGGCAAATGCTTGGACAACCTAATAAACAAGTGTTTTCCTTTTTGATGGAAACAACCTCATTACACACAACAATCTAGTTATTAATGAATATTTGTTACTAATGGATATATGTTTTGGTTTGGTATTACCAAACCAAAATCAAATTTTATCTGACTCATACAAAAAGTAAACTTTGTGTTTTGTGATTTTGGCGAATTAAAAACACTTTTTTTTTATTGCTACTTTTTGGCCCATCATGATCCTACACATGCCCATGCCAAGGATTGAAGTGTCAAATAATCGAGAGATTGGGGAAGTCAATGAATGGTACGCAAATAAGGGGAACCTTGATAGTCTGAAAGGTCGACAAATCTAGTACTTAAGCACTTTTATGTTTCAGACTTCGAGGATCGAGGATGACAAGTGAAGGGTATGAGTGAAAAGGAAATCTTGATATCCCAAAAGTTCTATGACTTGAAACTTAGACATTTTTATAAGGCTTCTAGAAGAGGTTTCAAGAGCGATAGGAAAAACATGTAGGAATGGATGCCCTTGAAACTTTGAAACTCTATGTTCAAAACAACTACTTGATCAATTTTTAAAGGAATAGAGTGGGGAGTTGAGATTGGGAAGGAAGGTATGCAATAATGTGAAACCTCAAAACTCCAACATCCTGAAAATCTCAAGACTCAGCCAAATCTAGGTTTTGTCAACTTGGGTGTTTGACTAAACATGAATAAAGAGAATTAATGCATCATCTAGAGGAATCATTTAAGAAGATGACCCATTTAGAATCTCTCAGATCAGTAATGATCGATGAGAAATGAAGGGGGACATGAAATATCAACAACAACCTTTATACTTTATTTAGTTATAATACACATACGTTCAAGTTCAAATTAGCCAAGCCTAAATGCACTTGCATTTATGACTTTCTCAGGCCTTGACTTGAGCATATTTCCTTCTATTTCACCTCTAAAATTTTTTTTGACCACTTTTGACCCCCCATCTTTGTGCACATACCCTAGCTTACACTCATATCCACACATTCACCATCTCGTCATTTATCACACCCCATTCACATTTACCTCCATACATCCACTCTCTACCTCAAGATTTACCATTTCACTACCTAGATTCATCTTCATGCTTCTTGATCTTGTGGTGCACAACAATAAAATTAAAGTTTAAAATTTTAAAAATATAATTCTAACTTTCTTACCCCTTCTTACTAGTCACCGTGAGTTGACTTATAACACACATTTGTGTGACTTGTTGTTATGTCTTAATGTCTAAAGACATTTGATGTGTCATTAATTGATAGAAATGAACACCTAGACACAAGAGGTCTAGAAAGGATATCTAGTGCAACCCACAAGCTTGTATATGTTGTTTTGAAATATTTTCTTAGAGTTATAAAGTCAAACAATCTAGTGATCTAGTCTAAGAGACATGCATAGATGCTAAAATCCTTATAAGCTATTTAGATTCAAATATCATAATTAACATGATTAGATAGTCTTTATGTAAGGAGTTTAGATCTATAAATTATAGTTTAAATCTAGGATGGTTAGAATAAAAAATATGATAGAGATTGAACCATAAATCTTATAATCTTCCCAACCAAATTAAAATGATTATATCAAATATATATATACTAAAATAAATCATTCTTATAATATTAATGAAAATCTTTTTATCATTATTACTAAAACTACACGTAGATCCATCCTCATTTAAATTTTAAGTAATAATTATTAACCAACTATTCAAAAAAAAATCTAAATTAATTATATTCAATTGTTTGCGCTTTGCACCAATTTTTTATCCATAATTATTTATGCAAAGTATTTATATTTCTTAGAAATAACTTTCTGTACATTAACACGTTAAAAATGCGAAATATTGGATTGTATTGAATGGATTGGATTTATGGTAGGAGAGTTTTGTCTGACACACCCACACTTTTAAAAGGATGTGTTAATACCACGATCCATGCAGAAACTTTACATAACGTGCCAACTCTCTATATTGACGACGGGTCCTACATAAGCATCCTCACGCTTACGTTTTATCTAAGCGGCATCAGACTTAATTTATCAAAGAAGAAATATGCATTTGAGGATGAGAATGCTTTCAACATCATACGACCCTAATTTCTGTGTAAATCGGACAACTCTGTGGCTTTAGGACGATCTCCTCAACGAACGCGTTCAAATTAATTTGAGACGAACCTCCTTCGCTAGCAGCACAGTTTACTAATTCCCTCCATTTCAAACCATTGTTTCTTACCTGCTTTCCCTCTTCGCTTTCCATGGCCATTCTGATACATCTCTCCGTCTCTTCCCTTCCCACGACCCCATCATCTCGCCTCCCCATTCTCACTCCCGTCCTCCAAACGTCACTCACAAACTTGGAATTAGTGGGCTGATCGGTCCAAACTCCCAGTGTGAGCATGGGAACGCCCAAGCTGAGAGCATCCAGCGTCGAATTCCAACCGCAGTGGCTCATAAACACACCCACAGATGGATGAGACAGCACCTCCAGTTGATCACACCAATCTACCACCAAACCCCTGTCCTTCGTTTCCTCCATGAATCCCGCCGGCCATACCTCCGCGATGTGACCGTGTCCTGGAGGGGCCCGGATCACCCACAAGAAGTTGTGTCCACTTTGTTGAATTCCCACAGCCAGTTCTTGGATTTGTTCTGTGCTCAAGACCAGGATGCTGCCGAATGCAATGTATACAACGGAGAGCGGAGACTTCTTGTTCAGCCATTCCATGCAGTCGGATGCCTTCCAAGGATTAGCCCCGACTTGCTTATCCTCTGAATTTTGCTCTTGCAGAAAAGCGGAAGGTATGGAAGGGCCGATTGGGAGGAAGGGAATAGAGGATGACTTTATGGAATTGATGGTTTCAAGCTCTAACTCATACACAGTATTGGCAATCACCCACGAGGCATCCTTTACGCTTTCCAACTGCCGCAGATAATAGTTGAGGAATCCGCTTGTTCCCATGAACGCCGAAGGTAAATCGGACAATTTCAGCTCAGGAAGACCGGGGATGATGACGTTTTGAGGCATTCTGCTAGAATCCCACCCCTCTCCTGGAAAGCAAAGCCATCACAAAATTTCAAATGAGAGTTAGGGGATCAATAAAAAGAGAGAAAAACAAACTAAGGAAACCAAAACCCAATTACATCAAAAAAAAATTGGTATTACAAAATTAATAACTTTTGGTAATTAATTCTCTTATATTCTTGGGAGGAAAAAAGAAAGGACAGCAGAAGGTTGTTGCAATCAGACCGTTTTGAAAGTGGTGATAAATTGAGAAAACAGCAGCAGATTGCGTCCAGAACAGAGCCTGAGGAATCCTCAGTTTATTTGCAACATTGCGAACCCAAGGAAGAAATGAATTGTAAATTATGCAGCACACTGGAGGAGTGTCGCTGATGGCATGGAGTCGGTGGATTAGCTGTTCGAGTCCCGAGCCGTCCATGTTGTCTTGCATGTGCTTAAACACTGCGGGATTGATGTTTGAGTCGAGAGTGGAATCACCTTCGGGAAGTCCGTCTGGAATGCATTCAAAGCGTATATCCAGCTTGAGCCGTTCCAGAGACTCCCTGGCCTGTATTACTTTGCGATGATTGAAGTTAAAATTGACGAAGGTAACGAGAACACCCATGGAGGCCAAGGTCTTTGAAAACTGTAGCATGGGATTGGTGTGGCCTGTTCCCGGGTATGATATCACCACTAGGTGACCCTTCCTCTTCCTCCCATCCATATCTTCCTCTTCCCTCACTTGTATGCCTGCACACCCCTTTCAATTTTCACTTAACAGTGTGAAACCTCCTCCTTAAATCAGCAACAGCTCGTGATCTCTTTTCACAACTCCCAGGCGGCGGCTTCTTTCCTTTGTTGGCTTGAAGTAAATCTGCGACAACAACCTCAACTTATCTCTTCAATCAACAAACTCAGCAATCATTTTCTTCGGGGACTGGATCCTGTTTGCTGCGATCTTCAGTAGCTTCCTCTCCTTTCAACAATCTGCAGAAATTAAACTGCGATTCTCTCCAGATCTGACTCCTCTCTCCAGGATCTGCCTGGACATATGCGGCTCAAATCATGACTGGCAATTCCTCTACATGTGGTGCCTTCTAATCTTTAGTACGGCAACAATTTCTTCTTGTGATCGTCAATTGCGGGTGCCTCTGTACAAAAGGCGTGTGTTGACCTGAGAATCGTTGAGCAAGGATTGCTT
Organism: Sequoiadendron giganteum; assembly: GCA_007115665.2. Lineage (NCBI taxonomy): Eukaryota > Viridiplantae > Streptophyta > Pinopsida > Cupressales > Cupressaceae > Sequoiadendron > Sequoiadendron giganteum. The sequence continues at coordinate 28,883,270 of CM021106.1, forward strand.
GCAATGAGTAAGAATATAGAAGTCCACGATGGCGACCAGAATGAAATCAAGGCTCACGTAGAAATCAGACAAATCTCAACGCAGCAGCAGGAGATTATTTTTCTTTCACTCCCTCTTTCACCCTTGTGCAGCAACAGGAGAGATCATTGCAAATGTAGGCGGAAACAAATGGATTGGTCGGCCTCAGATGCAAACACTGGTCATTAACGTCAGCTGAAGATTACAAACTAACGGCAACAGAGATTAGAGCATAAAATTCGACGCCTGGAGTGGGGTCTATTTTCAAACTAAATACAATTGATTGAATACTTTTGTGCTTTTTCAAATCGGGCTTCTTCAACAGCCTTTCACTCTTGCACATCTGATAGAATACAGTTTGCATTCAAACTTGCTGGCTGGCACTCACACACCTTCCCTCTGTGGCTCTGAAAACATAACACAATCAGAAAAAACATAACACAATCAGAAACAGAGAAGAGTGGCTGCAAAACAGAGCATGTATCTCTCTCTATTCATATTCAATTTATAAAATAAGCAGCAGCTGTACTCAACAGTGACTGTAGGCCCTGTAATTACTTCTGCCGACAGAGTGAACAGTATATTTATTCTAACATATACACAACCACGAAATCACAAGCAGAACTCCTTTTCTACCAAAGGGGAGATGTTTGACACCTTATACCTCCAAACTCAGCCCATCTATCGCATGACGTCATGGATGACGTAAAATATTTGAGCCTCTTTAGTAGACGCTTTATTAAATTGGGAAAGCATTGCCTTAAGTTAGAGAACGTAACTTTGGCTGTTGACATTTGCCTCAAAACAACTTTTGCTTTATGTTTTTACGTCTTCGACCTTACAGTCAAATGATCGTTTTGTAGGCTACTTAGACATTGTCTTGCTTTCTACCAAAGAATTTCTCACTCAAGATTTGATTCCAAGGCATCATTTTAAAGAAGGCTGCCGGCTTTATATGTTAATTGTTTATTTATTGTAAATTTATAATTATTTAATAATTTTATGAATTTAGCTTTTTTAATATTTTTTTAAAATATGTTAATTGTTTATTTATTGTTAAATTTATATTATAAATTGATAATTTGGGTTTGATCAACATTTGAGATGTAAAGAAAATATGGAGGGAAATGCTCAGAGTCTTAATGGAATATATCATGTTGGACAAGAGATTTACCAGAGTTTACGGGTATCATTTCGTCCTTCTCAACCATTTTAGATATAAGGTTAGGGTTTCTTTCCCCTATTACCTATTATGCTCCTTGTATAATAACATTGAGGAGAATAGGAAAAATCCAGATAAGAATCTGGTCCTGCATGCAGGCCTAATTCGACTCATCTATGAGCACTTCAAAAGCATGTCAACGGTTTCTAACCCCATCTCTGCCTCTGCCTCAGAGGGTTATGACACTGAGTCAATCTTGCCTGAGGATGTCAAGGGTTCGGACCCGGACTGGGAGGAAGAGATTACTCCTCCGCCTAGCAAAAAAAGAAAGAATACTCCTACTGTCAAGCCTTCTAACAAAAAAAAGTGTTCTTGGATACCTCCTCCTGTGGAGTCTGTGTTGAAAGAAAAAAGTAGGGAAGAACCTCCTGTTAAAAAATTGGTGGCCTACTCGGAGGACTCTCTGGATGATAACATTGTGGAACCTGCTAAAAAATTTCTCTCCTCCGCCTCTTTCCAATTTGTTGGTAGAGAAGAAAGGTCGAGCCCTCATGCTGACCTAAACCCTAATGACCCAACTTTTGAACCAGACATGGACTATCATGGTGATATTCTGTCTTTGGCTAGAAACAAAGCAATTGATAATTTCAGAATCTTGAAGTGGGCCTTTCACGAAATTAAGGACCTAAACTTGAAAAACAGAGCTCTGACTAGCAAATTGGAGATTATGGAAACAAAAATGGTGGAGCGGAACCTGACTAAGCCTTTGTGGATGGCGAAGGAGAAGATGGCCATGGTGGACTACATCTAGGAAGAGGTGAAATTTACCAAAAGCCTTAAGAAGGATGGGGAGATCATGGGAAGAGAGGTTGAGAAAATTAGGGAAGCTTTGAAGGCCACTGTTGAACATAATCACAAAATTGTTAAGAATAACTCTATTGCCCTTAGAGCTTTGGCGGAAAAAATGAACATCACTCAGGCGAGACTCTTAATTGTGGATCTGGACGCTGAAAAAAAAAGAACAAAGTTGGGGATTTGGGCCCTTCTAAGAGAACTAGGGCCAACATGAAGAAGAGATAGGATGTTGCGCCTATAGAGATTTAGGATCTTAGGATGGTGGTCTAGGATATGGACATCCTGGAAATGGAGGTGGCTGAGACCCTGAAGTCTCTAGGTTAGTTCTGGTTCTGTCTTCTTTGGTCTTTTGCTGTCCTTTTAATGGTTTTTTGATGTTGGCTACTGGTCTTTTCTGTTATCTTTTATTTGCAGCCTTTTTTGTCTAGGATTGTCTTTTGGTCAATCTTTTCTTGGCTTGTAAACTTTGTGGTTTCGGGTCCCTGTAAAACCCGTTTTTTCCTCTTTCAAAAACATTTGAGATGTAAGGAATATCAATTTTTATATGTATTTTTTCAATATGAAAAATTAAATTTTGTAATTACGTCGAAGACGTTTCTTATATGAAATGGACAACCTATTTTTTGAAATAAAAATTTGAGAATTGAGGAGAAGGATGCAAGATGATGCAATTAATTTGAAGCGTCCACATTTTTCTTTTCATTCTCTATTTTTTTTCTAATGATTTAACAATTTAAAAAATAGATTTTTTATTTTGAAAACAAAGAAAATAAAAAAAGTTGATAAGATTGAAATGAAAAATAGAATTATATTTTATTAATATTTCAATTCTAATAACTTTCTCTATTTTTGTTTTTAAAATGATTTAACAATTTAAAAGTAAGATTTTTTTCAAAAATAAAGAAAAGAAAAGAAGTTGTTAAGATTGAAATGAAAAATAGAATTATATTTTATTAATATTTTAATTCTAATAAATTTAAAACTAGCATTCGCACCTTGGTGTGCAATGGGTACGCCGAAAAGTGTGGAATGTCAATTAGGAAAAAAAATGGTCTTTTTTTTGCATACATTTATACAATATGTGAGGTCAATTGGTAGGTCATTTAGAAAATGATATTTTTAGTGCAATAAATGTCTCAATGGAAAAGTGATAACTTCAAATCAAGTATGCGTCCACTTACAAGGATCCAAACATGATTGAAATAAAACCTTTAAATTGGGAAGATAATTAGGTTTAATTACCAAGAGAGACATGTTATGTTTGCAATAGGGAGAGAGGGGGAGATAGGGATATAAAGAGGGACAAATAGAGAGGGGGGTAAAAATATATAGATAGAGAGGAAGATAAAGATAGATATGGAGGTGGAGATGGAGGTGGAGAAGAAGAGGGGCATGGGGAGAGAGAGAGAGGAGATGGATAGATAGAGATGGAAGAGATACATATATTGAGATGGAGAGATCTAGGGAGAGATAAAAATATAAAAATAGAGATGGGAAGTGATATATAGATGGAAGTAGAGAGAGGGAGAGACATAGGGGTAGAGAGAGATTGAGAGATAACAAGATAGATATAGATGGAGAGATGGAAGAATAAATATGGAGAGATAGAGATAAATAGGAAAAAATTATAGGTATAGAGGTCTAGGAAGATGGAAAGGGGGAGGGATGGAGAGAGATGGATGGATAGAGAGAGGGATAAATGTTTAGAGATAGTGCGAGGAGAAAGGAAGATAGAGGTAGAGATGAAGATAAAGAAAGAGAGGAAGAGGGAGAGAAATAAATAGAGATATAGAGAGGTAGAGGGAGATATAAAGAGAGAGAGATAGGGAGATAGGGAGATAGAGAGGGAGAGATATAGAGGAAGAGATGGAGAAATATAGAGGGAGAAGGAGAGAGATAGAGACATATAGATGGTGAGATAGTGAGATAGAGATATAAGGAGATATAGAGAGGGGAGAGGGAGAGATAGATATAGAGATAAAATTAAAGAGAAGTAGAGGTACTAGACAAATAGAGACAAAGAGAGGGAGAGAGTTATTGAATAGGGGGAGATATTGAGAGGGAGAGACAAAGTTATATGGGAAGATGAAGGGAGAGAGAGTTAGTGATAAATAAATAGGGAATAGGGAGGGAGTCAGGGAGATATTGAGAGAGAAATAGAGAGAGGAGAGAGAATTATAGAGATATAGAAGGAGGGAGTGATAGGGAGAGGGAGAGAGAGAAAGCTTGACAAGGATAGAAAGAGGGAGAGATGGGAAGATAAAGATAAAGGGGGAAAGAGTAATAGATAAAGGAGATAGAGAAAATTCATAAAGAGAGGGAGAGAGAGGGGGGAGGAGCTAGAGATAGAAATAACGAGGTAGAAATAGGGAGTGTGTGAGTGAGTGAGCGATATAGAGATAGAGATAAGGAGGGTGAAACAAGGAGTGTGTGTGTCTGAGAGTGAGAGAGACATATAGAGATAGAGATAGAGTCATGGAAAGAGATATATAAATATATATAGAGCAAGGGAGAGAGGGAGAGAAATAGAGAGGATAGATAAGTAGAGAGATAGGAAGAGGGAGTGATAAGGAGAGAGTGAGAGAAAGATACATATATTGGGAAAGATATGGGGAAGAGTGAGAGATGTAGGAAGAGGTTAGGAGATAGAAATAGGGGAGAGAAATAGAGAGGGAGATAAAGATGGAGATGAATATGGTGATAGGGATTAAGATAGAGGGAGAGAGGGAGAGGAATAAATAGAGATAGAAAGAGGAAGATACAAAGAGAGAGAGAGAGAGGGGGGGAAGGGAAGACAAATATAGAGAGAAATAGGGGAGAGAGGAAGAGAGAGATTGAGTGACAATGAGAAAACATAGAGATAGAGAGGGAGAAAAATATATAAAGATCTCTTTATATATATATTTATATATTTATATGCATCTCCCTATCTCTACCTCTCTCTTTATATATATATCTTCCTTTCTTTCTTTTTTTTCTCCCTTTGCCTCTCTATATCTTATCTCTATCTCCCTCTTTCTTCTCTCTTCCTCTTTTTTCTCTCTATCTATTTTGTTCCTTAAGTGTGCATCGAGTACATTAAAGAGGTCTTAAAGGTGAGTTATCATATCCTTAATCAAATGACATGCTACCTTGAGCATAACTACCTAGGAAGACGTGCTATCCTTGGATTGTTGGCATGAAACAATTGATCAAAAGTTAGTTTCTCTCTCTAACTTTTAATTTATATTTTAAGTTTTAAATTTATTTTATTGTAATAAAAATTGAAAACATAATTAAATTATGTACAACAATAAAAAATTTAATAAGATAAATAATTTTTAATTAAAATAATTTTAATAACTATTAATTATTTTTTCTAATTTCATAAGAAGAAATAAATAATTAAAATAAACTTAAAACCTGAGTTTAAATTAAATATTATAATAGAATAAACTAAATGCAAAGTCAAAATATATAAAACTGCAAATATTAATAAAAATAGTAATTTAAAATAATAATAAATAATAATCTTATTAATTTAATAAATAATTAAGTAAAAAAGTAAAACTAATTGTAAATTTATTAGAATTGAAATATTAATAAATTATAATTCTATTTTTCATTTCAATCTTATCAACTTTTTTTTTTTTTTTAAAACAAAAAGCCTACTTTTAAATTGTTAAATCATTTTTAAAATAAAATTAGAGAAAGTTAGTAGAATTGAAATATTAATAAAATAGAGCTCTACTTTTCATTTTAATCTTATCAACTTTTTTTCTTTTTTCTTTTGTTTTTAAAATAAAGGCCTACTTTTTAAATTGTTAAATCATTTTAAAAATAAAAATAAAAAATGACAAGAAAAATATAGATGGTTGAGATTAATTGCATCATCTATAATCTTTCTCTTCAATTCTCAACCATTGATTTCAGAAAAGCAGTTCATCCATTTCATATAAGGAACACCTTCGACGTAATTGATTTTACTTTTTTATTTAATCATTTATTAACTTAATAAGTTTATTATTTATTATTATTTTCTTAAATTACTATTTTATTAATATTTTCATTTTCATATATTTTAACTTTGCATTTAATTTATTCTATTTTAATATTTAATTTAGACTTAAGTTTTAAATTTATTTTAATTGTGTATGTCTTCCTATGGAATTACAATAAATAATTAATAGTTAATAGAATTATTTAAATTTAAAATTAATTGTCTTATTAAAATTTTAATTATTGTAGAATAATTATATTTTGAATTTTTATTTTAATTTATAAAATAAAATGAATTTAAAACATAAAATCTAAATTAAAAGTTAGAGAGAGAGAAACTAACTTTTGATCAATTCTTTCATGCCAACAATCCAAGGATAGCACGTGGCCCTAGGGAGTTATGCTCAAAGTGGTATGTTGTTTGATTAAGGATATGATAATTCACCTTTAGGACCTCTTTAGTGCACTTATTGCACACTTAAGGAAAAAAATAGATAGAGAGAAAATAGAGAGGAAGAGAGAAAGGAGAGGGAGATAGAGATAAGATATAGAGAGGCAAAAGGGGAAAGAAAGGAAGACATATATATACAAAGAGAGGGGTAGGGATATATATATAGAGAGAGATCTCTTTATATCTTTGTCTCTCTATATCTCTATTTTTTTCATTATCTCTCAATCTCTATCTCTCTCTCTCTCTCTCTCTCTCTCTCTCTCTCTCTCTCTCTCTTTCACTTTCCCTATCTCTCTTGTTGAGAAGTTGTTAATGTGGAATTATTGTCATTGATGTCAAAACCTGGGATCCAGAAGGTTGTTCTCCGGATGATATACAAAAATGATCTATCCTATAATGTTACGTAGTATGGATGGTATCCTCGATTCGGATAATGGTAATACTTCTTTTTGGGATATTTGTGGAAGACAGTTAATGAAAAATATTGAAAACTAATATTCTGCTATCGGTTGTTGTGTCTAAATCTTATTACGAGCATCCTTGTTGTTTGGACATTCATGTAGCTTATTACAAGTTTTGGTATGACTAAACTGTATTTCTCTGGTTGGTACTAAAATTGATGTTGATCAAGATTTGGTCTTGGTTGTGGCATTCCTATCAAATTAATGTTGATCAAGATTTGGTCTTGGTTGTGGCATTCCCATCGAATCCATACTATATCTCATTAATTCAAAGTTTGCTATCTTTTGGTAATAATTCTATATCTTATGTATGACCTATTTATGGGTCCCGGTATAACGTGGTAAGAAGATATTTATGTGTGACCTATCTTTTGGGTCTGGTGCTAGCGTATCAAGCCCTATTGAATATTTCAAAGTTTTTCTTCAAGCCAACATGTTTTACCAGGCCAACTCATTTTGTTCTCCAGGTGTGTATTTATACATATATGTGAAACATCTTTTGGCATCCGAAGATAAGAAGTGTGGAATGTGTGAATAGTGATAAAGGTGCGAAGGATTATGTGACAAGGATCAGAGAAGGAAGTGAAGGCAAGTGTCAAGTAGAATTAATTTGTTCTGCTGAAGTAGTGGAAGGAAGGTTGGCAGAATATTCTTAACCGAGTCTGCTACAATTAGATGTTGTGCTCTTAACCAGAGCTGAATTCATGCATATGAAGATGCAATTTCATCAGTTCATGTTTTGTCAAATTTTGTAATTAGTGATTTGTTGATGGGTGTTTTTGTACTTTCTCAACATAGGTAGCACACAAGTGCACTACCTCTCTTGAAAGGCAACTTCCTACAAAAAGTTGCAGAAAATTATCCCAAGGTCTCTTGGGTGTCAGGTCATGATTTGCAAAAATAGCTCAGTTTATTGATGTGATTTGTTGATGATCACAAAAGGAATTTATGATTCACTAAGTTGGAAAGAGTTGGATATTCAAATGGATTTTCCTATGATTCTAAAAATGAGATGCACTTGCTATAGATTCAAAACAACAGTTTAAAACTCCACTTTCAACATCAAATTTAGCTTTGGAAGGATGTTGGAATCTTCTTTCAACTTCTACTTCAAAGAAAGGTCGAAAGGGAAAAGGGATAGAGAAGTTCCTAAACCTACAACTAATGATGAACAGTAACAATGGAGGATGCTACAGTGGAAAAATTTCCTATAACTGAGTCCCACTTAATCAAGACACATAGTATCATGAAACTAGTGCCATCTTCTAAGGTCTGCAGATTTTTAGCTACTCATTCATCATAAAGCATGAACAAAAGATGAAGTTAAATTTAAAAAAAGAGTTTATATTCAGACTAGCTTTACACAGCTATTTATCATGAATAACCAGCAAAAAGCATGAACATGGAAACCATCAACACAATAGCATTCTTCAGCATCAATGAACAACATGAACTAAACTACTGAAATTACTTGAAAACACTAAAAACAACAATGTAAAAGTAACTAAATCTATCAAACATGAGAGAAAGTCAAGAATCCACCAAAATCAATGAGATTCTATTAAAATTTTAGTAACATTTATTTACAACAACTCAACTCTCATTGTGAAAATGAGAGAAGGGACCTGTTGTGCAGTTTTTGCACACATGCCCCACTAAAAGTGGGGACCCTCTTTCTTCGCTTTTTGGTGTCTTGACCCTTATTTTCTGGGGGTTTTTCTTGCTTTTGGCCCATGCTTTGATGTCCATCTTGCCAATTGAAGTGGCACACTTATGAATTTTATTGAAAATCTTGAGTTATGAATGCTTTCCGGAGATTTCACTATTTTCGAGAAAATCTGCCTGGGCCAGATTCCCCTGGGTTTTCTTCGCTGTCCAGAAAATATTGCCTTTTGACCGAAATCCGAGAAAATTCGTATGGTTCGGATTTCCCAGAAGTCCATCACCATGTTGAATCCCTGGGTTTTCGTGGTCATGGTTGTCTTATCTGCCGCATTAATGGCATTTGTGCGAAGGTTTTGGGGCTTTGATATATTGGATTTTGGGATGTAGTTGATCATTTGAGTTTGTTCATTTGCTATCATTTGAGCTTGAGTCTTGGAGCTTTGGTGTTTTGCTGGATTGCGGATTTCGACTATTGCGTTTGAGTTTGGTGTGCGTGGATTCTATCTTGCTCGTGTTTGAATGTTATCTGTTGGCATCACCAATTCTAGTTCTTTCACTCCCATGGTATGTTGAAATGTTCCTTTTCTCTGTTGATTTCAAATTGCTTTGCTACATTTGCTTTGGAGTCCTTTGTGGTTTCTTGGTTTTCGTGGGTATGCCCGTCGTCATTGGCATTTTGGGGTTTTTTTCGCTATTATACCAGTCTGTTTGGTTGATTGAATGTTTACTTTTGGTCTGGTATTGCTTCTTGTTTGCGCATTCACTTGCATTGGTCTTAAACTATCCATTCTGGTGTGTGAGCAAGTCATGCCTGGTTCTATGTGTTTTCATGGCAGACATTTTAGGGTTCTTAACCTAGGGCATGGCCAATCTGCCTCAAATTACTGTGAGGAATATTCTAGATTCATATTTGATCCGTTGGGGGTCTAGGTTAAGTTGATTTCGAGGTTCTATCTTGAGATCTAGAGTGATTTGAATCGTTTTGGTGAAAGTAGGGAAGATGTGAAATGGTTCAAGTTTTTGAGGTCTTCGCAGAATTTCACTTCCCCCAGATTTTCCCGACCTATCCCTTTCTTTCCTTTTTTACCACTTTTTCTCGGATTTCATTTGTCTCTCCAAAATCTGCTTCCTCCGGATTTTCCTGATGTCCGCAGTCGGGTCATTTTACTGATTTCAAGCTTTATTAATGTTATATCTGGATTTCGCCAAAATCCATTCCATCCAGATTTTCCCGAATAGTCTGTGTCTCCTCATTTTTCCTGGGTTAGTTATAACTATTGTTGTTTTCGCCAAAATCCGTCTCTAGCAGATTCTTTCGGGTTTTTCTGGGAAAATGTTGAATTTAATGGTTATGAAGCATTTATTTATTGATGATGTATTTGATAGATTAAATGAACTTATGCTAATTTTTTCTAATGATATTATTTTATTGATTGATGGATTAATATGATGTTATGGGAGTTTGCATGCTTGATTCACTGGAATCCGCCTGGTTCGGATTTTTCTGAAAATCCTCTCCAGTGTGGAATCCGCAAAGGGGGCTAATTCCTGAATTTTAAGATATTGATCTCCTGCACTTCTTATTTCTTGTGGATCTGATTGTGGTTGTCTTTGTTTGTTTACAGGCAGGATCAGGAGAGGATATTGCTGGTTGAGGCAAAGGGAAGGCATTGGATCCAGGTGTAGAGAGTTCTGTCATCACAGATTCAGAGAAGGTCAAGTTGGATATAAAGAGCAGGATTCCTGAGAGTAAGCTGACCTCAATTTGGTCAGGGATCACATGCACTAACGTAGGTATGTGGGATTAAGAGGAATTCAAGGCTGAGATGTCAGCACCGAGCCCTCCTTTGTTGGCTAAGAGAATTGTGGACCCGAGATTAGCTAATGTAGCAGGTTTCCCTTCCTTGGTACAATGTTATGAACTAGTGTTGGAGTGTGCTAGAAATTATGATAGAGGGACACAGAGGATAATCGGTCCCCAGGGAAGGATTCTGGCTGGTTTTTGTCCTGTGGCCATTGCCTCAACCTTCGATATGCCTGATAGGTTTCATGCAGTGGGTTTTGACCTGGATGGTGCCAGGAAATATTATGAGGAAAATATAGTTAAGTCTCAGTAGGTGATTAACTCTTGGCTGGACAAGCCTAAGTCCCATTTCTCCAAGTTGCCTAAGCAACTATTCAAGCTTAAGTTCAAGAGAGAGTATTACAATTTCATCACTCTTCTCAGCAGGCTGGTGGGGCTGAAGAGTGCAGGTGTGTTTGAGACTTAGATGTTCAATGTGATTGCTAGAATGGAGTAGGGAATTGACTATCATTGGGCAGGTGCCATTAGTGTAGTGATTCATGAGTAGTTATGTAATGTCTTGCAAACCAAGAATTTTACCATGACCTCTTACCTAGTGTATTCATTGGCTAGACTTCACCCATAAAAGGGGTTGAGCACTAGAGGTACCTTTGGGTAGGATGCCATATATGAAGTATATCCACAGTTGCACCTAACTGGAGGAAGTTACAGGAGATCTAATGATTCTTTCACAATGTACATCACCAGGTTGCTCTAGGGTGTAGGGCATATGAGGATTTTTGACAAGGAAAAAGAGTTGATAAGGAGATATGGATCATGGTTTATCTAGTTCCCAACATTTTCATATATCAGAATTGATGGTTTTCAAAGAGCTCCCTATAGACTCCCTAGATACCCCACTGATCATATTGTATTGTTGGAAGTCACTAGATAGATCTGTGACTTTGACAATGTTGTGAAGGGAGAAATGCACAAGACAGGCTTTGGGAATGACTTTCCCTTAAAGATAGGAATGGGTGAGGTGTGTCCTTCTATTCAGTCTTCTCATGTTTCCGAGGAGGAGATGAGTACTTTCGGTTTCTCTTTCCATTCCAAGAGAGCAAGGTTCGACATCACTAGCAAAGCTCAAAAGAAGGCCAGTAGGGAATACAACCATAAGGCTCATATTGAAGACTACTGGGTCAACCTTGCTGATGAATTTGAGGTAAGGAAGAAGAAGTTACCAAGATTACCAGTGGATTTGGTAAGGTTGTACAATGTGAAGGCCATCCCTGACCAAGTGGAAGAAGATGGAAATGTAATCCAGGGTCATGTCTATGAGGCAGTGAAGGATAAACTAGTGGGAGAAGTTGACTGGTTAGAGGAAGAAAAGACTAATTTAGATCAGATCATGACCTCGGTGATCAAATAAACCAAAATGTGGTTGAAGCACAAGATGATAGAGTTGGAAGGTGAAGGTGTCCCATGCACCTATGTTCTGATGGGAGACTTAGAGTCTCACTTTGCTTTTGAGGGGTCACTTGAACCAGATCCTAAAGGCAAAGAAAAGGTGGATTCTCCTTCTAGAATCCAGGTAAGGGAGGTTCAAGCTGAAAAGGCTATAGAGGTAAGTAAACAGAGGAATCCCATTGCTAAGAAGAGGAAGCATCCCTCAAAGAAAGAAATTGAAAAGAGCCAGGAAGAAGAAGAGGAGGTAGAGAGTGCTCCTCCATTGATAAAGAGGAGAAGGATTACAAAGCTATCACAAAAGGTGGAGGAGGCTCCTAAAGTTGACAAAGAGATTGAGCCACCAGTGGTAGAGGTGGAAAGCTCAGGGGAAAAGACACAAGTATACATGAGGAGGTCAAGGACTCCTTCCCCAAGGGATAGTACAACAAAGGAGAATGTTTTAGTAGGTGTTCCTGTTGTTGAATAGGTGAATGTCTCCATTCCTCAGGATGTTGATAGCACATGGGAGGAACCAAAGAAGGATGAAATTCCTAAGGATTTGGGCGAGGAAGAGTTTCAAGAAGGAAAACTCTTCAATGCAAAGGCAGAGATCGATAAGGTGGTTCAATCTCCCTTGGTAGCACATGTAGATTCGCCTGTGAGGGAGCAAGTGAACCAATCTCCTCAAAAGGAATAAGAAATACCAGCTAGGGCCCCTTCACTGGTGCAGGTTGTTGTGGAGGAACAGGTACAAGAGAAAGAGAATCCAGTCATTGACATTCCCAATGTGCCAAGTGTTGAAAAAGAGGCAACTAGTGATCAACAAGAGAAGGAACAAGATAGGAAAAATACAGTGCCTAATGGGTCTGCCATCCCAGGCTGGCTGGAGAAAGGGTTGAAGAGAAAAATGGTAATAGTGGAGGATGCTCCTCCTAATTGGGAAGCCCTTATGGCTAATGTGGAAAAAGGAAAAACTAAGAAGAAAGACAGGGTTGTGTCTAGGATTGAGAGAGATGGGTCAGGTAACAGAGTGGCCCATATTGCTACCTCTGCTCCGAATAAAGATAGATATAATGTGACTGCCCAGGATTATCATGTGCAAACTATTGACTTGGAGCATGCTTCTGTGGAGCAGGATATTGAAGAATATGAAGGTTCTAGTGCCGTGATTGTGGGAAGATTGAAGAAGGCAGTGCAAACTAGGCATGAGCTAGAGAGGGAGAATGAAAAACTAAAGAAATACTTGCAAGAACTGATGAAACCTTTGCAAGCTATTGGCTCTTCCTCCTCTGCTGTAGGTTTCTTGCCCCAAGAGACAATCTCTGAGCTGGAAAAGATGACAGGCACCACACATGCTACAGTTGCTTGACTGCAAGGTGTCCAGACCAAAGGAGATGATGCTATTAAGAACATCTTGTCAATTGGAGGGGATGCTATGAGATCAGTGGATTGGTTGAAGGTTGTATTGGCACAAGATAAGGAGGATACTGACCTCCTACTATAGAAAACCACAACAATTATGGGATTCGTTGAAGATAAACTGGTAAAATGTGGGATTCTTCCTTTTTGAAGGGTTTCCGAACCTTGGGAATGGTTTGAAATCCTGCAAATGAGGCAGAAGGCCTTGAAGAAGATCCATAAACAAGCAAGGAAGATTGAGAACACTTTGACTGGTATCCATGATAAGTGTGTCTCATTTTTTGAGGTCATGACTGGAAGAAAGAAGTTTGCTCTGAAGCATCTTAACCTAGAGCAACTTAGGAAGTGGTGGAGAGATGTGTATTCTCCAGTCAATGAAGGGCCAGTTACTGGACATTAGTTGGATGATGCTACAACTTATATTGCAGTTAAAGATAGATACTTGATTAATAAGGCCAATTGGGATGGTGCAGTTAGGCAAGCAAGAGATGACATCAAGTCTCTTGAGAGAAAGATTAGGGTTTTGCCTATGCCACCTGTTGCTAAGTTGGATAGGGTCCTGTTGGCTATACATGGTGAAGAAGATCAAGCTAAGGACAAGGATGGGGAGTAGCTATATATGGATACATTGAGATTTGTGCTTCCCATTATTCACATGTATTGGGGTGACCTTTTGGTATCTTGGCCTTTTTGGATGAAATTGGTGCTAATGGCACATTTAATGTTTTATTCGAATATCTTTAATGCCAACCTCTTGTAGGTTATGTTTTTACTGTCAATTCTTAATTTGGGTCAACCTATCTTAGGGATTCTGTATAAAATAGGCATGTTGCCTCATTCGATAGATAGAAAAATATAGATATAGATATAGAAGGATAAGTAGATAAGGAAAAAAATAGTTAAGTGATATTAGAGCGAATTAGGGTTTATTCTCAAGCAAGTGTTGTAACAAAAGACTGGAGTTGTTGCTATTTTGGATGATTTAATATAAGAGAGATATTGTGTTTGGTATCTATCTTTTGGGATTTCATCTGGCATGGTTCTTGTTGTTCTATCTTTGAAATTGCTTAATAGTTTATGGTTAAATTATTTGGTAATGCTTAGGGTTTCATGTTTGGAATGTTTGCAGTGATCTCTAGTCCATACTTTTTGCAGTTAGCTGATTGTTAGCTTCTTTGCAAAGTTAGCCTAGACTTATAATTGTGCTTAGTTCAATTATGAGGGTTTATTCATCTCAATTGCAATAGGATTGACTAAATGAATGTTTGTGATTTGAAAATCTTTAAATACCTTAGAAGATTGCACTATTTCTGTGAAATTGCAGATTCATTTGGTTCAAGCATAAAGTAGTTTATGAGAGATCGGTCTATTTTGAACATTTTGTTCTTTGGCATTTTCAATCTTAGGGTTAAAAGTAGTCTTAGAATTATCTCTCAAACTCTTATCTTTTGCTATTTTTTTATTATCAAGGTTCAAATAAAGTTTTAAAGTATCAATTTATTGTTTAGATCTGATAAATTCGAAGTTCATTGTTTGCTCGTAGTAAGGTCCCATTGTGATTACCAACATTTTCACATTTATCACTGAGTTGTTTTTTTGCATTGTCAAGACCTGACATTAGAGACCTTGGGGTTATCTCTTTTCCATAGATATTTACCTTTCAAGAGAGTTAGGATATTATATTTTCTATGAGTTGTTGCTGTGTAGAAAACACCATCAACAAATTGGCGCTAGAAGGAGGGCCTTTGAATAAGCAAACTAGAGCGTTCTTAAAATGCCATCTCTCTTGAGATGTTGAGAAGAAGAACTAGATCTACTCTAGGAGGAGAATAATTTCAAGAATTACAGGCCCCTACTAGGTCAAGAAGGACCAGCGAAGGGGAAGAATTATCATCAGCTCACCCACTTCCATCATCTCCATCATCTTCATCTTCATTCGACTCTGAGGGAATTCTTATTCCATAGCCACAACCAGTCATAAATCAGCCATTACCACCTTCACCCCCACCAATGGTTTTTCTTGCTAATAATCCATCCCCATTAATCTTCAATAATTACAATGTCATGCCCAAGAACCCTAAGCACTTCTACTCTAAGTTCCATACTCATGACCCCAACAGGACAGCAAAAGAGCATATTAGGATTTTCCAGACTTGTCTGAGAGATAGAGGAATCAACCATGAAGATGTTACATGCAGGCTTTTCCCTTATTCTATAGGAGAAGAGGCCTTTTATTGGTACAATCACTTACTTGCTGCTTCCATCCATAATTGGACTGAGTTAGAAGCTGCTTTTTTGTAGAAGTTCAAGATTCCCATTAGTGCTAATGAGCTATAATTACAATAACTGGAGTGAAAAGAGAGATTAATGAGCCCATATGATCATTCAATGATAGGTTCCATTGAGCATATACCAGCTTCCAGGCACCTTATGCTGGAAATGAAAATACTGCTTTAGAAGTTTACTTTGAAGCCTTGGATAGCATTACAACCACCTTCCTTAAACAAAAGACTAACCCTTCAAATACTTTGCTCACTGCATATGTAGAGGTAGTAAAGGTCAGCACGGACTTGAGACAACCCTTATCAGGACCTTTACCATCCTTAGGACCTGCTGCTCACCCTAGACAAATTCAAGCCCTTAACCAGGCTTTGGCCAGTCATGTTCCAATGATGAATCCCATTCCTTCATTTCCTTTGGTTCCTCATCACGGTCAACCTTTGAATCAAGCTCAACCTATGACCTCTTATCCTCAGCAAAGAGCTAATCAACCCCTTCATCAACAACAAGCTAGTTTTCCTACATATTTGAAGAATTTAGAAGTTTTGAATCAAGATGTTGGTTCTGGAAGCATCCCTGGATTTCCTTCTAGTGGTAATCCAACACCACCTAACCATCTGGATAAGGAGAGGTTGGATGAATTATCTGAGCAAGTGAAGAGGTTGAATACAGAGGTGACTTATCTGAGAAATTAGAATAGCTAGCTTCGGGCTGCTCAAAAAAATATACAATCTAATTATGGCAAGGAAAACATGAACTTTGAAAAAGGTCAATACTTTGACAGAAATCAAAACTACGACAAAGGACAAGGTTCTGGTAAGAATTTTGATAGAAGACAAGGCTCTGGCCAGAATTTTGATAGAAACCAGCAAGGTGGACAAGGATTTGACAGAGGGAAACAACCTAGGTAGAATAGATCTTGGAATACATCCTAATAATGGAGGGATTCCTACTCCCTTGGATCAACCTACTACTCAGGAGAAACCTCTGAATGGTGTATACTTGGCAGAAGTAGCTTTGTCTAGATGGTGCAGGCTCCATAAGACAAGTCAACACTCTGAGCTAGATTATGCTGAATTTTAGACTGCAGCTTCTATCTTTCAGTATGAAGTGGAGAATAATTCCACTAGACAGGAAATTATACCTTCAAACCCTTATGATTCTCTAGTACTGGTACTTAATCATGCCCCATTCCCTAAAGGTGAAGAAAATGAACCAGAAGAATCCAGTGACCAGGAAGATGAGGCAGAGTAAGTGTTGAATGAGGAGGAGATTTCCCAGCTGTTTAATGAGGAAAATGAAAATGATAATGACCCTTTAGATAAGGAAGATGTTGGTGTTGAAGAAGTTCAGATGTTTTAGCAACCAGCTAAGAAATATGATTTAAGAAATAGGCTTAACAAGGGTCCACAGGCTGGAGGTCCTTTCACTACTTCCATCCCTCCTAACAATTTCAATACTCCACCAGACCCATAGGCTAGTAATAATCCACCTTATCCTCATGTGCCAACATAGTACCTGTCGAAGGGAAACAATCCAAAAGTATCTAAGGATAAGCAGGCTAGTGGCTACAAGGAAGCCCATGCTGACCTAAACGTGGAGCGATTGGGCGAATATGTGACTGAGGAATTCAAGAAAGTAAAGGTAAGTCTTTTTGATTTTGAGTTATTAAGAGTTCCTGCTATTAGGAATGCAGTTTTTGGATCATTTAGTTCAAATATAACATCACAAGGGGGAACTACCAATGAGGTTGTTACTAGGTCTTCCAACTCCCAAACACCTAGATGTCAGGTCCCACCTATAGACAAGAGGGGAGATAAGGATAAGGGTCAAGTTGCACAAGCTGACACCCATCTGAATTTGTTTCAAGGCAAAATTGAAACTCCTCCTTTCCTAATCTCAGTTCGTATTTTTGGAAAGAATTTGCATAATTGTCTTTTGGATTCAGGAGCCTCTACAAATGTTATGCCTTTTTTTGTTTGCAAAGCCTTAGGTATTACCCTATAGCCTCTCAAAAGAAGGTTACTCAATTGGAAAAAACAGAGGTAAGTGTAGTTGGAGAATTGAATATGTTCCCTACATAGCTTGCATTAGATCCTAGGGTGCAACAAGTGATCAAAATCCAAGTTGCTGACATTCCTGATACTTATGATTTGATCTTAGGTAGAGATTTCACTAAAGCTTTGAGTGGATATACATCTATAGACCATTCTCATATGTGGTTACCATGGAAAGGAGTCCCAAACCAGATCAAAATTGAAAGAGAACCCTGAATGAAATATGTAATCACAAAATATTAGAATATCTCAAATGAGGTGTTGGTGTCTGAGGTTACCATGGGGAACTATGTGTTGGCTACATTAGTTATAGAAGATGAAGAGGTTTTCATGCTGCAAGACTCTGCAGATGAACACATTCCAGAGAGTAGTAGTCTTGAGACATTGATTGAACAAGAGGATGAGATAAGTGATCAAGAAGACAAGCAGCTTGGTTTGCTGGATAATTTTTAGGAGTTCATCCAGAAGTGTATGGAAGATCAGGTACAACTGAAAGGAAGCATGACATTTGAAGAATTGTTGCTTTTAAATTGGTGCAGAGTCCATGATGCCCCTCATTCTGAGCTGGAATGCGACTTGTGTCAGAATGTTGTCTGACAAATACAAAAATATATTAATTTAGTTCCACCTATTGGACTTAAGGTGCAGGAGGAATTAAACTGTGATAAAGGTAAAAACCTAGTGCTTCTTGAAAAACCCACTATTCTTAGCACAACACAAGGTAAATTGAAACCAAAGGAACCTGATGGCTATTGGACATTAAGACTTGATGGATCTAAATCCAAACATGGTGCTGGAGTAGGATTTGAATTGATCAGTCCTAAAGGTAAGAACTATTTTGCTACTCATAGGCTCTAGTTCCAATGCACTAATAATGTTGTTGAATATGAAGCTTTGATGCATGTCTTATTAATGGCATCAAGGAAGAAGGTTAAGATATTACAAGTATTTAGAGATTCAGAGCTAGTAATCAAACAAGTAAGAAAATAGTATTCATGTCATGATAGAAGAATGACCAATTATAGGCATAGAGTGTGGGATCTCATTGAGGGGTTCGATGTCTTTAATATCCAGTTAATCCCTTGAAACAAAAATCAAGTTGTTGATTTTCTAGCTCAAGTTGCTAGCACCTTGTAGCCTTTGTCACTCTCAGGATTGAAGAAATTTACAGTCAAGCTCACTCTAGTGCTTTCAGTACCTGACAACGTTACTAATTTCCAGGTATTTGAAGATGATAAGCATATTCTGGAATTTATAACAAGTTGTGATGTGTTTGCTTCCCAAGTTATTGATGAAATGGAGCCTCAAGAAGTGGAGATAGACTTTGGAGGAATCATCAATCTGAAGACCAATACCATTCCAAGAGGTTTGGTGCAACTTGAACGAATTTTTGATTTGGATAAGATAAGAGATCAAGAACAACAGACTAGAAGGGAGTCTATCAGCTTCTAGTGTGAAACATATAATATGGGGACACCAGATGACTTGAAGAATGTTCTTATTGGCAAGGTATGTACTCCAGAAGAAAGAAAGCGGATTAGAGATACCTTACATACATATCATGATGTAATAGCTTGGATTTATGAAGATTTGAAAACATATGATACTTCAATCATCACACACACCATCCCTCTGAGGTCAGATGTCAAACCATTCAGACAGAGACAAAGGCCAATCAATGCTATGTTAGAGCCCATTATTCAGAAGGAGGTGCAAAAATTGCTCTTAGAACGCATTATATTTCTAGTAAGACACTCTACTTCGGTAGTGAATTTGGTTCCAGTGAGGAAAAAGAATGAAGAAATTAGACTATGTGTAGATTTTAGGAATCTGAACAGAGCATCAGAAAAGGATAATTATCCAGTTCCTTCACTGGATGAAGTGCTTTAGATCGTGAATGGATCTCAAATGATGTCCTTTTTGGATGGGTATTATGGATACAACCAAGTTATGGTACAGTATGAAGATAGGCATAAGACTACCTTTACTACAAAGTGGGGAACCTTTGCTTATAGAAGGATGCCATTCGGGTTGATCAATGCTGGAGCTATGTTCCAGAGAGCTATGGAAATTGCTTTGAAGGACATAATTGGTAAATGCATCATTATCTACATGGATGATTTGACAGTTTTCTCCAAAAAATGAAGTGATCACATAACAGATTTATGCAAAGTATTCCAAAGATGCAGAGAGTTCGGTATTTCACTTAATCCAAGGAAGTGCATTTTTGGAGTAACAGAAGGAAATTTGTTAGGCCATATCATCTTAGAATAGGGTATTTCTATTGATCCTGAGAGAATACGAGCTATCTTGAAGATTCAACCTCTTGCAAGTAAGAAAGAGATGAAGTCATTTTTTGGTAAGATTAACTTTGTTAGGAAATTTATCACTGGATTTGCGAAGATAGTCAAGCCATTGAATGCTATGTTGAAACAAGAAGCAAAAATAGAATGGAATGCATAAGCCAAGGAAGCATTTACTGAAATCAAAAAATCTATTGTTGAAGCCCCTGTATTGGTAAGTCCAGATTATACCAAACCTTTTTACATATACTCATTCGCTTCTGATCATTCATGTGCTGCAATTTTAACTCAAAAGTCTGATCAAGGAGATGAACACCCCATAGCCTTCATGAGTACTCCCCCAAATGATGCATAATTAAAATATCATAATGTAGAAAAGTAGGCCTATGCTTTGGTTAGATCAATGAAGAAGTTCAGGCACTATATCTTGAGGAATAAAGTTTTTTCCATAGTGCCTGATCTTGCAGTAAAGTTGTTGTTAATACAGAATGAGCTAGGTGAATGAAGGGCCAAATGGGTGACCATGTTGCAGGAGTATGATATGGAAATCCAG
Organism: Sequoiadendron giganteum; assembly: GCA_007115665.2. Taxonomy (NCBI): domain Eukaryota; kingdom Viridiplantae; phylum Streptophyta; class Pinopsida; order Cupressales; family Cupressaceae; genus Sequoiadendron; species Sequoiadendron giganteum. Next base: position 28,903,704 of record CM021106.1, read on the forward strand.
CCAATGAAATTAGTGAGAGGACAAAGAATTACAAAGACGATGGTTGAGACCAGTCCTGATCTCATAGCTCAACATTATTATCTTCAAGAGGTATCTCCGGGAGATTGGTATGATGAGATTACTTTCTATTTGCTGAATCAAGAGTGTCCTAATCACCTCAATACAGTTCAGAGGCAGGCCTTATGATTGAGAAGTGGAAGTTTTATGATGAAAGGAGCTACACTATATAAAAGAAATCATCAGGGTGTATACTTAAGATGTTTGGGAAAAGAAGAAGCTGCCAGAGTGATGACTGAATTTCATGAGAAATATGGCACAGGCCATGGTTCTGCATCATCCACCACACACCAGATCTTGAGAGCAGGCTACTATTGTCCTACTTTGTTCAAAGATGTGCACCAACATGTGAGAACTTGTCGCATATGTCAAACTACAACAAGTAAGGAAAAACATGCAGCTCTTCCACTTCAACCTATCATAGAGGTAAAATTGTTTGCTCAGTGGGGTATTGACTTCATAGGTCCAATTAATCCTCCATCTTCTGTGGGCCACAGGTATATTCTTACCATAACTGATTATTTTACTAGGTGGACAAAGGCTCTTGCTTGTAAACAGTGTACTTTAGATGTGGTAATCAATTTTCTTGAATCAGGAATTATTAATAGTTTTGGTTGTCCACTATCTTTAGTCAGTGATAATGGTCCTACATTTGCATCATTGAATTTTTCTAATTGGGTGTATGATCATGGGATTGTTATTAAGTTTTCATCCAATTATTACCTTCAGGGTAATGGTCTAGCTGAGTCTTCCAATAATAATCTACTGACAGTTATCTGTAAGTTGTTAGAACAAAATCCTAAGGATTGGCACACCCAACTTTAATTTGCTTCGTGGGTTGACCGTACTAGACATGAGGCACCCATAGAAATTTATCCTTATCACCTAGTGTATGGTTTGGAACTTGTGTTTCCTATCCAGTTGAAAATCCCTACCCTGCAGTTTATTAATGAGTACTATAATGAAGAAGATAAACGTGAAGCCCGTCTGGCTGAATTGTTGCATTTGGAAGAGAAAAGAGATGAAGCCTTAGAAAATTTTGCTAGACATCAGGGTGTGGTAAAAATATGGTTTGAAAAGAGAGCTAAGGTGAAGGCCTTTAGAATTTATGACTTAGTTCTTTACTGGGAGAAAGCCCATGGTTGTAAGGGAGAGCATGGTAAATTTGATAAACTTTGGCTTGGTCCTTACTAGATTTCAGAAATTCTGGGAGATAATACTTTTCGTTTGAAAAACCTCACTAGTGAGGATATCTTGCTGCCTATTAATGGGCAGTATCTAAAGCATTATTTTCAACCTTGAACTATTCTACAGTTCATTCTATACATAATTAGAGTAGGTTTTCTTTCTGCTTTGCTTTTTGTTGTTGGTTTTTCTTTGGTAGTTTAGGTTTGCTTTGGTTTGTTTCGCTTTTCATTTTTGTTTTCTGCTTTTGGGTTCCTTATTTCTTTGGGGTTGTTGCATCTGTACAATAGGCTGTTTGCTTGGGATTGTTTTGGAATTTTTTTAAAAAAATTCTAATCAGTTTTTCAGAGTCAGGTGGTGAAACTCTTTTATCTGATGTCCCTTATACTTGGAATTAGAGTCACTTGTTTTGGATACACTTTGGAATATATTTGGGTCTCACATTTCACATTATAATAAAAGATTCTGGAGTTGCATAGGGTTCTAGAGTAGTCTGGCTTGGTGAAAAATCTTATATTCTGCTTCAGTACCACTGTGTTTGTCATCCCTGAGCGTGAGTTTCATTACTTACAAAGGTGAAGAAAAAAAGTTCTGTAAGACCAAAAAAAGGAAAATTTTGAAAATCTGAATAAGCTTCACCTTATCAGGAGTATCCTAGTATCTCTATCGGGGCTATAGATGTCTGGATGGCAGTAGAGCTATGCTTGGAAGGGTCACAATGATAAACTCACTGGAGCTATGGATGCTTGACTAGCAGCGAGGCTCTATCCAGGTTGCTTTTGAAGTTTGAACTTTTATGTAGCTTGGTCAAATTTGCTCTAGTTCTGATTGCACTTATAGGATGGGAATAAATGCATAATACACACACTTAGACCCTGGTATAGGAAGAGGTCTTCTTGCTTGTGGTTTCTGAAACCTTGTCCATAGGTGTCTCGATGAGAGGATTGAAACTAGAGATTCTGGGTTCTTGATTCTAGTTTATTCTTGAAATGCTCTGGAGCATTTCCCTAGCAGATTCGCCATTTGTTGTGTAGTTTTTGCACACACGCCCCATTGAAAGTGGGGACCCTCTTTCTTCACTTTTTGGTGTCTTGACCCTTCTTTTCTGGGGGTTTTGCTTGCTTTTGGCCCATGCTTTGATGTCCATCTTGCCAATTGAAGTGGCACACAAGTATGAATTTTATTGAAAATCTTTAGTTCTGAATGCTTTCCAAAGATTTCACTATTTTCGAGAAAATCCGCTTGGGTCGGAATCTCCTGGGTTTTCTTTGATGTCCAGAAAAGTCTACCTTTTGACCAAAATTCAGGAAAATTCGTATGGTCCGGATTTCCCCAAAGTCCATTGCCATGTCGAATCCTTGGGTTTTCGTGGTCATGGTTCTCTTGTCAGCCGCATTAATGGCATTTGTGCAGAGGTTTTGGGGCTTTGATATATTGGATTTTGGGAAGTAGTTGATCATTTGAGTTTGTTCATTTGCTATCATTTGAGCTTGAGTCTTGGAGCTTTGGTGTTTTGTTGGATTGTGGATTTCGACTGTTGCATTTGAGTTTTGTGTGCATGGATTCTATCCTCCTCGTGTTTGACTGTTATTTGTTGGCATCACCAGTTCCAATTCTTTTTCTCCCATGGTATGTTGAAATGTTCCTTTTCTCTATTGATTTTGAATTGCTTTGCTATGTTTTCTTTGGAGTCCTTCGTGGTTTCCTGGTTTCCGTGGGTATGCCCATCGTCATTGGCATTTTGGGGTTTTTTCGCTGTTATACCAGTCTGTTTGGTTGATTGAATGTTTACTTTTGGTTAGGTATTGCTTCTTGTTTGGGCGTTTGCTTGCATTGGTCTTAAACTATCCATTCTGGTGTGTGAGCAAGTTGTGTCTGGTTCTATGTGTTTTCATGGTAGACATTTTAGGGTTCTTAACCTAGGGCATGGCCAATCCTCCTTGAATTGTTGTGAGGAATGTTCTGGATTCATATTTGATTCGTTGGAGGTCTAGGTTAAGTTGATTTCGGGATTCTGGCTTGAGATCCAGAGTGATTTGAATCATTTTGGTGAAAGTAGGGAGGATGTGAAATGGTTCAGGTTTTCGAGGTCTTCGTGGAATTTCGCTTCCCCATATTTTTCTGACCTATCCCTTTCTTTCCTTTTTTACCATTTTTTCCCGGATTTCGTTTGTCTCGCCAAAATCCGCTTCCTTCGGATTTTCCTGATGTCCGCAGTCAGGTCATTTTACCGATTTTGACCTTTATTAATGTTATATATAGATTTCACCAAAATCCGTTCCATCTGGATTTTCCCGAATAGTCCGTGTCTCCTCATTTTTCTGGGGTTAGTTATAACTATTATTGTTTTCAACAAAATCCGTCTCTGGCAGATTCTTCTGGGTTTTTCTGGAAAATGTTGAATTTAATGGTTATGACGCATTTATTTATTGATGACGTATTTGATAGATTAAATGAACTTATGTTAAGTGTTTCTAATGATATTCTTTTATTGATTGATGGATTAATATGATGCTATTGGAGTTTACATGCTTGGTTCAATGGAATCCACCTGGTTTGGATTTTCCTGAAAATCCTCTCCAGTGTGGAATTCGCGATGGGGGATAATTCTTGAATTTTAAGATATTGATCTCCTGCACTTCTTATTTCTTGTGGATCTGATTGTGGTTGTCTTTGTTTGTTTACATGTAGGATCAGGATAGGATATTGTTGGTCGGGGCAAAGGGAAGGCATCACATCCAGGTGCAGAGAAGGTCAAGTTGGATATAAAGAGCAGGATTCCTAAGAGTAAGCTGACCTCAATTTAAAACTTAAAATCTAAATTAAAAGTTAGAGAGAGAGAAACTAACTTTTGATCAATTGTTTCATGCCAACAATCGAAGGATAGCACATGGCCCTAGGGAGTTATGCTCAAAGTGGTATGTTGTTTGATTAAGGATATGATAATTCACCTTTAGGACCTCTTTAGTGCACTTATTGCACACTTACGGAAAAAAATAGATAGAGAGAAAGTAGAGAGGAAGAGAGAAAGGAGAGGGAGATAGAGATAAGATATAGAGAGGCAAAGGGAGAAAAAAAGGAAAGAAAGGAAGAGATATATATACAAAGAGAGGGGTAGAGATATGGATATATATATATAGAGATCTCTTTATATTTTTGTCTCTCTCTATATCTCTATTTTTCTCATTATCTCTCAATCTCTATCTTCCTCTCTCTCTCTCTCTCTCTCTCTCTCTCTCTCTCTCTTATTTTTCTCTATATTTGTCTTCCCCTCTCTTTCTCTCTCTCTCTCTCTCTCTCTCTCTTTCACTTTCCCTGTCTCTCTTGTTGAGAAGTTGTTAATGTGGCATTATTGTCATTGATGTCAAAACCTGGGATCCAAAAGGTTGTGCTTCGGATGATATACAAAAATGATCTATCCTATAATGTTACGTAGTATGGATGGTATCCTCGATATGGATAATGTTAGTACTTCTTTTTGGGATATTTGTGGAAGACAGTTAATGAAAAATATTTTGCTATCGGTTGTTGTGTCTAAAGCTTATTACGAGCATCCTTGTTGTCTGGACATTCATGTAGCTTATTACAAGTTTTGGTATGACTAAACTGTATTTCTCTGGTTGGTAGTAAAATTGATGTTGATCAAGATTTGGTCTTGGTTGTGGCATTCCCATCGAATCCATAATATATCTCATGTAATTCAAAGTTTGCTATCTTTTGGTAATAATGCTATATCTTATGTATGACCTATTTATGGGTCCCAGTATAACATGGTAAGAAGATCTTTATGTGTGACCTATCTTTTGGGTCTGGTGCTAGCGTATCAAGCCCTATTGAATATTTCAAAGTCGTTCTTCAAGCCAACATGTTTTACCAGGCCAACTCATTTTGTTCTCTAGGTGTGTATTTATACATATATGTGAAACATCTTTTGGCATCCGAAGATAAGAAGTGTGGAATGTGTGAATAGTGATAAAGGTGCGAAGGATTATGTGACAAGGATCAGAGAAGGAAGTGAAGGCAAGTGTCAAGTAGAATTAATTTGTTCTGCTGAAGTAGTGGAAGGAAGGTTGGCAGAATATTCTTAACCGAGTCTGCTGCAATTAGATGTTGTGCTCTTAACTAGAGCTGAATTCATGCATATGAAGATGCAATTTCATTAGTTCATGTTTTGTCAAATTTTGTAATTAGTGATTTTTTGATGGGTGTTTTTGTACTTTCTCAACATAGGTAGCACACAAGTGCACTACCTCTCTTGAAAGGCAACTTCCTACAACAAATTGCAGAAAATTATCCCAAGGTCTCTTGGGTGTTAGGTCATGATTTGCAAAAATAGCTCAGTTGATTGATGTCATTTGTTGATAATCACAAAAGACATTTATGGTTCACTAAGTTGGAAAGAGTTGGATATTCAAATGGATTTTCCTATGATTCTGAAAATGAGATGCAATTGCTATAGATTCAAAACAACAGTCTAAAACTCCACTTTCAACATCAAATTTAGCTTTGGAAGGATGTTGGAATCTTGTTTCAACTTCTACTTCAAAGAAAGGTCAAAAGGGAAAAGGGATAGAGAAGTTCCTAGACCTACAACTAATGATGAACAATAACAATGGAGGATGCTACATTGGACAAATTTCCTATAATTGAGTCCCACTTAATCAAGACACATAGTATCATGAAACTAGTGCCATCTTCTAAGGTCTACAGATTTTCAGCTACTTATTCATCATAAAGCATGAATAAAAGATGAAGTTAAATTTAAAAAAAGAGTTTATATAAGCAGAAAGTAGTTTATGAGAGATCAGTCCATTTTGAACATTTTTTCCTTTGGCATTTTCAATCTTAGGGTTAGAAGTAGTCTTAGAATTATCTCTTAAACTCTTATCTTTTGCTATTTCTTTATTATCAAGGTTCAGATCAAGTTTTAGAGTATCAATTTATTGTTTAGATCTGATAAATTCGAAGTTCATTGTTTGCTCGTAGTAAGGTCCCATTGTGATTACCAGCATTTTCACATTTATCACTGAGTTGTTTTGTTGCATTGTCAAGACCTGAAATTAGAGACCTTTGGGTTATCTCTTTTCTATAGAGATTTACCTTTCAAGAGAGATAGGATATTATATTCTGTTTGAGTTGTTGCTATGCAGAAAACACCATCAACAAGACCCCTATTTATAGTTTTCAAAAAGTAAAATGAATGGCCAAGGTTCATTTGCATTGTGTGGCCAAGATTCATTTACATTAGGGTTTCACCTACCCTCAAATATATAGGAATTTTTAATATAATTTTTTTTTTATTCCTATTTCATCCTATAGTAGTTGCCTTGGCATTGTTGTTGTAGCAATTTTGTCTTCTAGTGGATTTCCCTTTTCAGCTACACTGTCAAGAACTCATCATCTATAATTGGTTTTCCAGCCTCCTTTTGAAGTGTTGCATATTCCATAATTTTCCCAATCAATGCCTGAAGCTTATCCCACTCCATTATATGAGATTGGAGCACTTGGAGTGATAATTTATTTGATCTACCCATGATCAGCTCCCAGTTCTTTGTGCATTTGGGTGTGTCTTTAACCATTTTTTCAGACTAGACAAAGGCTCTAGTAGTGAAACCCATGAAGTTTGGTGTGAATGAATTTTTTTCCCCTTGCTCCATTTTCTTGTGGAAGTATAAAATATTCTTCTATGGATTGAGCTCAAGGGCTGACATCTCATAATCAGTCATTAACATGAGGTAATCCTCAGCATCTACCATATGTTCTTTGGCCCATTTGAGGTCAAGCTCAAATTCATGCAACACTCTTTCCAAGACCTCTTTTCTATGGTCCAAGACCCTTTTCCACATTTCTACAAGACAGTGATCATCTTTGGGAAAAATCGATTCCTTTTCCCATGTTTTGTCTGGAATTTTAAAAATAGCCTTGAGCTTAGGATAAGTAATCCTATACAGCTCGACGAAGTTATGACAATTTTCTTTGTGCCTTCTAGTTGTCTCCACACTTCTCAAAACTTTTTGGTCATTCAGGTAGCATGGCCTATGCCCATATCACCATTGTAGAGCACCTGTCTGAACCAATCGGTTGTAGCCTTAGTCTAATTCTTCATTTTTTCGATCTGGGAGTGTTCTAATTGGGAAATGAGTGAGGGCACAGAGGATGTAGTCAGATCTTCTTTTTCCAAGGATATCCATTTCCGGATGCAAGCACTGAGGTCTGCCACCTGTGCCTTTAATTCCTCCTTAGAGGCTTGATCTTTGTTCATCTGGTCAACAATCATGGCTACTGATCCCTGGAACTCATCAATTTTCTGCTCCCTTGAAGTGGTGCCCAAGTTGATGGTAGAAATGGTGTAGCTGACCCCCTCATCTTTGCCCATAACTAGGGTAGCAACTTGTACTGTTTTGGACCCTGAAGCATCAACTGTAATCTTAGAGAGGACTCTTGACTTATTTTCTTTCTTTGTCCTTGTTTGTGCTCGAGCTAGTATGGCTTCGAGTCTTTCTCTTGGATCCATGGGAGTAGGGGTCTTGTTTTGTAGTTGATTTTCCAACCAATCTAGCATCTGAGTTTCCCCTTTAGGTGATTCTCGATCACTTTCTTCTTCTTGGAGCTGATTTTCTTCATGGCATGGGGGTTCTTTCTCAATCTTTTCTTCTTCGTCATAATCCTCAATTTGTATAGACTTCTCTTGATCTATCTAGGTGGAGACTATGTTTTCTCCAACAATTTCCTCTTCTTGAGGGGTTCTTTATTTCTCGTGTTCGAGCTCATGGTGCTTGTGTTCAAGGATCTTTTGTGGTGCTTCTTCTGACTAGTCATCTTCCTTTTCTATTTCTTTCTGTTCTTGTTTGTCCTTAGAAAGAACCTCTTCCTCTTGGACAAGGCCCTTTTCTTGGCCAATATGTGGAGGCTCTTGGGGTATCTCCACATTTTCCTCAGTATCTTCCTTTCTTTTGTAGGGAGGCCTCTCTGATTCGACCTCTTCATCTATATCTTCAAGTTGCTAAGACAAAACCTCTTCTAATTCTTGGTTTGAGGTCTCAATTACATACTTCACATTGAGAGCTTCAAGTTTCTCCTCCAAATATTATGACTCTTCATCATGAGTCACCACATTATCAAGATTGAATGTTAGCCCACCCTCTGTATGTTCAAAATAAGGGTCTTTGGGTTCCTCCATTATGCTCTTGCCAGCCTCCTTTTGGCATTTCTTCATTTTTTTAAGAGATTCTCATTGTGGCTTCCATTGTCGGTGGCCCTAGTGGCGACGGAGGAATGGGCAAGCCTACAAAAATTTGTGCCATTAGAGCCTGTACAATGGGGTTCATTATCACCCCCAAAATTTATGAAGGAACACCCTACATGTATTTTGTGAGGGATTTTGGTAGGGTGAGTTGGGGCATAGTAGTAGTTACAAGCATTGGGGTGGAGAGGATAGGAAGCAAAGGAGGCAACGAGGAAGTCGAAGGTGGGGATGTAGTGGCCGAGGAGGAGTCAAGTACTACCATAGGAGCAACTAGCAGAGTGTAAGAGAGGTGGACTGAGATGTCCACTGTAGGTGGAGATGGGACAGGCAATGCCAATGAGGTGGTGGGCGGCGGAGTGGCAGCAATAAGAACGGTAGCAACGGGAGTAGAGGTGACCGATGGTGAGCATGACCTTTTAGTTTCTTCTTCTTGTCCCTCATGTTGAGGGTCTTCCTTAATGGTGGGAATTTTGGTAGCAAATCCCCTCATTTTCTTTGCCTTCTTGGAGGGCTCTCCCTCCATAGACTTTCATGAGTAAACTTTATGCTTAGGATGGTGCTCGGGTGCATCCTTCCTCTTCTTTGACCTTGTGGTTGGAGGGTAATTTGTTGCTTCTTCCATAGAGGTGGAAAAATTTGCACTATCAGTTTCACTTGAGAGCTCATCTTTGAGATCACCATAATTTAATGCTACACCTTGCACCTTGAGGTGTGCAACATGGGCATCTACCCATTGTTTAGTCTTGTCCACAACTAGTTACGTAGCTGCATCGAGGTCATTGAACTCTCCCTCATTCTAGTCTAGTAGTGGTAGTGGGAAGTTAGCCACATAATCAAATCTTGGATAAAGGATGGTGTCTTCCTCAACTACCTGGTTGGGCACCGGAAATAGATTGATTGATTTGACAAACTGGGTCATTAGATGCACATAACGTCTCATTCTTACCTCCTTGTCATCTTGACAATTGGCCTAGAATTCCTTGAGGTGTGGTAGATGGGAATACTGCTTCTTAACATACTTCCTCAGTTTTCTATATGGATCTATTCTTGGCCTAGCGATGTAGATCTCCACATTATACTCCACTATCTCCTTTTTTGAGTAATCCACACGTTGAGTAGCGAGATAGGAATACATTTTGTGTCTGAATGTGAGAGGATATGGGATGCCTGCTTTGTGCGTATCACTCAACAAAGAATTCACATTCTTCAATTGCCTTGTGACCTCAAGCAGAATCATTCGATCATTTGGGTAGCACAACAACTTGTAAGGTTTATTGGAGAAACCTTTAGTTCTGATGTATGTAAATTTTGAGAATTGTATGAATAGGTACCCAAACCTCTGGATAAATGACCTGGCGCTATGTGTGACTCTTCTTTCGAAGTCACCCTTGAGAAGTCTGATAATATGCCCAATAAAGGCATCATTCACCCTCAAATAATCCTTCTTAAAATTCTTGTACTACAACTAAGGGTATTTGTCATATATTTTATTATCTTTGTTGAGATCTGGATTATGTGCAATAGAAAGGCCTTTATAAGGGAATGTGCTGGCAAGCATATAGACCAAGTAGGAGGTCATGTTGAACTAGGAGGTCTTATTTACAACCATCAGTTGGCTATGGATGTTGTCACTAATAATATTTTCCCAGTGAAATTTGGTCTTACCCTGGATGATCTCTTCAATAAAATAGAACATCCATTCTTGAAAGTAGGCAATAGTGGGGAGTCCCATTAACCTGTTGAGTAGAGTAACCAAATCATGGTACTCCTCATGGAAATCGCTTCTGAAAATATCCTATGGCACTTTAGCTACACTGCCCCTCTTGTCTTTCAACCAATGTTGGTTGATCAATTTCTTGCATGTGAGGGGATCTAATTTCCACATAATTTCAACATCCTCTTTCTTTGTTTCTTCAATTTTTTCATATGTGGGGATGTGGAAGGAATGGCCTATGGACTTGGCAGATAGATCTACCAATACTCTACCCTCATGATCTAAGATTTTTCTGTTATTGTGATAGCACTCTTTGCAGGCCATCACCAATTCAAGGGCAATTAGTGCAGAAGGGAAACCGATCGCCTTGGTAAGGCCACTTTTCTTGATTTTCAAAGCATTTTCTATTTTTGAGTTGATTGTCATCCTCTGGCTGAATTCATCCATGTTAACATTCCCAATGTTGGTGTCTGATATGGTGCCCTAGTCTGAGGCGACCTTGGTAGTGATCTCAACCTCATGGAACTGATACTTCATTTAATCTTTATCTTCCTTGCCTCTTGGTGCTTTAGTAGGCTTCTTCCCTTTCTCTTTCTCTACGGATTCTCCCGATGGTCCAACAACTAATTCCATAAATCCTACACAAGATATTTTAGTAAGCATATTCATGTGTAAAATGAGACGAGTGTTAGTGAAATCCTACAAAAACGAGGGTCAGATCAATCATTTCATCATAAAAGATCATAATATTCATTAAAATTTATCATTTGATGCTCATTAGGGGCAGTTAGAGCAATGCAGGCCTAGGGATGTGGGTTTCCCTGGGCTGATAGCCATTTGGGGTAACTTGGAGTAGGACGACATTGGGATGACAACGGCCCACAGATGACCGCCCACACTAAGATTTTTTCATTTGAGAATTGGTCGCCAGTCGATGCCTAAAGGCATTTGGCACGTGCAAAAATCATCTTGGAGCCCTTAGAAGGTGTTCAATTAGGTTTTTGGTTGATGCAAGCTCAGTTCATGCAGAGATAGGAAGCACCACAAATGTTCAGATCTTCGTTGTTGAGAAACAATGTCTAGGAGGCGAAAACCCACAGATGGAATTATTCCATGTGCGGCTCGTAGGAGGCACGAACGGTTCAAGCTCGTTCTCTTGAAAGTTAGACCATTAGAGGATTGTAGGTAGGGAGTTGTAGGAAGCCGCCAAGATTTGGGAGTTTAGGGAGGGTGGCCATGAGATGATGACCCACACATGGGAGTCTACAATGTCGGGCCTGCATAGATGTTTATCATTAATCACTTAGCTCATATGGTGAAGGAAGGGGTGGGCTCCACCAAGAAGAAGGATGAAATGACATAGTCATTTCACACATGAGAGTCACAGAATGGCGAGCCAAAAATGGAGGCCCACAAGGTTAGGCCCACAAATAGCTTGGGACTTAGTCATTTTTCACCGGAGGCTTTGATAGAGACAACGGGGTCGAGGCTTGCACTGCAAGAGGATGAACCTCCTCGGTCATTTGAGAAATAACGATAGGAACAAAGCGACCTGTGGATGAGGTTCCGCCAAGGCCGGCTCACAATAGGTTCCTCACTTAGTATTTTTTTGAGGATGCATCGTTCAGAAGGCGGGGAGGATAGCGAGGTCCATAGGGTGGTTAGATGGATAAGCTTAACTATTCTAGATGGTCATTGGCATGACAATGAAGAGTGGACAGAGGTCCGCGGGAAACGTCCCACAAAAGAATTAGATGCATTCATTTGTTTCATTGGTGGAGGGACAAGCAGGATCCACAATGTAGGAGGGTGGTGTATGATGGTCATTCCAAAATGGTGGTGAGCCGAGGGTCATCTGCATTGAGTGGCCCGTAGATGTGGACCCATGAGGATTGTTGGCCAAGGGTTTGATTTTTCATCTAAGTGTTTGTTTAGTTCATTGTTTCGATGACGATGAGGAGGGTGTAGGCCGAAAAGGACCCGCGGCCATGGTGAAGAACAGTCATGAAAATTTATGGTTCCGCAAAGGCTTGGAGGCCAATTTTGACAAGTTTCCAAGTTTTAAATTCATGGGTTTTGTGCGGAATCTTTAGGTGTTTTAGCTGTTTAGACATTTTTAAGTGTTTTCCCCTTAAGATTTTAACAATTTTGAAAATTTAACTTCAAGAGACATGCAAGTGCAAGGGAGATGACATACTCACCTAAGAAATATGAAGAAAATGATGAAGAGCGATTGTTGAACGTCTAGGAGATCATATGGGTGTGAAGGCAGTGGAGATAGTTGGCAGAGCTCTGACAATTTTCCTAAGTGGCAAAATAAAAATGACAAGTTGGAGGTCCTATTTATAGGTTTTCATGAATTTATGATAGGTATGGTGATATTTGGGGTTGTTGGGTGCGAGAATTGACACGATAGTAGTGAGAATCGCGGGGTCTACGAGACAGACGAAAGTCAAGACAGTGTCATCGGAGCTTCAAAAGGGGACGATGATGGAAGATGTGGGGCCCACCATGCAGGCAGACATCCTAGATCAACCATCGTCAGAGTGGTGAAAAGAAGATAGAAACGCACATGGATTGGCCCGTAGTTGCGGACTCGTGAAGGGTGAAGGACGCCATACCTGAAATCCAACGAAAAACTGCCAAGGGAAGCCTGCAACAAGCACAGACTTAGAAATTTTAGGGGGGGGGAACTTGGTCAACTGAAGATGATACTTTTAGGGAGCATGACTATTTTGACGCTAAAAAATGGGGGCACGCAAAATAAGACAAAGGCAAAAAGTGACCCAATGAAGGCGAAAAGAGAGGGTCCTCGTTCTAAACAGGGCGTGTGTGCTATATGAACAACATGATTTTTGTATCTTGGGCAGTGAGCCCACTAGTAGTGAGCCTTACCTATAGTGAGCATTTTTGGATCCCTTGTGAAAATCACCTTAACGGGTGCTTTATAATCGAAAATTAACATTCTTCATGGTTTTTCTCATCTTGGGTTTCCACGTAAATTTTGGTGTTCATTGTGCATGGTGTTGTTTAGTGCTTGAATGTTCATATATGATTTAATTAATATATATGAATGGTTCATGATTTCTCTAGATTAAGTAAAGAAAGAAAAAGTGTTTTGGGATAATTGATTCACCCCCCTTTCAGTTATCTAGACTGTTCAACAATTGGTATCAAAGCTTGGTCCCTTGTAGATAAAGCTTAACCACTTGAGGGAGATCTTGGTATTTTGAACAAATGATAGGAGATTATTACTTTGAGGAAGAACTAAAGTCAATATTGAGTGATATGGAAAGCAAAAAATCTAAAAATGAGGAATTGAAAGAAAACATCAAGGAGGAAAATGCTTGCATATCAAAGCTAAGGGAGAAAATCCAAAAATTCAAAGAAAGACATAGAGAAGCTTGTGAGGAATTAAAGGAGTCAAAGGAAAGTGCTATAAATCTAAAGATTCAGTTGGATGAATGCAAGAAGATAGAAGAATATCTCAAGGAAACTATCAAAAAAAAATGAAAGAATGGAAGAAGACTAAAGAAAATCTCAAAGATACAATCAAATGGGAAGAAAAAGAAAATGAGAAGTTAGATCAAGAGTTAAAGAGGCTGAAATCAGAATCTAGAGTATGTGAAAGTAGCATGATACTGGATCAAATTTTTTTCCTATAGAAATACCATAAGGATAGGAGAGGATTTGGCTTCTTAGGAGAAAACTCAAATATGAACACTAAGAGCAAAGACAATACCATTGAAGCTGAAGAAAGAACTCTTGTAGCAAGTAAGGTTTGGAACTCTAGAATATCTACAAAAAGACCTTCGGTAAGGCAAATAAATGCTCAAATGTACTTATCATTCAATGGTCATTGTTTTCTATGTAAAAAAATTAGACACATGGCTATAGAGTGTAGAAGCAAGAAGGAACCAAATAGTCAATGCTTTAATTGTTCCAAGTTTCATCACAAAGATAGTTAGTGTAGAAGTCAATTATCTAATCTGGCTAGAAGGAATGAATTAAAAAATCTCTTTCATGGTTATTGCTACTTATTCCATGGTTATGGTCACAAAGATAATTAGTGTAGATCCAGGTTTCACTCAGTTAGGTCAGGGAAAAGATGTTACAAGTGTGATGAATCTAGACATTATTCTAAAACATGTAGATATGTTGCTCTAGAAAGGACTAAAGGAAAAAAGGTCACAAAATCAGATGAATCTAAAAAGAAGACCGTCACTGTTTGGAAGAAAAAGGAAACGAGTGTGGAGATCCCTTCTATGGTATTGTATCCTAGTACTAGCTATTCTGGAAATTGAGCCAAATGCCTTAGCTTAGAGGGAGTTCAATGCATATCCCATCGGTTCCCCCTCTCTGAAGAAATATTGATGTGTTTTCAGAATGACTGAGCTAGATCTGGATGATGTTGTGTGATGAAGCTTAATCCAACTAATTGAAAAGTGAAGTATATTTGTTGGCATCATCAATGCACACTTTGGCAGTGAGGTCATCATGAGAAATTAAGGATAAAATATAGAGTTTCAAATCATTTCCCATTATTTGCAAAGAAGAATAAGAGGTTTTTCATTGAGTGATAAAATATTGAAGAAGCTGAGCACAACGATGGAATCCGTTTCGATTGGCAGAAAATCCAATGGTGGAATTTCGTTGAAGATGAAGGGAGTTGATTTGGATGAGTTTGATCATTAAAAGACGAAGGAAATAGAGCTAGGGTTGAAGGCTAATGGATTTCAGAATGTGAGTGTCGTAGGTATGGATTTGTGGCACAAGAACATGAAGTCTTAATGGTGACAGGTATTTTATTCTTTTGATTGATGATTATTCCAGAATGACATGGGTTACTTTTCTTAAGGAGAAAGCTCAATCTCTAGATAGATTCAAAGTGTTCAAGGAAAGGGTAGAGAATGAATTAAACCTGAGAATCAAATGTTTAAGGTCTGATAGAGGTGGAGAATTCACATCCAGTGAGTTTAATATATTTTGTGAAGAGCATGGCATAAAGAGACATTTTTCTACTCCTAGAACTCCTCAGAAAAATGGATTTGTAGAGAGGAAGAACCAAACTATTCAAGAGGCTACAAGAACTATGATGAAAGAGGAAAATGTTCCTAATGTATATTAGAGAGAAGAAATCCACACTGGTTTTTATATTCTTAACAGAGTTCAGATCAGAGGTAACAACACAAATACCCCTTATGAGCTATGGACTGGAAAGATTCCCACTGTTAAGTATTTTAAGGTGAGGCAGATGTTATATTAAAATATATGATGAGAAACTTGGAAAGTTTGATGCAAGATATGATGAAGGTATTTTCCTTGGATATTCAACTAATAGCAAAGCATATAGATGGTTCAATAAAAGACTGAGGAAGATAGTTGAAAGTGCCAATGCAAAAGTTGATGAAGATATGCACAAACCAGTTGAAATAAGTGAAGTTGAACTAGATGAACCTATCGATAGAAAAGTACAAGAAGAGGATAAGGAAGAAGAATAGATTGAAGAAGAAGAGACTTTGAAACCTGCTCCTAAGACTCCAAAGTATTTACAAAAAAATCATTCGGAAGAACAAATAATTTGAGACAAAGAAAAAGGTGTAACAACAAGAAGAAAAGTGGTAGCAGTCGAGGTAAATTTGTGTCTACTTTCTAAGATATGACCTAAAATAGTGTGTGAAGCATGCAAAGATGAGAATTGGGTTAGAGAAATTAAAGAAGAGTTGCAACAGATAGAGAAGAATTAGACATGAGAATTGGTTTCTAGACCTGTAAACAAGAATGTAATTGGTACAAAATGGGTATTCAGGAATAAGTTGAATGAAGATGGTGAAGTAGTAAGAAACAAAGCAAGGCTTGTATGCAAAGGTTATTCATAGGTTGAAGGAATAGACTTTGAGGAGACATTTTCCCCAGTGGAAAGAATGGAGGCCATTTGTATGTTCTTGGCATTTTCTGCTCACTAAGATTTCAAAGTATACCAGATGGATGTTAAGTCTGCATTCCTAAATGGAGAATTTGAAGAATTGTACATGGAACAACCAGAAGGATTTCAGTTATCAAATAAATCAGACATGGTTTGTAAGTTGAAAAAGGCACTATATGGACTTAAACAAGATCCTAGTGCATGGTATGCAAGGTTGGATAGATATTTGACACAACAAAGGTTTAATAAAGGCTCTGTAGACAGTAATCTCTATTTAAAATTATAAGTAAAAAAAACATTGATAGTGGTTGTGTAGTTGATGATATTATCTTTAGAGTAAATGAAGGTATGTGCAAGAAATTTGTAGATGAGATGTAAAAAGAGTTTGATATGTTTATGATTGGTGAGTTGAATTTATTTCTTAGACTCTAAGTGAATCAAATTGATAAGGGAATATTCATTTCATAATAAAATTATGTTAAATAATTGTTGAAGAACTTTGGAATAGATGATTCCTAATTGGTTTGTACCCCTATGGTGACTGGATGCAAACTGAGTAAGGATGATGATTCTCCAAAAATTGATCAAAGCATGTACAAATCTATGATTGGTGGATTGTTATATCTTACTATTGTACACATCTAAAAAATGGTTATGGTTAATCAAACCTGTTAATTAATTAAATATGAATTATTTAGTTAATATTCTTAAGTCATCTACATATAAATAAATTTAATTATTTATTTATATTGTTCATGGGGGCAGCTGATTCCAATAGAGGAGGCAGTTTCCTCATTCAGATAGTTAGTGGCCCGACCATGGCCATATGATCAGGGTCCAGTAGATGCAGGGGTGACTCCAACATATAGGGCATGGTTTTGACCACCATTGAGATTGACAGTTCCTAGGGCTGTGATCCCTTGTCAGAGGGCCAGGGGCAGGGCAGCAGGTAGAGGTTAGGGAGGAGGAGGTATACCACTAGCACAACCACCAGTAGGATAGGATGGGGAGCCCCAGGTAGTCCCACAGCAACATCCAGTAGTACAGCCAATAGTACAACTAGTAGCATAGCTAGCAACACAACAAGATCCTCGGGATGCACTGATTCAACAGCTGAAGGGTCAGGTGCAAGTTTTGACAGTAGAGAGGGATGAGGCCTGACAATAGTTTGTTGCAGTTACATTCAAGAGAGATCAGGCACAATCTGAGAGGGATCAGGAGATAGGCCTACGGAGGCAGCTAGAGAGTGCAAGTTCCACATCCTGAGGCCGATCAATTGATATTCGGGAGTATAGAGAGGTTGTCAGGGAGGCCGAGTACTATCGGCACCATTACCGACAGGTAGTGCCATCAATAGGTAGAGTGCCAGACTTCTCCTAGCATACAGGGAGGCAACCGACAGAGCATCACAGTGACAGGCAGGTGGGGGAGGGTAGTAGACAACAGGGCTAGCCCTTTTGATCACAGGTAGTTTTACACTTTTGATTTACGGGCTGTCTTGTTGCCCCTATTGTACCATGTATTTCGATGTACGCTTGATCTGATTTGTATCATAACAATGTATATATATTTTTTGATGATATATATGAGATGGTTCACCTTTTATGATATGTACGGATGCACTTCTAATTTGATGTGATGCTATGAAATGTTGCTATTTCTTATGTTCATGTAATATAATGTATGGATCCATTTCTTTTTGTGCCTTTTCCATGTATTTTAATGATGATATAATGGATGTAATGTATGTTAATGATGGTGTGATGATATGCAAATGGTAATGGATGCAACTGATTATGTATGATGCAATGCTTTCTTAAGATGCTTAAAATAACCAATTTATATTATTCTTCATAACTTAAGATAATGATACGATGCAATGTGTTTTTTATGCTAATGATTATGTGGATGTAAAGTGTATGCATTGGTGATGTTTTGGTTACTGTCATGATACCATGTTAGTATGGAAGGAAGATAGAAGAATTTAGAATCAAAAAGTTAGTTAGGATGATGGTGGTTTGCATTGCTAGGAGTTGGGATTTTCAAAGGGTCAATTATGTTATGTTTGATAACACACATAGGTACGATGCATCAAGGTATAAAGGACCATGATGGTGTGGTACCTAGTGTGATGGACTTTGACTTGTCAAAAAGATAGGCGTATCCTTGTTTACACTTAGCATACGTACTTCGTTCAGGATATAGTTTAGACATTCTAAATATCTCAAGCCAAAACATAGAAAGAAAGCTTTCCTATGTGGTCAACAAGATATCTAAAACATCCTCTCCACAAACCAAACAAATCATATATGACTAAGTTATTTTACAAGGGTATCCAACAAGCATAGCAGATAAAAAGATAATGATCATTGCCCCCATTCCTTTCTCTCTAAACCTATTTTATCTAGGCATCATCAAGAGGTCCTTGGAATGGGCACAAAATAAGATAAGTCAATAAAGATGAAAAAAGAGTAAAGAAACAAGCTGATGTCCTTCGTACCGCTAGCCAAGACTAAAATACTGTGGGGTACCTGATGCTTATGTCCATAGCAGGAAAGTTTCATTCTAGGACATCTTGTGATCAGGGTTTTGATGGGACTAATTTGGGTGATAAGCTATTGATATTCTGAGTTGACCAACTTGCTTGCTTACTGACTTAGACTTAAGACTTTGACGATTTGGGTGTTCACTTTGGAACTTTCTAGACTTGTTTCTGACTGACTCACCAAAGGGTGATAGTGATGACTAATTTATTATGAGTGATTACTATCGCGGGTGAAAGAAAAATGAAACGGATGCACCATTTTGGATTTTCAGATATTTTGAGGCTGTTTTTGGTATTTTAAGATTTTTCACTATTTTTTGTATTTTCAGGATTTACGACGAAAGGACTAACTTAAAGACCTATCCTAGGGGTCTTGGGAGCTGATCCATAGATTAGCCTTGCCTATGTTATATATGCAGAGACCACGTAGTTCGACCGGTGATAGACTTGACTCAATGATGAGATAGACAGGCAAATAGATTGCCAATGCGATAGACGCCTAAAGGACTAACCTAATTGTAAAATAGATGGGCAAACGGATTGCCAATGTGACAGATGCCTAAGGACTGACCTAATTGTCTCAAGGGATGATCAAAGATCAACCTTTCCTATGTTCAAGCTCAGAGATGACATAGTTCGACAAGGTGAAAAACTGACAAGACTCAATGATGAATTTTTGAAGATTTTCTGATATTTCGACATGTTTTTGGATTTTTGATGATTTGGATGTTTTTGGAATTTTTGAGAGTTTTGGGAAGAGCACAAAAGATATACACAAATCTGATCTAGTGCTAGTTTCAAGGACATGCCCCCAACTTTAAGTGATAGACTACTTCAAATAGGCAGGATGAACTGTCCTGAGGAATATGCCAAGTAGTAACATGGTGGAATATGATATGGGCATCAACTCAGGCTATGGTATGGATGCGAGCGAATGGGTGGATGGATTATTAATGGAATGTGATGGAATGAATGAGTGAGTTGTGCAGATCTTGGTGGATAAAGAGTGCTTTATTTACACCTGGCACCTATTTGCTAGGTTTTCACCAAGGTACTTGTCCAAAGCGCCACCGAAGTGGTTTTCACTAGAGGACGATTTTTTTTTCTTTACTGTTTTCAATCTTTTTTCTGATTTTTTGGATTTTTTGTATTTTTTGATTTTTTTGTTGTCGCCAAGATGTCTGTTTGCTAGGTTTTCATCAAGGTGACCATTTTTCAGAACTTTTTCTGATTGCTTTTGTATTTTCTATTTCTATACCTTGCAAGTTCTTAGGCATAAAACATTTTGAGATGATAATTGTTCATGGGTTCCTGCAGAGGCTCACCCTCTAGTGTCAACAACTGATATGCCCCTGATTGATAGCTTGCGGTGATGATGAAAGGTCCCAACCAGTTGGGTTTAAATTTTCCTTTTCTATCCAGGTTTGTTACATTATTTTGGTTCTCTTTTAGCACAAGGTCACCGACTTGGAAGGTGTGTTTCCTTATCTTCTTGTTGCAGCTCCATTTCAGACGATTTTGGTAGACCTGTAGATGATTTAGGGCATCCATGCACCATTCATCTAGTAACTCCAACTCATTTAGTCTTGTAACCCTATATTCCTCATCTGTGATGAGGTTTTGCAATGATATCCTCAGTGATGGAAGATCGATCTCGATAGGGAGGATGGCTTATGATCCGTAGACCAGGGTGAATGGGGTGGCGCCTATTGGCGTGCGAATGCTGGTGAGGTAGGCCCATAAGGCGAGATTTAACTATAGATTCTAGTCATGACCAGAGTCATTGACTATTTTCTTGAGGATTTTCATAATGGTTTTATTGGTAGCTTCTGCTTGGCCATTTCCTTGTGGGTAATATGGGGTGGAAAAGCGGTGTTGGATTTTGAATTTTTCACACAAGTCACTTACATCCTGATTCTTGAAGGGTGTCTTGTTATCCGAGATGATGGATTGGGGAACACCGTATCGGTAGATGAGGTAGTTTAGGATGAACTTGGATACCTGTTTTCCAGTGATGTAGGTCATGGGAATTGCTTCGATCAACTTTGTGAAATATTTGGTGGCGGTGATAATGAACTTGTGGCCATTGGATGAGGTGGGTGAGATTTTACCTATGAGATCGAGCCCCCATTGGGAAAAGGGCCAAGGCGTAACAATAGGATGTAATTCTTGAGCTGGTGCATGAATGAGGTCCCCATGCTGTTGGCACTATAGACACCTTCTAACAAAGTCATGTGCCTCTCTCTCCATTGTCGGCCATTAGTACTCGGTTCTTAGCAAATTCTTAGCCAAGGTCATACCACTCGAGTACAAACCGCACATGCCATTATGTACCTCAGTCAAAGCAGTCAAGGCTTCCTCAGGTTTTAAGCAATGTAACAGGGTTCCATCGATGCTTCTACGGAAGAGGGTTTCTCCTAGGATGACAAATCGTAAGGACCTTTTGAAAAAGGTTCGCTTGAGGTTCGGGGTAATGTCGGCTGTGAGGACTCCTAATCTTAGATAGGTGTAGATGTCATGGTATGAAAGATCACCAGGACCAATGAGTTTTCACGTGTATTCTGACTCTGGTACCTTGAAAGTGGGTACGGGAAGCTATTCTACAAGAAATTCATATTTCAAGACATTGCGAGGGATATCTAGCAAGGATCCGATCATTGCCATTGCATCAGCTGCTTTGTTGTTTGCCCTTGGTATCTGCTCAAAGGTGATGTCGATAAATAATTCCTTGAGGATTTCTACCACCATTTTGTATGGTGCAAGATTATCATCCTTAGTTTGGTATTCACCGTTGACTTGGTTGATGATAAGTTGTGAGTCTCCGTAAACCTTTAATTCCATGATTCACCACTGTGTTGCAATTTTGAGACCTATGGTTAAAGCCTCGTACTCTACAATTTTGTTTGTACAGGGGAATGCCAACTTGTAAGATCTTGGTATACACTCCCCCTAGGGGTTATGAAGAACACACCAGCTCCTAATCCATGTTGCGTGTGGGAACCGTCAAAGTATAGTTTCCAATGATCGATTGCACCGAGATTGAAAAGGGGCTCATCTGGAAATTCTGATATGAGTGGGCTGTCTTCATATATTGGAGCTTCTGCTAGTTGATCTGCAATGACTTGTCCCTTAATCGATTTTTGCTCTACATACTCAATATCATGCTCAGATAGTATCATAACCCATTTATCCATTGTTCCTGTAAGCATTACTTTTGACAATAGATACTTGAGGGGGTCTATCTTGGCAATTAGCTTAATTTGATGAGCTAGCATGTAGTGTCTGAATTTCTAGGCTGCAAACATCACTGCTAGGCAAGATTTTTCTATTGATGTGTAGTTGAGCTCGTGCCCCACTATTGTTCTGCTGATATAGTAAATCGCCCACTCGGTTCCCTTTTCATCATGTTGGGCTAAAAGGGCACCAAGGGCAGTTGTCGTTGCTGAGATGTATAGAATCAATGGTTTCCCTACGATCAGTGGCATCAACACAGGTGGTGTAAGTAGATATTCCTTGATATTTTTGAATGCTTGTTCACACTTGTCGTCCCACCTAAATGCTACTCCCTTGTGGAGTAGGTGGGAATAGGAAATCTCCTTATCTGCCAGTTGTGCTATGAATCTTCGGATGGACTGGAATCTACCTTGTAATCCTTTGAGTTGCTTTAGTGTTCTTGGAACTCCCATATCAAGGATTGCTTTTACCATTGTGGGATCCACTTCTATCCCTCTCATTGAAACTATGTACCCCAACAACTTTCCTGATTGTACCCCAAAGACACATTTCTTTAAGTTGAGCCTGACCTTGTATTTTTCTAGCCTATCAAAAATTGCACTTAGAGTTGCTATGTGATCCTGTCTCTTCTTTGATTTAGCCAATATTTCATCTACATAGTCTTCGATAGTTTTGTGGACCATGTTGTGGAAGATCAGTGTCATGGCTCTTTGGTATGTAGCCCCTGCATTCTTTAACCCAAATGGCATCACATTCCAGCAGTAGGTGCCCCAAGGACATGTAAAGGTCATCTTATGCTAGTTCTCTTTTGCAATTATTATCTGATTGTACCTCAAGAAGCTATCCATCAGGGATAGCATCTCATGTCCAACCGTCATATCCACTATCATGTCAATGTTGGGTAGTGGAAAATCATCCTTAGGACATGCTTTGTTTAAATCTCTAAAGTCTGTGTAGATGTGGATGCCCCCATTCAGTTTTGAGACTAGTACAAGATTAAATACCCATTCAGGATAGTCAATCAGGTGTATAAAGCCAACATCCAGGAGCTTCTGTAACTCAATCTTGACTAGCAAGGCTATTTGTGGACGCATTTTCCTTAACTTTTGTCTAACTGGTTTTGCTCCGGGGTAAACAACAAAATGATGAACCCCCACCTCAGGATCCAGACCTGACATGTCAGCATATGTCCATGCAAATTTTACCTTCCTTTCTTTTAGAAATGCCGCTAGCAGTTCTTGTTCCTTTGTTAGGAGAGACCCAACATAGAAAGTGATTTGTGGTTCTGTTTCCATTCCCAGGTTGACAGGATTGCACTGTTCTGCTAGGACTGCTGACTTTTCTTGATGTAGAGCAGTAGGGGGGAGATTGAATCCTTCATCCTCTGATGCCTCAGAGAGGTTTTCACCATTGGATGTGTCCTTTATTTTTACTATTTTGTGGTTAGAGAGTGCCACAGTGTGGTTTTCACTCAATAACCCTGAGCTTATTCTCGATATTTTTCTTTTGCGACTGAAGGACTCAATCATCTCCCCATAGTATGCCTAGGTGTCTAATGTGATCTTGAAGCCTGCCTTGTGATCCCCACATGGAACTATATCCCTTAGTCCAATGAATTTCGAGAGCGCCTCATCATTTTCGAATGAGTCTAGAATTGGCGGTCCTCGTTGGTCGTGATCGATGAGTTGCAGGTGTACTCAGGTGATTTGGTGGGTTTGTTGGTTTGACTCAGCTGTTGAAGCACTAATCATTAGCAAGGTGGAATCCTCAAAGAGCCTAGGAAGGCCAGCTATGGTGTCATCATTTCCACTGCTACTACAAACCTCAGTGACGTCAAAGGTGAAGTTGTCAAGTGGGACACCTAGGCATACTGAGGGTCTAAGGGTAGTTGTTGATATTTGAGGGGAGGACCTGACTGCCCTACTGGGAGCACCTTTGCCATGCATGGTTATACTCAGAGGAGTACAACCGAGGCCAAGGTTCCACATTCTTCTTTTTGCAATGATGGGCTCTAGACGTCCATCACTATTCCTTCCAAGGCTTTCGTTTCTATTATAGCCCATGCCAAGCATCATTTGTAGCCATTTATTGGTTTCCACCATCGATAAGGTGGGTGTAGGTTTTGCATCATGGTATAATCGGAGGAGTACAGCCGAGGCCAAGGTTCCACATTCTTCTTTCTGCAATGATGGGCTCCAGACGTCCATCACTATTCCTTCCAAGGCTTTCGTTTCTATTATAGCCCATGCCAAGCATCATTTGTAGCCATTTATTGGTTTCCACCATCGGTAAGGTGGGTGTAGGTTCTGCATCATGGTATATTGAATTTGTAATATCTTCCTCATCAACACTTTCCTGACTTAGATCTCCCCAATGGAGAAATCCAGAAGGACCTACCCTAAGGGTGTGGATGGGTGTTTTGGTTGATTGAGGTTGTCCATGTGACCTAGGAGATTGTGGTAACTTTCCTACAACAAATGCATTCCTTTTCATTCCATAGTCATCGCATCCATTGTCCTGGATCATGTTCTTGATTTCAGATATGTCAGGGATGGCAGGTGTCTCTGTCAGAGAAGTGGAAGCGAGGTTGGTTGGGTCGATGTATGAAGTGGATGAGCCTTCATCATTTTTTGGTACTTGGGGGATTTTGTAAAACTTGGCTTCCAAGATTTTGCAGTAGGCGAAAGGTTCGGGATCCCCATATATAGTGACCTCCTCATTCTTGTGTGAGAACTTGATACATTGGTGATATGTCGAGGCTACCACCTTCATTCCGTGGATCCACAGACACCCGAGGAGGATGTTATATGTTAGGTCAAGGTCGAGGACCTGCCAAGTGGTCTCCATAGATGTCGGTCCCACTTGGATGGGGATTTTAATAGTGCCTTGAGACACTCTTTCTTGATCATCATACACCCTTATTGTTATGCTCTTATTCTTGTTAATGGAATCCTCGGCGAATCCCAATTTCTTTATAAGTTTAAGAGAGAAAATGTTAAGGCTTGCACCTCCATCCACCAGGACTCTTTTAACTTTCTTTTTATGGACTAGCACTTGAAGGTGAAGTGCACGATTATGAGATGGCTATGGGGGGAAATCTTGGTCAGAGAATGTAAGGAGGTTTGGGGTAACGATGTTAGTAACCATAGCCTGAAACTGCTCTGTGTCAAGGGTGGCAGAGATGATGGATGCAACTAATGCTTCATCAAGGATCTTCCTATGGGCAGCGAAAATTTTCAATAGTTCCATGATGGAAATTTGGGCGGGGGTTCTCTTCAGTTGGTCAATGGAATTGTAGACATAGGGGATGGCTTTTGTATTTTAAATGGGGGTCTTAGGTGGTGCCCCTACAATGGTGACCTTTCCGCCATGTGTGGTGACTCCACAGTCGTTGTTGGCTCTTTTAACATTTATGACTGTGACTATTTCATCAACACATTCAACTATCTCCTCATACACTAGATTAGCACTAGCATACTTTTGCTTGCCTTTATTGTTTCCCTGATTATTTCCTTGATTGTGGTTCGACATCGGATTTGTGTATATTTTCAGATCTTGGTTTCCAACTGGCTGCTCGATATTGATAATCTTATCCTCAATGAGGTCTTGGATGATGTTCTTTAGTCTCATGCAATTGGCGGTGGTATGTCCTTTGACTTTGTGAAAGTCACAAAGGAGGTTCTCATTATACCATGACGGTTTGGTCATGGGTTCCGCATATTTCTCAGAGTTAGATACTTTGATTAGGTTTTCTTTGACCAGTTTTTTCATTATGGACTCAATTGATTCTCCCAGAGCTGTGAATTTTCGCTTGGGAGGATATTTGCCTCGGGGAGGTGGTCCTCCTTGATTACCAAAGTTATTGATTTGATTGGTGGGAGGTGGTTATTGTTGCGCCACCACTGCATTAGTCTGTGTGTTGTTGCGGTTATGATTTTGTGGTTGATGATGGTTTTGGATGCTCTACTTAGGGGCACTGTGGTGCAGGAGCACCTAGAGAGCACACCTAGGAAGCACTAGGCATTAGACAATTTTGTTTTGATGTTATAAGGTCATGTTGACCAATGAAAATGAGGGAGTGGCTTACTAAAGGACCTTGGTCAGGAGATACCAAGAGCTATCCAGAGCTATCAGGAGTGGAAGAGATTTGGAGTGTCGTCACTCATGTTGGTTAGTTACTAGGAAATTGGCAAAGGTGGCAAAATGGAACATTTTGCACTTTTGCCACCTTGTAACTACAATGTACGATCAAGGTGGGTGTAACCACTTTGGGAAACCTATTTAAAGGTTGCCTCGACCTGTGTGAAAGGTTGGAAGGCATTACAAATTCTGTAGTTTGAAAATTTCATGAAAGACAAGCGAGGATAGTAGGAATAATTGCTAATATTTATGTGTTTTTGTTCTTAGCAGTGCATTAATGGCTTAACCAGGCCTTAGCACATGTGTGGAATGTAGTGTAGCTGATCTCTAAGTGTTGGTTGATCAATAGTTAGCTGTTTCATCATTCTAATTGTTGATTTATGTTCTCTAAGTTCTAGTTTCTCAGTTATTCTGCCTGGCAAGCTGTAACAAATGGAGACCTAAACGACCTTTCCCTTGTACTTGGTGTATGGGCTCTTGGAAACAGTGGCTAGGCTCCATGCCTATATTTTTAGTAGGGTTAGGATTCATTAGGAGGCAAGCAAACATGAAAGAAAATCTTTCCTAGGCAAGCAGAACAGTGCCCAGATAGGGAAGTCTAGAGGTGAAAATCACCTAACTTGCAGGGGAGACCTCTGCATGAAAATTCCCATGGTAGAAAGGTGGAGGAAGGCCATATGGTGGTCTAGTAGCTGGTAAGAGGCTTCATCAATCGATTTGGTGGAAGAACTCTTTGACAGTCCAACCGGGTGGCCAAGAAATGAAGAAAAACCCTACATTTTGCTAAATTTGGTAAAGTAACCTATGTACGGCAAGACCAAGCATAAGACATTGGAAATCTTGAAGAGGTTGGTATCAGGACCATGAATCCATAGGGTAGAGTTTGGGTTCTTTGGGAAAGTGGTAAGAAACTTCCATCTTTCTTGAGTTAGGAGGGTTAAAAGGGGCTCTAGGCTTGGAGCCTTTTTAACCCTAAGTGAGGGTTTGGAGGGAGAAATGGAGAAATGGAGTCTAATGGTTGTTCAAGAAACCTAATAGGATGCTAGGAAGCATGATAGCACATCTGTGCACCCCTGCAATAATCTAGTTGAGTGTTGTGTGTGATTGGCCTTTAGGGATGATTAAGGGTCAAGGGAGAAACAGATGCAAAGCACCAAGGTTTGGTTGTGTTGTGTGACATGGATGGAAGTGGGGATGGCCAACAGAACTAGGGGTATCAACATTTGAGTTAGGACCTATAGGTTGAGTTGGTGGAGAGAGCCACCAAAGGGAATTGCTAAGGTGAGACCTGGAGTATGGAACAGTGAGTGTTCCATCCATTCCCCCTTACACCAGATTGGTATCAGAGCAAGTGAAAGGTTTGGGATAGTGAATTGTATGTCAGAGGTTGAATCAAATGGTTCCAACACCATGGTGATGAATACTGAATTTGCAAGAGACTGTTAGAGTAAAGGTCTTAACTTAATTATGTTGATTAAGTTACCTTTATTCCCTTCTTAAGATTTCAGATTAGTTTGCATAAAGCGACATTTAATAATTATATTAATTATTAAATGTTATCCTATTAGGGCTTCTATTAGGGTTTTTCCTATTAGGGTTTTATTAGGGTTTGCATGATCTCCTTTCTATAAGGATTGATCCCATTGTATTTCATATCAATTCATTCTCTCATTCTCTCTGATATATACATTTTCAGTTTTCAGAGAACCCTTGCTTGTTTGTCTCCATCTCTTCTTTTGTGATAGGTTATTTGCATGTAGGTGATCTTCGGGGTTTGTGGTGTTGTATTTTCTCAACTCCTACATGGTATCAGAGCTCCACACCTGCTGCTTCCTGTTCTTGTTTTGAAGATTTTTGGAGCTTCAAGGGTTTGGGGCTTGTTTTCTTGATCTAGGGCATACCTGCAATTTTGAAGCATTTTCAGCTCAAACAAACATTTCCATTGCGTCCGAAGTGGTCCAAAACCCCTATATCGACTGTTCATTCGTCCATTTTGGACAAAGTCGAAATTTAGGGCAATTTTTTTTTGTAAGTACAACCGTACAGCCGTCATCTGCGTGCGGATCCGTAACAAATTCCTGGTAAAATTTTTTTCGGATTTTTCTTTTCGTTTGAAATTTTTATTACAAAAATTGTACCTACATTTTTTTTAATTTTTTCTAAAAAAAAAATCAGAAAAAAAATCAAAAATAAAAAAGGCGTTTGAAAAGCCTTTTAACGGCTTGCTTAGGCCAGTGGGTCCGGGACCCTGCGCAGGCAGAGTACCCTGCGCAGTCCCTGCACAGTGTACAATGTGTAGTCCCTGCACAGTGTACCCTGCGCTGCAAGGGGTATGGTGGGGGTGGGCCCACGTGCCTCCCCCACCCCATAATTTAAAAAAGAAAAAAAAAAATTCAAATTTTTTTTTTTGTAATAATTTTTTTTTATTGTTTTTTATTATTTTAAAAAACAATATTTTCATGTATATGCCCTATCGCACTTTTACGGTGATGGCTGTTTGGCCATCAAATTTAACCCAGTGATTTTGTTGCGACAACCATATGACCGTCAAATTTAACCCAACACTAGTTTTTTCCCTCTTTGGAGCTAATTTACTCCAGAGGCCGTAACCTGGGCATACAATATCATTTTTTGGCAAACGAGATATCATCGGAAAGCTGATTTTCTCATCTTTCTAGTGGTGTGGGTCTCATCACATATTTTTTCCATTGTTGCATTCTACAGCCAATTGAAGACAAAGGGGCTATTTTCAGTCTCAAGCTCATAACTTTTGATCAGTTTCTCCGTTTTTCGCAATCTCAACGGTGTTAGAACCATATTTCAGAGCTCTTCAGTTTCATCCATACTATTTTTCCAGATTTCACTCTAGGTATATTTTATTCAGTTATTTGTGTTTTCACACTCTGGTGGATTACCTAGACATATTTGCTCTTGGAAACTTTTTGTTCGCATGGGATGCTTTATTCTTGGCTATTCTTCATGTATTTCCAGCATCTTGTCCTTTGAGGACATTTTGAGCATCATTTGTAAGCTATCTTTTATGTAAAAACACTGAGATAAAGTGCCACACTATTGTACATGCATCTTTTGGGGATTTTGCACATAAGGTTGTGCCATATTTTGTACTCGCACTGATATTATAAAGTGCCATGAGGGGTTGTGTAGTTTACCTTTGTTTTGCCATCACATCTTTGTCTGGTGAGTGTCCCTCCATGACGACAGTGAATCCATATTATTCCAGCCTCATGCATGTGTGCTTTGTTTTGTACACCACTTTTTCAGTTGCAGGTGCTTTCTTGTGCACTTTCATACGTTGTATCTTCTTCATGCACTACAGGGTGTTGCACACCATTTCAGTTGATCTTTCAGGCTCCCAGTTCACCATTATGGGGGGGTATTATACTGTTCGTGTTAATGCTTCCTTGGTTTCACCATGGAAGGAATCTTCCATTCTCAGTTGATCAGTGTTTCAGACTATTGTTTCTTGTACCATTTGTATCTTCGTTCCAGGTGTTTGCCTTTGTTTTCCATCTGATTCGAGTAGTGTCGTTTGGGGCACTCATGTAGATTATTGTCTTCTTGACAGATTATTCGTACTTATTCCATTTGTATCTTCATTCCAAGTGTTTTCCTTTGTTTTCCATCTGATTCGAGTAGTGTCGTTTGGGGCACTTATGCAGATTTTATATCTTCATTCCAGGTGTTTGCCTTTGTTTTCCATCTGATTCGAGTAGTGTCATATGAGGCACTCATACAGATTGTTGTCTTCTTTTTCTTGATCATCTTATCTTCAGCGGAGGTTCTTCAGCACCATAGCAGTCATCTTTCGACAGTTGTTTGCAGCTTCTTCTACTTCAGTGATGTCTCTTCTTGGCTTTCTTCTTCTCTTTTTGGAGTAGAGCTTTTTTTCATGAGGTTTTCTCTATTTTTCCATTTTATAGAGATTTGGTTGTATTTGGGTACCTGATCTGGCCTAGTTGCTAGGACCCATATTTGCCTTCTTGCATTATAGTTACCTTTTCTTTTCTTGCATTTGTTTGTAGCTAAACTATTGCTCATCTTAAGGGGGGGTGTTAGAGTAAAGGTCTTAACTTAATTATGTTGATTAAGTTACCTTTATTCCCTTCTTAAGATTTAATGTTAGTTTGCATAAAGTGACATTTAATAATTATATTAATTATTAAATGTTATCCTATTAGGGCTTCTATTAGGGTTTGCATGATCTCCTTTTTATAAGGATTGATGCCATTGTATTTCATATCAATTCATTCTCTCATTCTCTTTGATATATACATTTTCAGTTTTTAGAGAACCCTTGCTTGTTTGTCTCCATCTCTTCTTTTGTGATAGGTTATTTGCATGCAGATGATCTTCGGGGTTTATGGTGTTGTATTTTCTCAACTCCTACAGAGACCTGACAAAGCAACAAGAGAAAAATAGGCAACTGAAAGAGGCAGTTGAAGAGATGAAACAAAGGTTAGAAGAAGTGGTAGAAGCTGCAGGCAAAATGAATGTACAACTAGCAGTGGTTAGAGACAAGGGTGAAGATCAGGTTGAGGAGGACATTGAACCAGACCTTGATCCTCCACTGAAGGAGGAATCCTTCCTCAAGGCATTGAAGGCTTTGAGTGGTAAAGCATTAGAAGGCATTCCTATCTTTATAGATAGAATGAATGTTGAGTTGGTTATGGAGTGGATAGAAGGAATGGAGAATCACTTTGAGTGTGACGGAGTGACTGAGGCACAAAAGGTGAAGATAGCTAAATCAAGATTAAGGGGACAAGCATTGACTTGGTGGAAGTTCCTACAAGAAGAAAGAGAGAATGAGGGTAAGAAGCCCATTGGAAGTTGGAAAGCCATGGTGGCTAAAGTGAAGGAGTATTATCTACCTGAAGACTATGAGGTCCAATTGCATAAGAAGAGGAAAAACCTTAGGCAAAGAGACCTAGATGTAGCTACATACACAGAGGAGTTCCAAAAGCCGAGCCTTAGATCTAGGGTACAAGAAGTGGAAAGCATCAAGGTGGCAAGGTATCTAAATGGGCTCAAATGGAACATCCAAGTAGAAATGAGTCTCTTTACCCTGACCAACCTCCATAGTTGTTTCCAAATGGCTTTCAAGGTGGAGGAGAAGTTGAAAAAGAAACAAGACTCTAACTCTAAAGGTAGAGGCAAAGGCAGGGATCAAAGAGGACAACAAGGTGGCTACCAAGGTAGAGGCAATGACCAAGGAAACCAAGGAGAATTTAAATCCATAGATCATGGCAATGAAACACCTTCTAGAGGAGGGTACAATAGTGGTAGAGGTTCTCAAGGAGGATCCAATAGAGGAAGAGGAGTAGGTAGGAGCAATTCCTATTTTGCAAACATGAAGTGCTACCATTGTGGCCAAGTTGGACATCCAGCCTATAGGTGCCCGGAGAAAGCATCTACATCAAGCAATGAGAAGGGAGTGGCTTATGCACAAGAGGAAACCATGAGTCCTAAGTCTACTGAGGTCAGTCACATTGAATATGAGATGGGAGAGAGTTTGATGTTTAGAAGAGTCTTGATCAGACAACTGGTCAAGGAAGAACCCAAACAAAGGAGAGCTCTATTTAGAGTAAGGTGCAAGATACTTGGTAAAGTGTGCAAGGTTATAGTAGATTCAGGTTCAATAGACAACATCATATAAGAGGAGGGAGTAATGAAACTAAAATTGGTAAAGGTACCCCACACTAACCCCTACAAGGTCACATGGCTTAACAAAGGACAAAGTGTTTTGGTGAATGAGAAAGTAACAGTGGAATTTTCCATTGGAGGGTACAAGGACAAGTTAGTTTGTGATGTCTTACCCATGGATGCATGTCATCTACTATTGGGCAGACCATGGCAGTATGACAGGAGTGTTGTGTATGATGGAAAAGAGAATAAAATCTCATTTAAGAAGGATGGAAGGACCTTTAAATTGCAGTCACTATCAAAAGACGATGAAGGACAGTCAAAGACACCAAGTGTTCTACTAAGTAGTGGAAAAGATTTTCTCAACAACCTACATGAAGGTGGAGAAGGATATGTAGTATTGTTGCAAACCAAAGAGGAAGATAAGACTGAAAAACCAATCATACCCGAAGCAATCCAGAACTTGCTTGAAAAGTATAAAGATATAGTAAGTGATGGGACACCTACAACTTTACCTCCTAAAAGAGCTATAAGTCACCAAATTGACTTCATACCTGGAGCCTCATTACCTAACAAAGCAGCATATAAGTTGACACCGGATTAGAATTTGGAAGTAGCTAGACAAGTGCAAGAGTTGTTGGATCAAAAATTGATTCAAAAGAGCATCAACCCATGTGCAGTACCAGTAGTTTTTGCAACCAAGAAGGGAGGCAAATGGAGGTTATGTACTGATTCTAGGGCAATAAATAGGATCACAATTAGGTATAGGTTCCCTATTCCTAGAATTGAGGATCTAATGGATTGTCTTGGAGGATCTCAATACTACACCAAATTGGATCTCAAGAGTGGATACCATCAGATTAGAATTAAGGATGGTGATGAGTGGAAGACAACATTCAAGACAACATATGGATTATATGAGTGGAGAGTTATGCCATTTGGCCTTTCCAATGCACCTAGCACATTCATGAGGCTCATGAATGAAGTGCTCAAAGATTTCATAGGAGTATTTGTGGTGGTATACCTTGATGACATCCTCATATTCAGCAAGACAGCAGAAGAGCATTTAAAACATGTGGAGTTGGTTCTTAGAAGGTTGCAAGAGGAGAAGTTGGCAATCAATCTAGAGAAGTGTGAGTTCTTTAAGCAAGAGCTTGTATATTTGGGCTTTATAGTGTCCAAAGGATCATTGAAGATGTATCCAAGCAAGGTGGAAGCAATACTAAATTGGCCTACACCAACAACAGGGACTGAGGTAAGAAGTTTCCATGGATTGGCTCAATTCTATAGAAAATTCATAAGGAACTTTACTGGAATATGTGCACCAGTTCTAGAGACAATCAAAGGTGGTTTGAAAACCAAGTTTGTGTGGACTCAAGTAGCTGAGAGAGGGTTTGAGAAACTGAAACAAGAAGTGGCAACTCAACCCATACTCTTATTACCTAGTTTTGACAAATTGTTCACTGTTGAGTATGATGCAAGTGGAGTGGCAGTTGGAGGAGTGTTAAGTCAAGAGGGAAGGCCTATAGCCTTCTTTAGTGAGAAGCGCAATGAAGCAAAGAAGAAATACTCAGCCTATGACTTAGAAATTTATGCTTTGGTTTAGTCACTTAGGAAATGGAGGCATTACCTTCTACCCAAGGAGTTTGTAGTCTTTACAGATAACCAAGCACTCAGCTATATGAATACCCAAGAGAAGTTGAGCAATAGACACTTGAAGTGGATGGAATACATCCAAGCTTTTACCTTCACCATCAAACACAAGAAGGGCCAGATGAATAAGGTAGCAGATGCATTGAGCAAGAGGTTGTTGATAGTACAAGAGATACAAGTGAAGAGCATAGGGATTGAAAGCTTTAAAGATCTCTATGGAGAGGATGAAGATTTCTCAGAGGCCTATAAGGTATGTGCTGACTTTGAGAATCATTTTCATAGTCAATATGCTGAGTATACATTGCAAAGTGGATTGTTGTTTAAAGGAAATCAGTTGTGTGTTCCTAAAGGGTCAATGAGGGAAAACCTCATTCAAGAGAAGCACAATGGCAGTCTTAGTGGCCATTTTGGCATCAATAAGACATTAGAGTTAGTTCAAAGGTTCTATTATTGGCCTAAATTGGCAAGAGATGTTAGAAAGTATGTGGAAAAATATGTTGTATGTATGAAAGCTAAGGGAGGAGCTAGTAATGCTGGTCTTTATCAACCCCTACCCATTCCTAACAAACCATGGGAGTGTGTGAGCATGGATTTTGTGGTAGGCCTTCCTAAAACCAAGACTGGTTTTGACAGTGTGTATGTAGTGGTGGACAGATTTAGCAAAATGAGCTACTTTATTCCTTGTAAAACTACTCATGATGCTAGCTACATAGCTCATCTCTTCTACAAGGAGGTTGTAAGGATTCATGGCTTACCTTTAAGAATTGTTTCAGACAGGGATGTTAAATTCATGAGTCACTTTTGGAAGACTCTATGGCATAGATTGGGTACCAACCTATCTTTTGGATCAGCCTACCATCCTCAGACCGATGGCCAAATAGAGGTGGTCAACAAGGTGCTAGGTAACCTACTGAGGTGTCTAACAAAGGAATGTGGAAAAACATGGGATATGGTAATCTCACAGGCTGAGTATGCCTATAATGATAGTGTCAACTAGACTACAGGGAAGAGTCCTTTTGAGGTTGTGTATGGAATGCACCCAAGAGGCATATGTTAGCTCAGGGATCTAGGAACCATGGAGAATAGGAGTGGACAAG
The DNA here is from genome assembly GCA_007115665.2 of Sequoiadendron giganteum. NCBI lineage: Eukaryota > Viridiplantae > Streptophyta > Pinopsida > Cupressales > Cupressaceae > Sequoiadendron > Sequoiadendron giganteum. The sequence continues at coordinate 28,938,162 of CM021106.1, forward strand.
CTGAAGACTTCACTCAAACCATGAAGGAGATTCAGGAGCAGGTAAAGAGGATAGTCACTGAGGCTACTCAAAAATTGAAGGATAAAGTAGACATGTCAAGGAAAGATGTGCAATTTGCAGTAGGAGACTTTGTCATGGTTCACCTTAACAAATCAAGGTTGCAGAAGGGAATGGAAACCAAGTTGCAAATGAAAAGAGTAGGACCATGCAAGATATTAGCTAAGTATGGGAAGAATCCCTACAAGGTGGAGTTACCTTCTGACTTGGGAATTTCACCAGTTTTCAATGTTGCAGATTTGATAGTGTACAAGGGTCTAGTCCAAGAGATGGATCAGAATAGTAGAGAGGTTTTCCAAGATGTCAGTAACATAGCACTACCTATTCTCATCAAGCTTCAGGCAGAAAAGATCTTACAGTCAAGAGTGCAAAAGTCTACAAGAAAGAAAGTGTACAAGGAACACCTTATCAAATGGAAGAACAAGCCTGACTCTAAGGCTACATGGGTACAAGAGGATCAATTCTAGAAGAATGGAATAGAGATGTCACTCATCTCTCCTTCTTTTCCTTAGTGTTTGGCTAAGAGGGGGGGAGAATGGTGCAGGAGCACCTAAAGAGCACACCTAGGAAACACTAGGCTTTAGACAATTTTGTTTTGATGTTATAAGGTCATGTTGACCAATGAAAATGAGGGAGTGGCTTACTAAAAGACCTTGGTTAGGAGCTATCAGGAGCTATCCAGAGCTATCAGGAGTGGAAGAGATTTGGAGTGTAGTCACTCATGTTGGTTAGTTACTAGGAAATTGGCAAAGGTGGCAAAATGGAACATTTTGCACTTTTGCCACCTTGTAACTACAATGTACGATCAAGGTGGGTGTAACCACTTTGGGAAACCTATTTAAAGGTTGCCTCGACCTATGTGAAAGGTTGGAAGGCATTACAAATTTTGTAGTTTGAAAATTTCATGAAAGACAAGCGAGGACAATAGGAATAATTGCTAATATTTTTGTGTTTGTGTTCTTAGTAGTGCATTAATGGCTTAACCAGGCCTTAGCACACATGTGGAATGTAGTGTAGCTGATCTCTAAGTGTTGGTTGATCAATAGTTAGTTGTTTCATCATTCTAATTGTTGATTTCTGTTCTCTAAGTTCTAGTTTCTTGGTTATTCTACCTGGCAAGCTATAACAAATGGAGACCTAGACCACCTTTCCCCTGTACTTGGTGTATGGGCTCGTGGAAATAGTGGCTAGGATCCATGCCTATATTTTTAGTAGGGTTGGGATTCATTAGGAGGCAAGCAAGCATGAAAGAAAACCTTTCCTAGGCGAGCAAAACAGTGCCTGGTTAGGGAAGTCTAGTGGTGAAAATCACCTAACTTGCAGGGGAGACCTCTCCATGAAAATTCCCATGGTAGAAAGGTGGAGGAAGGCCATACAGTGGTCTGGTAGCTGGTAAGAGGCTTCATCAATTGATTTGGTGGAAGAACTCTTGGACAGTCCAACCGGGTGGCCAAGAAATGAAGAAAAACCCTACATTTTGCTAAATTTGGTAAAGTAACCTATGTATGACAAGATCAAGCATAAGACCTTGGAAATCTTGAAGAGGTTGGTATCAGGACCATGAATCCATAGGATAGATTTTGGGTTCTTTGGGAAATTGGTAAGAAAATTCCATCTTTCTCGGGCTAGGAGGGCTAAAAGGGGCTCTAGGCTTGTAGCCTTTTTAACCCTAAGTGAGGGTTTGGAGGGAGCGATGGAGAAATGGACTCTAATGGTTGTTCAAGAAACCTAATAGGATGCTAGGAAGCATGATATCACATCTATACACCCGTGCAAGAATCTAGTTGAGTGTTGTGTGTGATTGGCCTTTAGGGATGATTAAGGGTCAAGGGAGAAAGAAAGGCAAAGCACCAAGGTTTGGTTGTGTTGTGTGACATGGATGGAAGTGGGAATGGCCAGTAGAACCAGGGGTATCTGCATTTGAGTCAGGACCTATAGGTTGAGTTGGTGGAGAGAGCCACCAAAGGGAATTGCTAAGGTGAGACTCGGATCATGGAACAGTGAGTGTTCCATCCATTCCCCCTTACACCACACTGATGACCACTTTAGCATCGACCACACAGTCATTTGTGATATTTTTGATCCTCGACCATGTTCGAGGTTTATCATTATAATTGTTAGATAGGCGATTATCCTGTGGTGGAGTGAATGTTGATGTGCCTCCTCGCGCAGTAAGGGCTCTTTCGATGTTGAGCGCCTTTGGGATCAGTTGATCGTATGATGTGATGCATTGCATTTTCAAGTAAAACGCCAAATGTTCATCTAGATTGGATATGATGGTGCAAACTTGTTGTTCTTCTAGCATGGTCCACTTGCTCTGATTGGCCTTGGATTGTCATCTTTGCAAGAAGGATGTGAATAACTCTCCTTTTCTGTGTTTGAGTGTCGATAGTTCTTCCAAACTAACATCCACACCCATGTTGAAAGCATAATTCTTAAGGAAATATCCCATGATTTCCTCGAATGTTTTAATGCCCGTGGGTAGGCGAGAAAACCATTCCATGGCTGGAGTAGTCAAACTTTAGGGAAATAGTCACATTAGATACGTGTTATCACATGCAACGTCCATGCAATGCACCTAAAATTCCTTGACGTGGTTTTCAGGGTTGCCTGTCCCATTATAGTTGTGAAATTTGGGGATCTCGAATCCCTTTGGGAATAGTACCATGGTGAGACTTCTGTTGAAACGATAAGGGCACAAGTTGCCCGATGTTCTTGTTATTTTTTTCGCTTGTAAGTCCAACACTTGCTGCGAGATCAATTTGATTTGTGTTGCGACATCTTTGTTTTGATCGGGAGGTGGAATGAACGCGTTTTGAGGTGTTTGAGGTGTTTGATGGGTGGGAGGAGTACTAGTGGGAATTTTATGCAAGCTTTGTTGTGCGTTCAAGGTTTGCTGGTATGCTTGCATTTGTGTCAACAACGCTCGTTGTTGATCTTCTTGTTGTTGTTCCAACAATGCTTGTTGCTGGTCCATCTTTTGTTGTTCCCATGAAGCCTGCTATTGGTCAATTTGTTGTTGGGCTAACAAAGCTTGTTGTTGGTCTAGCTATTGTTGTGCCAACAAAGCTTCTTGTTGGTCGAGCTATTGTTGTGCCAACAATGGTTGTTGTTTGGCTTGTTGTTGTGCCTGAAAGTCTTACAGGGCTTGTTGGTATGCTTGCAGATGGATTGCTTGCAGTTGTGCTTGGTATTGTTCTTGCACTTGTTGTTGGGCTTGTGCTTGAGCTTGAGCTTGGGCTTGAGCTTGAGCTTGTGCTTTAGCTTGCGCTTGCGATTGGGCTTGAGCTTGAGCTTGTGCTTGTGCTTGGGCTTGAGCTTGTGCTTGGGCTTGAGCTTGAGCTTGTTGATTTTGTTTGAGTACCCTCTGTTGGTTGGCCTTTTGAAGGGTTTGGATTAGAGTGGTGAATGAATTTACCATGTTGGCCTTTCGTGGGATTGGTGGTGGAACGGGAATGATGCCAATCATTGTGATAGGTGAGAGGGTTATGGTGGTGGTAGGGATTTGGGTTGTTGGAGGGGTGGTTGAGATGCTTGGTCCTTGAGAGGGTATGCTTTGGTATATTTTAGGATCGATTGATGTATTTTTCATGGTGGCTTGAATGGTTGCCACTTGTTGCTATGATTTTGCGGGCAAAAAGAGGGAATTCAATGTGATGTTCACATTGCTCGGTTCTGAGAAAATATCGATGTTTAGGGGAGGAAAACCCAATCTGAGAGTTGATGTGGTTGTGAATGGAAATGGGGGAAGAGATGGCATGCTACCCTGGAAAGAAAAAGGATTAGCAACATCGGTTGTTCCAAACAAACCACCTTCTCCTTGTGGTAGAGAATTTCTTATGTTTGATTGACATTCTGGTGTAGCACGGAATGAAGATGAGCTGACGGGATTATGAAAAGTGAGCAGGATGTATGGGTGAAATGGATTTACCGGGATAGAATTATCCGGTGTGGTGTTGACAACCACCTCTCTATTGGTCACAAGGCGATGATTTTGTAACTCTCGACACATGGCACTCTCCTTGTTTGCATTTGGTGAGGTTGGTGTGAGGCATTTCTTGATTGACATTTGACATTGGGGATGCGCTTGTAAGAGGCATGTTCGTACTAGTGCTTGCTTCAAGGTCAGAAGGGAACTAGACCCCTCCTTCTGCTAGCCTGCTTAAGTATTTGAACATGGCACTAATAATTTTATGGTTTTTTGGATTTTGAACCATTTTTATCATTTCAGATTGTGTCATCCCCATGTCTTCATTAGTGATGTCCTCTTCATAGCTCTCCTCTTGAGGATTTTTTGATGGTAAAGGAGAGTTACTCGGGGGATTGCTTGATCTTGCAAGGTTTATTTCGGACGTTACCTGACTCATGTCAATGGAAGTTGATATTTCGCTGATATTTTCCATGTTCTTCTTGTATTGTGATCTTGTTTAAACCATAAAAAATAGGGATCGCTTGATCCCAACCTTTTAGGCCCAAAAGAGAAGAACTAGGGAAGTCAAAGATCAAAGAGGGTGGTAATGATGATGGGATAAATGGGTGAAGTGAGTGAGTGAAACCTTTTGGAGAACTTTTTGAAGGGTTATGCTAAACTTGTTAGGAGTTAGATTGATTGTGATGGTTTGACTATGTGTATTGAGTCAAACAAGATTGTAGTGAAGTGTTAGTCCCTAGGAAGTTGCGTTATCCTAGGGGAACTTGCACAAGCGGGTGAATTGGCTAAGTGTGTTAAGCGAATGTGATTGTGAGCTAGTAGACCTTAGGAAGTTGCGTTATCCTAGAGGTGAATTCTTCCAAGAGTTTTGACTATTTTGACTAGGTGTGTTAAGCCAAGATAGGGTGATGTTGGTTTAGCCCTTTAAGTTTAGCATGAGTGATTTTTCCAAAGTTCACAAAAATTTTGTTGATGGGATGAGATTTGACTTGATGGAGGGATGGATGAGGATGACGAATTTGATCCTAGACTTGAACCTAGACACAAATCCCTTTACAAAACCTCGGTGTTGAAGAACATGCTAGACTTCCTATGTGAGGAAAGCAAACCTTTCAAAAAGTGCGGGATTTTGTTGATAGTAGAACGCATACAAAGTTGGATTATTCCTTGAAGCCGTTTTATAGAAGTTGTATACTAGTCTTTCCTTGACTTCAAGGAGCATTTCAAGGCATTGTTCATGGGCTTTTAGACTTATCCTTTTGAACCTTGGTTTTGGAATCTTGATCTTTCGGGAAATCATTTGGAACAACACATATGAGGTTCAATTTGTCTCTTATCTTGGCTTAATGAATTCTTTTTACCAAAGGAACTTGCTTGCTTATGTTTCAAACTGCATGTCTAATGTGCCACTTTCTTTTTCATCCCACAAGGTCCATTATGTGGAAATCGAGGAAAACAGGGCAAAAGTCTCCTATGTTTAACCTTATTGAAAAAAAATGATGATATAATCCAAGCATTTAGAAACCTCTAAGGACATGATCCCTAGGGAAAGCAAGAGTGCTTAAATTCGTCAAAGGTATTTTGTTCCTCAAAGGGGTTTGAAATTTGAAGGCCTTTTGAATGTTCATTTTTTCAAATGTTTTTAGGACCAAGCAATGTATTTTTCATTTCCAAGCACTTTTTACAACCCTAGGATGATGAGACAATATTTTGTTGGGTTCCCACTTGAATGAATCCAGTTGTGCATATTTTGTGCGGATGGCTAAATGCTTGACCACACTGGCTCCCCTCCATGACACACACTTCTCAGGTCAGCCAAGCATTAGTACCCATGAATCTCCCATGGCACACTTTCCATCTCTACAACAAAATCGCATGTATAATGTGGGGCGGCTTCAAAGGACATGACCTTTTGTACCAACAAAATAGATAAGGTTTTGGCCTTTTCTAAAGAAAAGGTTCTAGTGCGGGCATTCCATTCATGGGGGATTATCTAACATCGGCAAGAGTCCATTTCTGTTCATCTCATCAGAATAATCCTCATGATTCTTGAACTTTCCTCAAGAATCCACACTTATATACCGGTTGAAAGTCGCTTGGCTTTAGCGTGTTCCCGGTTGGGTCGTTCTATTGGGTGATTACTTTTGCCCACAAGGCAAGCCTTCTAAGATAAACAAAATTGAATAAACTTATCCGTAGTTTGATCAACCTTCATTTAGAAACAAAGGGAGAACACTCACAACAAGTTCACTCACACTCGCATGTTTTGTTCAATTGTTAGGTTCCCAAATTGAAATGTGGAGGCAATATTTTATGCAACTTAGTGTCACAAAAAAGACTTTTGATTCTCAAGATCATCGTGAAGCACAAGAGAAGTGCATACGCCCTTCTAAATGACACTACTTTGCAAAAAAGATTACAAAGCACAAAAAACACATGTTCATTTTACATCCCTCAAAGGAATAATGAGTTGTTTTTAAGCACCAAAGGAAATGTGAGATTGTCTTGTTCAATTGTTAACCTTTAAACAAAATCTAGTAAATTTGTCTAAGGTTCTTTTTAGCCCTTTGGCAACTTTTGAAAAGAAATTTGATTTTTTATTTTAGAACCCAAAAGAATTTTAATGTTTCTAAGGCAAAAGATATTAACAAATTTCCTTTAAAAAAGAATCTAAAATCCTTAGAGAGTGTTGAAGAACACTTTAGTGTTTAAAAACACTTTGTGCAAAATGAACATGGTGTCATAATGAATCTCCTACTTTGTTTGAAAGAGGGAATTTGCTTGTTCTTTTTAAACCCAAAATAAATCTAGTGTTTCTAAGGCAAATGATATTAACAAATTTATTTTAAACAAGAATCTAAAATCCTTGAAAAGTGTTGAAGAACACTTTAGTGTTTAAAAAACGCTTTTTTTTTTTGTTTGTATGATGAGTATGAGGTCATGATGAACTTCTCCCTTTTCTTTTTTATTTATTTATTTGCTCCAACCTACAAAGTGACAGAAAACCAGAGAGAAAAAAGACAACAAACAAAGTCAAGAATTAGAAAATCCAAAATTTAAAAAGCACGTGTCAATTTTAGACCTCACTGTTTTTCTGTGGCACAGTTTGTAAAAGCGGTGTAGTTTGTAAAAGCAGCATAGTTTGGGTAAAATCAGCACTATATAGTGCCACGTGGTTGACTGTGGGTGGCGCTCTATAGAAACAAAGAGTGAATAAGCGACGCGATATGGGTAAGCGACACAATTTTGGAAGCGACCCTATTTAAAATTTTAAAATTTTCAAGTGAGAAAGTAGGAGCAGCTCGATGTTGAAAAACGCAGTTCAATATGGTGCCGTGGTGCTAAAGGCGGTGCAGTATAGCGTCGCGGAGATGAAAGCAGCAGAGTTAGAAATTTTAAAATGATAGGCGGGAAGAGAAAAGCGATGCAGTTTGGAAGTTGTGTGTGGTTCAGTATGGTATCGCTTCTCTGAAAGCGGTTTAGTATGGTTCCACATTGCTGAGGGCGGCATAATATAGCACCATGGAACTGTTTTCCTGTGACCTGCAAGAAAATGTTAAGAAACACTGAAATTTTGAAAAATGTGATCAATTCTTTGAGTTAGCCCTCCTTCTAGCGCCAAAATGTGAACCCCTAAACCTGCAAATGCACAAGAGCAACAAACATGTTAAATTGTTAGATCAAATGCAAGCAAACATGAGAGATTCCCCATGAAATCCGTCTATTTAAACTAAAATTAGGAAAATGAAGAACACGCTACTTTAATAAATGAGAGTCAATCCTAATTAAGCCAATAGAATTACGATCCCATGGGGGAATTGGTGTCAATGAGATGTTGCAATTGGCGTTTTCCCAATTCCTAGGTTGCAATGTTGAGTGATTGAGAAATGGTCAAATCTCCAAAGAGATTTGAGCATAACCTTGTTACAAATTGTGAAAATGGTGATAGGTTGAGTGAAATGGGCAAAATTAGCTCTCAATGTGAAGAGAGTAACTTTGCATGCAATTTTGGATGAGGATGAAGTTGAGTAGAGTAAGTTTACTCAAGTTGTGGATGTTAGAATGAGAGGAAGAGTCTCTCATTTATAGATTTTGAAAATGGAATATTGAAGGAAAATAAGCAATGTGGGATCATTCAATATCCAATGGCCAAGTGCCATTTGTCAATATGTGAATGGTTGAAGAATGAGCACATTTTGGTCAATGTGCCAAAGAGGGGGAGATTTGAAATTCAAATTTGAAAGTTGGGGGGAGAGAAGAGTGAAGTAAATGTCACTTGGCTCAATGCACAAGGACATGTAAGAGGTCTTAAATGTCTTGTTGGAAGGACTAAGTCCATTTGAATTTGAATTCAAATTTGAGGGAATATTCCATTTTTATTCCATGTTGAGAGAAAATAGGCAATTAAATAAATCAAAGTAATTGATTTATTGTGCAAGTTGCATTCTCTAGAGGATTTTAATGATAGGCATTAACTTAATCTAGGTTTTGATCAAATTAATGAGGGATTAGATGATTTGACAATTTTGACTCAAATAGATGAATTATTTTAAATCAGAATTGAGAGGAAATGATTTATTAAATAAATGATTTGATTTATTTAACTAAGGAGGAATATGTTAGATTAAATCAAATAAGGTTTAATTTATTTAATTTAATAAGAGGACTTTAGAGATTTTAATCAAATAAAATGATTTATTTAATTAAACAAGGATGTAAGATTAATTAAATTAAATTGATTAATTTGATCATTGAAAGAGGAAGACTTAATCAAATAAATAATGATTTATTAAATTAAGAGACAAAATATGATGAAATGCTGAGAACGTGATTCCTGAGGAAATGATGTTAGTAATCAGGATCAAGTGTGCCAAAATGACATTTGTACATTTTCCATGTCTACAACTGCATACTCATCTGTCATCCCTACATCTGTAACCTCTGGATGTATAGCCCAATAATCTGGTTACAGCTCTAGGTACTCTGCTCTGGCAACCTCAATCGTCACAACTGGACCCCACTTTGGCACATCCTCTCGGCGCCTGGCATAGTGTGCCACACCTTGCGACATCATCTGCACTAATCCATACTGTCTCATGACCCTCATACCCAAGAACTGCTCAATGATAAATGGAGTCCGCCCAATCAAATATCTTGATCTCGTGCAATAAGGCAACTCTATATGATCTTCCTCCCACGGATCGCAATCCAAATACGGTCTCCAGATAACTGTATCCAAATCATCTAGCACGTGGCACCAGTACTCTAAATTTCCTAGCATTGGATGGATAAGAGGACTCGTGTAGGCATAAACATAGGGGAAACCAAGTGGGTGATCTCTTTGAACAATGGGGTGAGTGATGGGAAAATGCTCCCATGCAAATATCTGTAACAGAGTAACTCCATAGGAGAGAATCTTCCCATCTAAATACACGATCTGATGAAGATCATCATATAGATGGGCTAACATGCATGATCCCCATGCATATCTGGTCCGGTGGAGAAGCATGTCCTCCAAAATCCTACCCCAACCAACTGATAGTCCCTTTGCCCTACGACCAAGATAAAGGAAACCGCTGATGAATCTTGCTAACACCGAAGGTAGTGGGGCATATCTCTCCACCATCTCCTTCCAAGGAATCTCATATCCAGAGACATGAGGATCCTAGAAGAATCGTCTCAAAGCATTAGTCCCTCCAATCTCCTTGTGATCATAGATCACAAGCTCACCAACTACAGGAATACCCAAAATCATGTATACATCCTCTGGAGTCATGGTAATCTCTCATGTGGGCAGATGAAAGGTGTTATGTTCACTATGCCACCTCTCAGCTAAGGTTGTCAACAATGCTTTGTTGATCCTATACTATGGGATCCTCAACAGTGGACTCAAACCACACACGTATATCACCTCTAAATCGGCCTAGGATAGTCGAGGAATCATATCCCATGTCTGGGGAAATCTCTCTCTAATCTGGAGGAGTTTAAATTCCTCCTTTATGGCATTACAAGCAATCATGCAAATCAATTAGCAGGGTATACTCAAATTCATCTAATCAAATCAGTACATCAAGCAAATTCATTAATTATATCAAACAAGCAATCAACTCAATCAAATCAAATCTTATTTTTTCTTCAAGCAGGAAGGCAAGTAAATTTTCATCTATCATTTGTCTTTCAATCACGGAAGAAAATTTATCTATCATTTCTACTATTTGTTTTTCATATCGCATGCAAAGCAAATTTATCTATCATTTCTACTATTTGTTTTTCATATCGCATGGAAATCAAATTTATCAATCATTTCATCTATTTTTGTTTTTCATATCGCATAGAAACAAATTTAATAGTCAATCGACTCAAAATCTATCATTTGTCTTACAATCATGGAAGCAAATCTATCATCTTTACTATTTGTTCTTCAAGCACGAAGACAAATTTATCAAATTAGCCTAAGCTATCCTTGATGTTATTCAAAAGCATAAAATTTGTTGTCTAATCTAGCAACAGTCATCAAGCAATCTATCAATTTTTCTTCAAAAAAAATTCAAATTCTGCAAAATTTCATGGATGTGCTAAAACAGGCCATCAATGCGCTAAACCATGAATGCTCTATTTAAATCCATGGATGCACTAAAATAGTCATGCAATGTGCGAATCCGCCTATGCGTGATTCTATCTAGTCTATGCGCTAAAATAGACTATGAATACGCTAAAACACCTATGCGTGATTTTATCATGCAAATGCGCTATTCTATCTCATCAATGCACTAAACTATCCTATGCACCAATCAAGCATTCAACGCGGACAACATTTCTGTATGCACTATTTAATCTATCCTATGCGTCATTCCATCTATACGAACCTATCCTACATCTATGCACTATTCTCTATTCACGACTCTATCTAATGGATGTGCCGAAATATGGCTTGCATGCACTAAAACAAAACGTAACAAAATTCAAAAATTCAAAAATGCATGAAAATCGACCAAAAAAATTTACAAGGAGGATCAAGTCGACTTACCGGAGGTCCGTACACTGCTGGTCTCTAATATCGGCGGGCTCGCTCAAATTTGTGGTGCTCATAATGGATCAGCATCTTGTTTTTATCTCTCAGAGCTCTGAAAATTACTGTAGGTTACTGTTCAAATGACAATGATTTTTCACCTTTTTCATCTTTTAAGGGGGTAAAAGTGGGAAATTATTCATATTTTTACTATACAGAGCGATATTTCAAGAGCTAAATCGCCATTTTCGCTCCGAAAATCATTTAAATTCTTTCGAATCAGCCTCATCAATATTCTCATCATGCGATTTATCTCTCGAGGGGGCATATAGCATCGGTAAATTTCTAAATTCAGGGGAAAATTCTTTGAAGCAATGCGTCAAATACATCACTTCAAAGAGGGGCAAAATGTAGACATCTAAAAATGATCACGGTTAATCAAAACTATTAATTAATTAAATATGAATTATTTAGTTAATATTCTTAAGTCGTCTACATATAAATAAATTTAATTATTTATTTATATTGTTCTTTTTTCCAATTCTTCTAGTTTAATTAAATAAATAAATTTATTTAATTATTGCTATCTTCCTCTTAATTAATTAAATAGATTTCACAATTTATTTATATTAATTATCACAAGTTTAAATTCTAAATTTAAATGATATTCTTCATTTCACATTTAATTAAATATTTCCAATATTTAATTAATCACTTTCTAATTCTTCACTCTTCATATAATTAGATATTCTATAAATATTTAATTAAAAGCTTTCTTTCTCACATAAATAGATATTCTAAAAATATTTAATTAAAAGCTTTCTTTCCACCATAATTAAATATTCTAAAAATATTTAATTAGAAACTTTCTTCTTTTCATACTTAATTAAGTATTTATATATTTAATTAAATCGCTTTTTATCATCTCTCACACATAATTAAATATTATTTATTTAAATTATGGAAACTTCTAATTCTTTGTCGCATGTAATTAAATAAATTTATTTATTTAATTATGGATTTTTCCTCAACTATCAACTAACTCTTCATAAATGAAGAGCACAAATGGCAACTTTCCTTCATTTTTGAATGGAAAAGGCTATGTTTGAGGAAACATCTCCCATCTTTCTCTCAACCTTCCATATTCCTCTCAACTTATCAATCTCACACCGTTCATCCTAACAGGTTTGAATCTCAACTGTTGATCATCGCCAATTGGATTTTTGCCTTCGAAAATCTATAAATACAACCCTCGTATGAGTTGAAAAGGACCCTGAATCCTAGATTTCATGCGTAGTTACTATAGTTGTATATCAACATTCTAGCAATAATCATAGCATCATAGGATTTTAGCATTTCGAGTTCAATTTCATAGCTTAAATCATATATCAATACACATGCATTTTCAATCAATCTCATTCTCCTAAGTTGTCATTTCAAAAATTTGTTGCTTTCACAACTGAGAGCCAACAACTTTAATGAAATCCTTGAAGATAGAGGACAATGGGACAAATTTGAAGAAGTTGTTGTCTTTAGAGTTTGCATTTGTATTTTCTAATTAATTTATTTCAATATAATGTCTTATTGGTCTGTTAGTTTACTTTCTAATTAATCACGCATATTCTAACAACACAACTAATACTAGACTATATATCATGCATGCAGTATGTTTGGTTTCCATATTTTAAGCAGAACCTAAGGAAACACATGTAACAACTGTGAAGAGGATATTCAAATATCTAAAAGGCACTCCAAATTATGGCCTGTGGTATCCTAAGGATACTGATTTCACTTTGAATTCTTACATTGATGTAGATTGGGCTGGTTGTGTAGATGACCGAAAGACTACAAGTAGTGGTGCATTCTTTCTTGGAGGAAGATTGGTTTCATGGTTAAGAAAGAAACAAGATTATGTTTCTTTATCCACTATAGAGGTTGAGTATATTTTAGAAACATATTGTTGTACACATGTACTTTGGATGAAGCACACATTAAAGGATATAGGTGTGATGTGTGATGAGCCTATCCCTATCTTTTGTGATAATACAAGTGCAATAAATATTTCAAATAATCTGATAATGCATTCAAGGACAAAGCATATATCTATCAAATAACATTTCTTAAGGGAGAAGGTGTTGGAGAATGAAGTTAGGCTTGAATATGTATCTACAAAGGATCTGATTGTAGATATATTTACTAAGGCTCTCCTAAGGATACTTTTATGTATCTTAGGGAGGAGTTGGGGGTTACTACCCCTCATTATTTGAACTAGGTGCACATGGAGGTGCATTATTCCAGTGAATCTAAAGATTCATCATTTGTCTAGACTGATGATTGAGGCCTACTCCTCAAGGGTAGTAGAGAGTATCATTGTTGTAATATGAGATGTGGGTGCACTCCTAAGGGGGAGTGATCAGATTTTTATGGCTGAAGAATCATGCAAAACTTTTATTTTCCATTGATGTAAAAGGGGGAGAGAGAATCATGTGAAAAAGCCTATCTATATTTGAAAAAGTTGAAAGAGAGAGAGAATCTTGTAAGGAGAAGAGAGTGTAGAAAAGTTGTGTAGGTTGTCTAATTTGAAAAAAGAAAGAAGAAGAAGTAGGAGAGTGTGTATGCTATCTTTGATGGTTTTTCACATCATGTGTTTCCATCAATGACAAAGGGGAGATTGTTGCAAGTATGAATGAGTATGGTGGTGTTGTCATTGATGTCAACACAGTTCAGGTTGTTGCATAGAAATGAATGAAGTGATTGCAGGTGTTACATGTATGGTTGAGATACTACAAAGATGTTGTTAGTACATGGAGCTATATTTATGATGTTGCAGGTGTGTTGATATGATGAGTTATCAAGTTCTTTTGAGAAAATTAATAAATAGAGAAGACAAAGTTGTGTGTGTGTTTTGAATGTGGTCCAGTGATGTGCTCTACATTTCTTCTATGTTGATCCTATTATTGTATGGATCAGTAGTGTTTTTCATTGGCATCTTTGGGTGATATATCTTGAGTTATAGCTTTTGGTTTAATGAAGAGTGAAAGTTGTGTTCACTAGTTTGTGAACTGGTCTAGCAGAGTTGTTTGTCTATGGACTAGGACAGATGTTTCTGCTTTGTAGTCCTTTGATGTTTTGTATCAGATATTTTGGATCTGGAAGAAGGTTAATAATGGTGGTATTTGTGTTCTCATTTAAATTTTTCATGGTTTGGTGCTCTAAAATACTTGTTCTAGAGTTACTATGTGTGTCTACACAGTTTGGTGGACTGTTAGAAAGAGTTATGTGTATGGAATTTTTGCAGTTGTTGCGGATGGATTTGAAGGTATCTAAGAGGTGTTCCAGTGTTTGGTGAAGCATGTTATGTGATCCACGTGTTATCATCTTGTTGCAAACATGCAAAATTCAAATATCATTGGTGTTTTCATTAGGTTTGGCCGATCTGGTGTCTACATGTTACATGAAGAATAAGTATCAATTAAGGAAGTGTTTAATTGATCCAAGATGTTATTTTTGGTTCTAGTTAAGTATTAATTTGGTCCACTCTCATTCTTATCCATCACCAGAATGTTGAGTTGCTGACCTAATTTGAATTTATAAAATGAAGAATGTGTAGCCAACTTTGGAGAAAGTTTCTAAGGTTGAAGATGGTATAAATACAAGTCAAGATGTTGCTAATAGTGAAACAAGTAAGAAGACAAGTGTGAGAAGCAGAGTGTGCAAAAGTGAATCAAGGCAAGAGTAATTTAATGTGTTTGAATCTTGAAAGCAGTGAGTCGAGGATGTCTACAATTCTTTGATTAAGGCTATGAATGTGTGGAACCTGTTGTGATGGATTTTCAATTATCTTTCTTTATCTATAGGTAGTGAGCCTCCTTCTAGACAATGAGTCCTATCTATAGGCAGTGAGCCTTGTATCTAGATAGTGAGTCCTATCTATAGGCAGTGATCCTTGTATCTAGACAGTGGGTCTTATCTAGGCAGTGAGCCCTTTGGAAGTGAGCATTTGCATCTGGTTTTCCATTACTATTATATTGTGAGTTAATCATCATTATTTTTTTCCCTCATTGGGTTTTCCACATAAATCTAATGTCTCTGGTATTTGATTTATGCTATTTTCATTTCATATTTATACTTAATAATAGATTAAAGTGAATGTGGAATTGATTAACATCATAAGTGAATGTGATTAGATACAACTAATTCACCCCCCCCTCTTAGCTATCTTGTGCAATTCAAAAAGAGAATCTAAGGTTTGAGAACAATATTGCATCGATCTGAGTTATTCTGCTCAATAACGGTTGAGTTTGGGCTTGTAGAACAATCAATGTGCGGAAGGAGCTACTTCATTGTTTGATGTATAGTCTATTGGCTAATCGACGTGATTGATGGTCATTGATGAGACCTTGTTTGATGTCTCTTTGACATATCAATGAAGAGTGGTAACGATAAGGATGTCATGGAGTTATTTTGGAAAGATTCATGCTAGTTGGCAAGACAATCATGAATGTATCTTCAACATTTCGATGGTATGTGGCTTGGTTGGTCATTGCATTGAGATGACCTTATGGTTTCAATGAGAGCTACTCTTGAGTCTCTTCAAAAAGGAAATTCTCAATGATGATATGGTGGTGGTGATGTCAGAGAGACATACATGGTTTTGTGGGAGTTCTTTTGGAGTCTGTTTGACATTCCAATTATGTTTTGATAAGAGCTCTATCAATGTGACATGGTGGTTTTAGAGGGAGATGAGTCGGGGTCTTGGTGACATTCTAATGGTGGGAAGGATGACAAATATGTGAGCTAGTCAAAGGAGATGGACGAAGGAGAATAAGATAGTGATATTTGGCTTGATATTACTTTTTGATCCCACATCATTTTTGTGGATCAATGTGGACATTGGCTAGGCGATTGAAAACTTGATAATGAGGTAACTTCCTAGTGATTTCATTTCTGATTGGACAATAAGAAGATACTACAATAAAATGGAAATAAAGAATGTCAAGGCTGACGTGAAGGAAAATCCTAGCTGGTGATGATAGAGAAAAGATATATACCCATCATGAGAGTGGAGTGAGGGGGGAGTGTGGTGGAATTTTAGTTGGATTGGTAAGAAGAGAGAAGATCCAGAGGAGCTAGACTCATGGGAGTCATTTGTAGGTGAATCTGTTCAAGGTTTTCATATTTGCATATGATTGTAATAAAAGCCCATTTGAAGGCAATGTAATGTTGTAATGTTCTTCAGTAATAAAAGAAGCTTTTACTTTATTAGTGCATTTTTGTATGTAAACCTGCTATTGGGTGAGAATGAGCTTGTAAGGGGCAGAGTCGAGATTGATCCTTCATTAATGCATATATATACTATACGTTATTTGAAAAAATAAATGAATTAAAATGATAAGATCAAATGAATTCTCGATTAAGTTAAGTGAGTTAGAAGAGAAATTTATTTTTTCAAAAAATACAAAAAAGATCTTTTTGCCCAAGATCTAAAAAATGAAGCAAAATTTGTATTTAATCTGTTTAAAGTTGTACATTAATAATATGTAGAAAAAGTATAGGAAAATGTGTGAGGAAAAAAAGGATTCTGAATATATCGAAACAAAACCTGTAGAAGACAGATTCAATTCAAAACGTTTTAAGCATTTGAGGTTTTTGTGAAAAAACTATGAGGCCCTTCTCTATAAGAAATCTTTAGTAGAATAAAAAGGTGTTTGTGCAGAATGTGGAGCTACTTTGCAAATGAGTAGTTCAGATCGAATTGAAATTTTATTTGATAATATCACTTGGTTCCATATGGACATGAATTTATCTACGATAGATATTTTAGAGAAAAAACATACAACGTTTGACATCAAAATGGTTTGAAAGGTCTCAATTTTATTGTGCAAAGTAATTTATCACAAATATTCTTACAAAGAGTTTTTTTCTTAAATACTAAAGTGTTGAAAACATTAGTAGCATACAACAATACTCTTTTTAATATCCTTAATGTTGTACTAGAAATAAATTCATAAAATATTTGAATTTAGATGAAAAAGAAACTATTATGATACTACAAGACATTATTGGTATAGGTTTGAAAATAGTTCAATTTGTACTTCTTGAAATATGTAGAAGAATAAAAGATGAATTACATAGGTTTGTGCTTTTAAATAAAGCATTAGAAAATGAGAAAATTTCTAGGTTGCTTCCTAAAACTTCTTTGGAAGATAGGGGGAATGACGAGTTTAAAATCATTTCTATAGAATTCAAAAATTGGTGCTTAAATTTGAAAAATTCTTAATTTTGGAATTGCTAATAAAATTAAATAAACAATTAGCTCACTTAGTAGAACAACTACAAACACAAGATAAGTTCTTGAAATTAGTGGTGGTAAACTTAGTCAAACTAGAACTTTATTTTTCAGAAGAAAAAAGAAAAACAAGAAAAATAAAAAAAATATTTCCTTTTTATCTAGGAAATGATCCAAAGATAGATTACTTTTATGGCTGCGAAAACATATGGCGATCTATTTGATGGAAAGATATTTGGTCTTGAAAAAATTTAAATATTGGTTTAAATTTTTTGTTGTGGTTTACTCAAAGGAGAGGAATCTTCTCATTTTGGTTATGATATTCTAGTTGAATATGTGAAAAAATAGGATCACTACCAGTGTTATAATATCTTGGATCAGATGATACATGATGATCTAGTCACTAGTAGAAATCGTGTGGATTTCTTCCAGTGTTATGATGTCCTAGGTCATATTGATCATGATGATCAACTCTATAGTACAAATAGTGTGGAGTTTTCTCACCAAATAGAGAATCTCTACCTTCATCATAAGAAGAATGAAAAATATTGTGACAAATTTATTTTTTGTATACTGAAGATACTAATAGTATTTATTTCTATTTACTAGAGATAATGAAAGAGTTTTCTACATTAGCACTAGATAGCAAAGAAAAAATTTGTAAGTAAAAAGAGACTTAAATAGAAGATACTAAAGATATTGAAGATACTTAGGATATTGAGGAAGAATTTACTTTAAGTTATCACTCTTTAACTAAAGAAGAAAAAGAGTATGTCAATGCTAATGTAAAACTTATAAAGAGTACACTTAATCTAGGAAAGGAAGAATTTATCAAAACAAAAGAACAATTTTATGAAGATTATAACACTTCCTATAAAAAATAAACAAGTTTACCTGACACTATTCAAATAGGCATAGGTGAAAGAAATGGTATTACTGTCGCACTCAGAGTTATGGATTTTCAATTCACAAGAGGTAGTCTGGGCTTGGTAGTGGGGGAAAAATAACCCATTTAATATAGTATGCTATTGATAATTTTCTTCCATTAATTATCGTATGTGCTGCTGGTGGAGCACACATGCAAGAAGGAAGTTTTATCTTAATGCAAATGAATAAAATAGTTGTTGTGTCACATACACATTAGAAAGATAAAATTTACTATATATTTCAGCTCTTACATCTCCTACAACTAGTGGAGTCACTACTAGTTTTGGTATGTTGGCTAATGTCACAATTGTTGAGCCTAACACATACATTGTATTTGTAGGTAAAAGAGATATTGAACAGACATTAAACCGGATAGTAGATGATGAAGATCAAATATCTGATTCTTTATTTGATTTTGAAATGTTTGATAATGTTGGCAAGAGACACTGCAAATGTTATTTGGAATTTTCATTGATGGTAACCCTAGTTAGTGATTTGATCCACAAGTCAGAATTTTCTCATACCGAAAGTCAGATCAAAGTTCTGTATTTAACAGTCAAACAAGAAAAAATCATCCGATAGAAATGTATTTCATCGATTCACATGCAATTTCCTGTTATCATTTTGAGTTGTGGATCTCAGAAAATATATTTTGATGTACATACTGCCTTATCCAAGGTGTGCATTCATTGGTATGCAAGTTAGAAGATCTGGTTGATTAATTTCCTATTTATCAGTGCAGAAAGATGACTTCGAGGATATAATATGTTGTGGGTGTTTGTGAAGTAATTGTTTAAGTATTTTTGTGTTTGAAAATGTTCATTTGAGTCATTACTATGCTATGGCTGACTTTGGTTGGTGCACATCAAGAATTAACCATGGATTGAGCCGACAATTTGTAAACATTTTCATACTTTTGTTTGAGCTGACAATAAGCAATTAAATCCTAGTAGCGGATATATATAAGCGATTGATTATATCATTTTGAATATGAACAAATACAAAGAGTTGGTGTGTTTTGTGAATAGAAAAGCAATTATGCATAGTTTCACTTGTGCATAAAAGAGATTTGTGATGTGAATTAAAGAAAAGGAGAGCAGAAGAGAAGAATCAGACAGACGGTCAAGAATTCGATTGTTGAGCCTAACTGGAACTGTAATCAAGCATATGTAGATGCTAATCTCTCAGTTCAATTTTTCAAATGGATTTAATCTGACTATCCTTAGAAGACAATGAGTCTTCCTTTGAGAAGTGAGCTCTAGGTAGTGTGCCTGGATGCAAGTGCATTCCCATTTTGTAAATTTTTTTTGAGTATACTCAGATAATATTGTGGATTGGCCTTCCACTGTGGTTTTTCCCCTAACAGGTTTTATATGTAAAAATCCTTGTGTTATGGTGTTAAGGTTTTTTTTTTATGTTCATGCATATTTCTTTTTATTGGATGTTATAAATGATTGAAGGATCGGATTAATAAAGTTAAAAATTGTAGAACACTGATTCACCCCCCCTCTCAATGTTCCTTGATTCGAACAATTGGTATCAGAGCCTAGTTCCTTGGAAAAATTTTAATAGCTTGGGGAAGATCAGGGAAGTAAATTCAATGGAATCAAGCAGTCTTCAGAATCAACTTTTGGTGGCCTTGGATGATCTTGATCAGTCAAAATATGAAGTTCATAAATTGCAAGAAAACCTCATGGATGCTGAGAAATTCATTGAATCATTGAAAGATAAAATCAATAATTCCAAGGAGAAGAGAAGGGAACTCTATGATAAGATTAAGCAGAATGATGGTAAAAGCATTGAAGATGAGCAACTGAGTCAAGCCCTGAAGGAAAAGACAAAATAATGTGAAAAGATTACTAGGGATAATACAGTCCTAAAGCATGAGATGGAATCTATTATGATGAGAATGAACAAGGAGATTGAAGATAGAAAGAAGAATGAAGAGAATCTTGCTCAGTCCTTAAAAGAGAAATCTAAAGAATGCAAGAGAATTAATGATGGATTCATTAATCTAGCACTTGAATTGCAGCAATCTAGAAACAATGAAGAAGAACTTGAAAGATAGGTTGTTACCCTCAGAGATGAACTTGCTACTGCAAATGAATTCAAGGAGAAGTTCAAGGTTAGCTCAGCCAAGCTTGATGAACTGATTAAAAGTCAGAGGATAGAAGGTGACAAGAAAGGTCTTGGATATGAGGAAGGAAAAAGTTCTAGATCTAGACAAAGAAGATTCAAGCAAGGAAATCTGATGAACAAATCTGGAAGGTATCCAGTAAGACAACCTAATGCTCAAAGATTCAATGGTTACTATTTTTTCTATAATAAATTTGGTCATATGGCTTCTCAATGTAGAAGTAGAATGAATTCAAATGGTCAATCATTCTCCGTTCAGTGCTTTAACTGCAACAAGTATGGTCATAAGTCAAATGAATGTAGAAACATGATAAATAGCTTTCATAGAGCTGTCAGTTGTTATACATGCAATATACTTGGGCATATTGCTAACCAGTGAAGATAGAGAGAAAATAAATGGAACAACTCGTCTGGAAAAAGAAATGTGGTGTGCTACGATTGCAACAATCCAGTCACATTGCTAGATTTTATAGAAGCATAAAGGGTCCAGTAAATCAAAGAAGAAACATGCAGAAGGATGAAAAAGGAAAAGGGAAAGTCACTACAGGTGAGATCAAGAAGCAAATGAAAAAGACATGGGTGAAAAAGAATCCCTCTATTGAAGAAAACAATTCTACACTAGCACCAGAATCAGGATATGGTAATTCCTCCAAGAATTAGATTAAGGCCTCTAGCCTAAGGGGATTTTTCAAGAAAATCCTTCAAACCCCTTGTTGAAAGTTGCTATTGGGATATGGATAAGTATATTGATGATCCACATATGTTGTTTAAATAGTTGAACAAAATATTTATGCTAAGTTGGAAGTCTGCAGAAGAGTTATCTTTCATAGTGTATGGAAACAGGGTATCCAGAAGAGTTAGGGTAGAAGCATTTATTGTGACAAAAAGTTAGGTATGTGAATGATAAAAGGTCACTTGTATTGTTCAATTGTCACTTTGTATTTTGAGAAGAAGAATTTTAGAGAGATTTGAAGCAAACCTTGGCAATTTGGTGAAACTACAAGTGTGAAGGCGATTCGGTGATCAAACCCCTAACCGGAAAAAATGTATTTTCCACAAAACTTGTGAACTTGTGAATTTGTGAAAATAAATATTCCATTGGTAGTCAATATCAAGGATATACCCCATCTAAAATTAAAGTGGCATCCTTTCAAATCTATCGAGATAGACCCGTTAGGTGCATTTTCGTCTATTTTGTATGATTTCTTAAATACTGAAGACATTAGGGCATATATTCATGAAAACATTGAAGAATTAGAAAGCTCACAACTACTGAATTTGTATAAAAATCACATTATAGGAGAATATTTTTGTGTCAAACCCGAATTCAAAACCCTAGAGGAGAAGAAATTTACATAGATTATTAAATTTCTCATGTTTAAAGAGAGAGAATGGGTCCAGTATATCTTGAGCTGAGTTCATGCAAAATTTATGTAGTTGAATCAACCCTTCAATATTACAAAAGAAGCTATAAGCATCGTTATAGGTTTAAATTCCTCTGGTGGGTTACCAATTTTGAAGTCTATAAAGAATCAAATAGTTACTGATGCAACTGATTCAAAGTATGATAGAAGAGCTATGAAAATTGATGATATCATTGATGTAGATGTCATATTTGAATCTATGGTCATTGGTTACAAAATCTATCATTCTAGTCGAGACAATTTTGTATCTGACATAACTATTTATGCAGCATATCAGATGGTAAAGGAGAATGCAGATTATGATCTATGTGAGTTGCTTAGAAGTTAGTTGATTGAAATTATTGGAAAAATCAAGAAGGATAAGAAGAATTCCTTTAAGTATGGTAATTTTTTGCTATGTTTGTTCTTTTACTTCATGAATGAAGTTCCAGGATTTGGAAAGGTAAAATGGCAAAGAGATAGACCTGTAGTCGCTCAAATCAGAGATCTCTTGTGCAGATTTATTGATAGTAAGACAAAGAATACTACAATCTGGGGATATTTCAAAAACTTTCAGAGTATGATGTATGCTAGAGAAAGAATTCCCACATCTATTGTGGAAAAGTACAAAGATACTATCTATTTTATGGTTGACTATGATCAATTCTTGATGGAAGCAGCAAATCCTAGAATAGTTTGGATTATGCAAATGGGATATGAGGTTGAGGAACACATTTTGGAAATGTATGTTGAAGATTTGTTGAGAAAACCTCAGGATCCATCAGAAGAAAGATTTGGTACTTTTTTAGAAAAAGATATACAGGTGCACAATGAACTAAGGAAACTTGTGATAGTCAGAAGAGTAAGAAAAGAAGTAGAAATATTTGCAGAAAGAATGGGTATATTTGTCGAAGCTGTGAGAGAAGCTTGAAGGAAGAGAGAACAAGCTAAAGTAGGAGAGCCAGCCAAAACTGAAACTACTAGTCCAGTAGCACCCTCTTCCTGAACTAGATCTACAAGAAGCTCCACTCTCCCTTTTGATCCTGCAAAGGAATCAAGTCCTATGAAAATTCAAGTGAAGTCATTCGGTAAGGAAGGAAAAAGGAAGAAGGACAAAAGAAAAATAGTCTATATTGTTGTCCCTGAAGATGAAACGTAATCTAATGAAGGAGTGAGAGAAATTAAGCATTGGGGTACAAAAGCAGCAACAATATTGAAGGACAAGTCATCCGATGAAGAAGTAAAAGCAAAGAAGAAGATGAAAATTGTCAAAGCATGTATGTCTATAAAGAAATTAGAGAATGCATTAATTAAGGAAGGCAATCTTAGGCCTCTTCGTGAATGGTATGAAACCTTTGGTAGTGTCGATCAAAGAATTCTTGAGGAAGCCTCAATTAAGTACTTCAATAATTTCAATAAGGTACTTATTGAAATAATGTCTTCTTTACCTAAAAGTCTTTATGAAATTCTGGAGATGAGAAGAGTAAATGCAAGAACTAAAGATGAGCAGTTGAGAGAGCGAATTATTGATGATTTATGTCTAGTAATGTCTATTGAAGAGATGAAGATAATTTTGAATGGTGCCAAGAAATATTTCAAGAGAAAAACAAGAGTAAACAAGCTCATGATTGGTCGAACTAAAGAAGTGTAAAAAGAAACAAAGAAAATCTTAAAGGAAGTTTTGTTAAGAAACAAAATTGATGTTGTCTCTAATAAAGATGTCTCATCTAGTCTGATAGAAGAAGAGGAAAAAGAAGATACAATTGAGGATACTCAAATTCCTCTTGATGTGGATAATACATAAATTCTTATGGAGATTGAAGCTCCTAAAATTGTATCGGTTGAAAAAGATAAGCAAGAATCTGTAGTTGTGGAAACAATGGTTGAGGAAAAGAAAGTTGATATAAAGGAAGTTTTGGTGAAATAAAGAGACACTACCAAGACAGTAAAAGAGTTTTTGGAAGAACAACATGAAGAACTTGGCTTTGAACTACTAAAAGGTCCTATCAACTTGGACACTTTATCTCCCATTCAGAAGATGAAGGTAGCTTCATTTGCTCAGAACAAGGCAAGGGACGAAATTCTCAAATATCATATTAAAGATAGTGAACTATTAAATCTTGCATTTGGTATTCTAGAGAAAATGCCTACATATGTTAAGGATCCATCTGGTACTCCCTCTGATGAGCTGAAGAAATGTATGAATGTTGTAAGTACTCATTTTGAGTCCCTTGAGAAATTAGACAAGGATAAAATTCAGAAGGAATTTGATGATAAAAGGTTTGGGAAATTGAAAGGGATGATAGTGAGGGATAAATATATGGTAGCTACCTGCACAAAGAATATTCAAAGTGCTCTATTTGAAGGTGGAAACATTTTCAAATCATCTCTATCTCTATCTAAGTTTTCTGAGGATTTTGAAAATAAAATAAAAGAATGTGAAAAACAGTTAGGAGACATCACTCAAGCATTTGATCCTCTAACTATCTCTATTGGAAAAAAAGAAGGTCAAGTAATATCCCTGCTTGACAAGATCAAAAAATTGAAGCATGAAGAAATAAAAATGGTTGAAAGAGTTTGTGAGCTTAGAGGACTAATTGTTCCTAAGATGGAAACAATGTTAAGCGCATTAAAAGAAGCACAAGATGCTATGGCGATCAGTGATCTAGCAAACCTTGAATCTTTAGAAATGAAATATTACTTATGTTTTGGTCATGTGGTTATCTTGGAAAGTCTCAAGAAGGTTTGGGACACGAGTTTGAACCTGTTGAAGAACAAATTTTCAGATTTATTCAAGCTTATGTAAATTGAAGAAGCCTGTTTGTACATATGCAATTTGTTCATAACAATTTTGTTTGATTTTTGATATACGGATTCCTGCCTTTGCTATTGTTGTCAAAGGGGGAGAATGAGATAGTGAAAAATGTCTTAATCATCTTAGGGGGAGAGTTGTGTTTTTGAATTTTAAAGAGTAGCAGTGTATTCATGTTGGTACTGATCCAACACTTAGTCATTTTTCTCCAAGTGTTTCCATCAATTCCAAAGGGGGAGATTTTTGGAAAGAGACACTACAAATGTTATTTGGTGTTGTCATTGATGGAAAACCTAGTTAGTGATTCAATCCAAACGTCAGAATTTGCTCATACCGGAAGTCAGATCAAAGTTATGTATTTAACAGTCAAACAAGAACAAAGCATCTAACAGAAATGTATTTCATTGATTCACATGCAATTTCCTGTTATCATTTTGAGTTGTGGATCTTAAGAAAAATATTTTGGTGTACATACTACCTTATCCAGGGTGCACATTCATTGGTGTGCAAGTTAGAAGATCCAGTTGATTAATTTCTTGTTTATCAGTGCAGAAAGCCAACTTCAAGGATATAATATGTTGTGGATGTTTGTGAAGTAATTATTTAAGTATTTTTGTGTTAAAAAATGTTCATTTGAGTCATTACTATGCTATGTCCAAATTTGGTTGGTGCACATCAAGAGTTAACCATGGATTGAGTTGAAATTTTGTAAACATTTTCATACTTTTGTTTGAGCCGATAGAAAGCAATTAAATCCTAGTAGCAGATATATATAAGCGATTGATATATCATTTTGAATATGAATAGATGTGAAGAGTTGGTGTGTGTTGTGAATAGCAGAACGATTATGCATAGTTTCACTTGTGCATAAAAGAGATTTGTGATGTGAATTAAAGTAGAGCAGAGCAAAAGAGAAAAATCAGACAAAAGGTCAAGAATTCGATTGTTGAGCCTAATTGGAACTGTAATTAGGCATATGTAGATGTTAATCTCTCAGTTCAATTTCTCTTATGGATTTAATCTGATTATCCTTGTAAAACAGTGAGTCTTCCTTTGAGCAGTGAGTTTTAGGTAGTGTGCCTGAATGCAAGTGCATTCTCATTCTGTAAAACATTTTTGAGTATACTCAGATAATATTATGGATTGACCTTCCACCATGGTTTTTCCCCTAATAGGGTTTCCACGTAAAAATCCTTTTGTTATGGTGTTATGGTGTTATGTTTATTTTTTTTATGTTCATGCATATTTATTTTGATTGAATGTTATAAATGCTTAAAGGATGATCAGATTAATAAAGTTAAAAATTGTAGAACACTGATTCACCCCCCTTCTTAGTGTTCCTTGATTCCAATAGATACTGGATGGTTCCATGAGCTCTTTTAAAAAATGTTATGAGCGAAACAATATAAACATACATGTATAGTGATTGAAAGGTCAAAATAATTCATTTTATTATAAGATTCCCAAAAACAAGTCTTGATCCCTTAAGAATTGTTTTTTGGGGATCAAAATTATTCGTAAAGTTTTGAAATTATGTAGAGGTTTTATACCTTTTTTTTAGTCTAAATTATTATATAAATAATGTAAGTGTTTATAACACATTCTATTTTTAATTAGAAACATATTTATAATTATACTAGAAAATATCAATTTCTAATAAGTTGTATTCTTTAATATAAACATTTTTTTCTTTTTTCTTTTTTAAATAGATTATTTATAAACATATTTTTTAATTAGACTAGAAATAATCTATTTCTAATAAATTGTAGAATTTATTATAAATGTATTAAGAATAATTTCAATTTATTTATATAAATGCATTTATATACATCTCATTTACATTTTTATTTTTTTTAATTTAAAACTTATATGGGAATTCTAACTAAAAAATACTAGTAATAGTCATTATAGCAAGAAAAATACTAGCAATAGTCATGCAAAAAAATCCATTTTTATGTTTTTCTTTTTTTTTGTGTTTTTGTGTAGAAAAAGTTGTCGTTTAGCTCAAACATAACAAAAAAAAAAGGTCTTTTTTTCTTACCAATAAATTTTATATATTGTATAATACAAAAAGAATAAAAAAATTAAAAAGAATTAAAAAACAAAAAGTATTTTTTTCTTACTAATAAAATGTATATATTGTATAATACAAAAAGAACAAAAAAATGTTAGAAGAGAAAGAACCTAGGAAAATGGACGTAACCAATGTGTCGAAAGTGCCCTACTAGGGGCTGAAAGAAGAGGAAGCAAACTAGATCAAGATATATCACAGGTTATTTTTCGAGAGATAATTTTTTTTAGCTGGACCGCTAGAAAAACAACCTGCAGATCAAATCATGAAAAGTATGATTTATTTAAATCAAGAAGATCCAACGGAGGATTTTATGTTCTTTATTCACTATCAAGGTGGAGAAATGGCACATGGATTCACTGATTATGATATTATACAATACGTAATAGGGGATGTATGTACAATAGTCATTAGGTTAAATGCTTCAATGGGAGCTTTCCTTGTACATGGGGGTAAACGAGTAATGATTGAGAACACTTCAATTATGATCCACCAACCCCATATGTCTCCTTATGATCATCGCTTCACTTCAATAGAATCAAGCTTTGATTTAGAGTATCTGAACGACTTGTGGTCGTATATTGTGGATACTTATGTAAGAACGACAGGGCAGGATCAAGGATTAATTACTTATCTATTAGAAAGAGATATTTATATGACACTAGAGAAAGTAATAAAGTTTTTTCTTCTCGATGCAATGGGCATAGAAGGACTATATTTTGCACCTATATTGTATGATTATGATGATGATTATAATGACCATTATTTTGGTTGTTTTGATGATGATCGTTAAGATAATGAAATCGATTAATGATTGCTCTGCATTTGCGAAATCTACCAATCGTCGACTTGAAGATTGGTATAATTCTCCTTTTCCAATAGTGGAGACTCAAGCTGGAGATGTGATGCAGGACCATCTAGGGGTACTAGCAATATTGCATAACCAATTTTTATTTTATTTTAATTTGGTTTATTTTCAATAAGGGCTTAGGGGTTAGGTAAATAATATTTTAATTTGCAACAACATAAATTCCCTTGGTGTGAAAATGTAAATGTAAATTTGATATTAAATAGGTCTCGGTAAAGCAGTGAAAGCATCTTATAGAGGAATATTCCATTTGGGTGTCCATTTTGAGATGAGGTCAACAATTCTTGAATTATTATGGTTTTGGCATGGTTTGCATGCACGTGTCATAACATGTCATAAAGTGGGCTGAAAATAATCTTGCATGTATTTGAATGTTGGCCACAAGATTTGCATGTTGTTGCATGTCTGGGGTCGTATCTGTCAGACCTAGTCTCAGTTTAAAACATACATAACTTTCTCATAAAGTAATGAAATTAAAAATTTCAAAATGATTCAAAAATCTGAAAAATGAGGTGCACCAAATCCATAAACTGTTTGGGGAAATTCTAACAAATGATAGAGTGTGAATAGATAGAAAGTGACGGGTTTTGTTGGTGGTTTAGCAAAGGTTGTTTTGAGAAACCAATAGTGGTTTCTTCTCACACAATTTCTATATATTGATGATACTCATTTGGTGAAGTTGGCTTTGGAGGAGTTGCAGCTTTATATAACCAGATTTTGTTGTATTGAGCATAGGATTGAAGAATCCATTATTACAAATTTATATTTGCATAGAAGCCCATGTTGTAAGTGAGCTTATGAGCTTCCACATATTGTAATCCCAATTCATATTTTCTGCAATAAAATATAATATTTTCCTTCTTGCATATGTTGTGCTATTTTGAGTTGTGTTATGAGCTTTCAGATTTGTAAGGGGAGTTTATTTCATCAGTGGTATCAGAGCACGAGTTCTTGAGTGTGCAGACAGAGCACCAAATGCGAGGTATTTTTTATAAGGACTTGGGGGTGGAGTGTGTGTGGTGTGTGGACCGATTGTCGAATGTGAGGCAGTCTATACTTGAGAGGTTGAAGTTTGAGAGTGTGTGGCAAGTAAGGTTGCAGCAACAACAAAAGAGTAGAAAAATGGATGACATTGAAGAAAGAGAAAACCAAATTGTAGTAGTTGAGGATGTTGTAGTTAAAACAAAGTATGCAGTGATGTATGGGGATCCAATGTTCAATGAGAAACTTGATGAATACCAAGATTTTCTTGAGGAAGAGATCGAAGAGATAGAGAATTTGTTTAATGCAACAAAAAAGATAGTAGGATTCATCATGAGGAAGAATATGTTGTGACAAAAAAAGTCATCGAGGTAAAATCTATTGTTTATGATTTTTATAATGTTGAATTTGTAAAGGATTTGCATTGTGAAATGAGAAAAGAGTTAGAAAAGAAAAAGGATTGTGAGGATCAAGAGTGGTATATAGATGTATACTTGTAGGTAGAGGCTATGGAGGAAGTTACTGGTGATATTTGGTGGAGGTGGTCAGTTTGTAGTGGGTCAAAACCCACAAAAGAGAAGAGTAGTAGAGAGATTATTTAGAGGAGGATGGTACATAGTGGATACAAGTCCATGAGAGGAGAGATGAATGGAGTTAAAAGTTGTTAGATAAGTAGGTTGCTTGTTCTGGCTAAGTGTTGGAAGAGGAGAAAGAAGAATAAATTTGAGGTAATAGTTTCAATGATGGAGTTTGTTGAGGATTGCTTGCAATTTGAAAGGGCAGTACTACCACTCAACTTCATTTTGTGAATCCATATTAAAAAAAAATTCATACCTTAGGTGTCTGATGCAGGAGCATCTAGGGGTACTAGCAATCTTGCATTCCTCAAAAAAAATAAAATTAATTTGGTATATTTTCAATCAGGGCTTAGGGGTTAGGCAAATAATATTTTAATTTGCAACAATTTAAATTCCCTTGGTGTGAAAATGTAAATGTAAATTTGATGGGAAATAGGTCTCGATAAAGCAGTAAAAGCATCTTGTAGAGGAATATTCCATTTGGGTGTCCATTTTGAGATTGGGGTAAAAAGTATTGTCTTGTTATGGTTTTGGCATGGTTTGCATGTACATGTGTCATAAAATGTCATAAAGTGGGTTGTAAAGAATCCTGCATGTATTTGCATGTTGGCCACAAGCTTTGCATGTTGTTGCATGTTTGGGGCCGTATCTGTCAAACCCAGTCTCAATAAAATGGCCATAACTTTTTCATACAGCGATAAAATTAAGAATTTAAAAATGATTCAGAAAGCTGAAAACAAGACACACCAAACCCATAAATCGTTTGAGGAAATTCTAACAAATGATAGAGCATTGATAGGAAAAAAATCGATGGGTTTTGTTGGTGGTTTAGTGGAGGTTGTTTTGAGAAACCAATAGTGGTTTCTTCTCTTACAATTTCTATATATTGTTGTTGCTCATTTGGTGAAGTTGGATTTGGAGGAGTTGTAGGATTATATAACTAGATTTTGTTGTATTGAGCATAGGATTGAAGAATCCACTGTTGTAAATTTATATTTTCATAGAATCCCATGTTGTAAGGGAGCTTATGAGCTTCTACACATTGTAATCCCATTTCATATTTGGTGCAATAAAATATAATGTTTTCCTTCTTGAATATTTTGTGCTATTTTGAGTTGTGTTATGAGTTTTCATATTTTTAAGGGGAGTTTATTTCATTAAGAGTCTCAACTTATATTCCCACTAACACAATTTCTATTACTGATAGACAAATCTTCTTATCAATTGATCTCTACAATGCCGGAATTCAACCTACCATTAATCTTGGTATTTTTGTATCTAGAGTAGGATATGTCGCTCAGATGAAAACTATGAAACAAGTAGCTAGAAAATTAAAATTAGAGTTAGCTCAACTTGCAGAGTTAGAGTATATTGGACAATTCACTTCTGATCTTTATAAAACTATGCAAGATCAATTGGCAAGAGGTCAATGATTTCGTGAGTTACTCAACCAATCACTTAAGGATAAATTTTTTCACTAGTACGATATCTAATACATCTAGATATCCATTTTTTCCAGTATAAACCATAGCTATTTGTTCTTCCACTATCAAAGGATTTGATTGATGCATGAGTATTTAGTTAAAAAGAGACCCCATTTTGGAGAAATTATACATTCTACTAAGAAATTCACGAACAAGTAGAAGATCTGTTAAAAGAAGCTATTCAATAAAATATCCGACCTTTTATTTTACCATAGAAGAGCTTAATAATCACTTTGCAACATTTCCAAATACAAAAAAAATTACATCCAATAGGATTTGAACCTATACCTAAGGTTTAGAAGACTTCTATCCTATCCATTACATGATGGATGCTTCATTTTCATTATTCCTTGAAATACTTTATCATTAAAAAAGTATAATTTGAAGATTGTCCTGCAGAATAGTATTCACCAATGGGCTCCCACAACATTGGATCTTGGTGTTGAGGAATATTACCATCTTGGACCATTGAAAAGGAAACTATCATTCCTACAGGGAAGAAGTATAGTTTGCAAAAATATTAATTCATAATTAATGTTTATTAATCTATGCATTCCCAAAGGAACTCCTTTGTTCAAAGGAACGTGATGAAAATGGCTCCTTTGATCCCTATAGATGTCGTGGAGCCAATTCCTATAATTACAAATCCCATATGAGATATTGATGAATAGGCTATCCTTCTTTTCAAATTGTGTTGACCCATAGAAGTGAGAGCCACATAGATAATTTGTAGCGCTCCTATTATTATCAACCATGGTGAAAAAAAAGAATGAGCATGAGGTAGAAATTCCATATTGACCTGAATCAACCCATATCCTCCCATTTTCAATAGAACACCGGCCAAAAGCATACATGTACTATAATGTTCTTCCCCATGAGTATCTAGTAACTAGGTATGTAAAGGAAATATTGGCAATTTTATTGCATAAGTAATCAAAAACCCTAAATATAAGAATACGTATCCTAAAAAAAGTGCAACACCAATTAATCCATGAGAAATCATTTTCTCAATCCCAAGGTTCTTCGCTTTGCATCGCGCATAAGGTTCTCCTACATCAATACTCCACTTTGATGGCAATCAATCCCTCGTAAGGTTCTCCTACATCAAATGAAACCGCATTCTCCACTGCTTGTGCAGACTCCAAGAATAGTTAGATAGTTTCTAATTCATCTGGAAGCTAAAAAATAAAAGAATAGAATAGAAAAATTGGGCTTTAGTTCTATTACAAAAATAGAAGAAGTACCATATAAATATTTAAAATATAGAAATTGAACTAGAGGTAAAGACCCATAACTATGAGCTATGATTTCAAGAAAGTTTGTGGGATTCCAAATTTTCTATGACACCCTTTGAAACAATTTGGATGAGCTCCCTATTGATTTAATAACATAGAGTTGTATTAAATTTTATTTTATTTTTGCAATTTTTAGCTACTAAATAAACCATCCATAGTTGTGTAACCCTATTCCTAATAGATCAACCCCTAAGTAGTAGGTCCTGTGGACGTAAAAATCTGCATATGGTTAGCAACATGATACAAACAATAAAACAGAAATTCCTATCCCTATGAGATAATAATCCATGATTCAAATGCAGCCAAACAACAAAATTAGATAAAGCATCTAAACCATGAAATAAACCTATCCCATAGTGGATTGGTGCAACTTAGTTGTGTAGGAAGTTTCCCTTTCCCAATCCTTGATAAGCTTAGTGAGATAGACAATGAGATGCTTGAACTCAAGTTGCCTATAGTGTAAATGCTTTCAAATGTGGCTGTTGTAGAAATGAGAGAAAATGGCTTGCATTTATAGGAAAAGTTGATAGAAGAGAGGCCAAAATTAAGCAATGTGGGACTAAATCCCATCCAATAGGATAGAGACACTTGTCATAATGGGATTGGCCAAAGCTTGTGCAAGTTTTGGTCAATGTGCCCATTCAAATTTGAAAAATGTCAATAAATGCATGTTGTTGAGGGTTTTGGGGGGAATAATCTTTGTCCAAAAAAGTCAAAGATGAGAGTTATTGAGGGAAAATAGTCTTTTTAATAAATCAATTAAATTGATTTATTGATGCAAGTGGGTGGGTTAGTTAGGAGTTTAGGTTTGACTCTAGTTGAGTCAAAATCTAGAGAATGATAATCATGATTTAGAAGTTAATTAATTTAGATTAATCAACTTAGGGGATTTTAGGGATTTGACATTTGATTAAATCAGTTTGATTTATTAAATCAAATGAGAAGAACATAAGGATTAAATAATTTGATTTATTTAATGAACCTTAGGAAATTAATCAATAAATTGCTTTAATTGATTAGCAGAAGAACTGAATTCATGATGTTAGTTAAAGCGGAATGCACAATGCTATTTTTGGATGTCTATAGGTCTAAACTAGAATAAATCCTAGAGAAGCAACAATTGCCATTTTTTCTCCTTTCCAACCCCTGTGTATTCTAGTATGAAGATAAATTGCAAATATAATCCAAGTGATTAGTGCCCAAGTCTCTTTTGGATCCCTGCTCCAATAAGATCCCCATGCTTCTCTAGCCCATGAAAGGAACATGAATGACTCTATACTTTTATAGCTATATGAATCATGGATGAAGTCCATGAAAGGAACGTGAATGAATCATACAAATTACTTAATGGTAAATGTCTTGAATAGAGCGAATGAGTAACTAATAATCCCGTTATAAAAATACACGTCAATATCATGCCCTTTCCTCCCGAATTACTTAGTTATTTAATTTTATAAACTAAGGTTCTCCAATAAATGAGAGTGACAAAAAAAGTAAGAGAAAAAGGGACACATGAGCTGATATATGTTCTAGAGTTATAAATATCATAATAAACCCATTTATTAATTTTATTTTCAATAGGATTCATAAGAGAAAGATAAAATCGATTGATATGTCATTGATCATATTGACATAGATCGAACAATGATAGTAATTGACTATATATAAACTCCATAAGTAATACATATATATATAAGTAATTTATATGGAAGGGATTGAAGCCATAGTATCTTATTAACAAGAATGTCACCACTCAGATTCGAACTGAGATTCTCTAGCATTGCTTCTTAAGAGTAGCATTTATACCAATTTCACCATGGTGACTTAGCATTTTAGTATTGTTTAGTAACTATATTAGACTATTTTCTTGAGATTTTCAATACTAATATTGAGAGAAGAGTATTTTCTCTATTCAATGTTTGAATTGACATTAAATAGAGAAATGTGATGTTGGTTGTTATAATAGAGTATGGCGTAGTTTGGTAGCATGCCATCTTGGGGCGATGGAGGTTGTGGGTTCAAACCCTGTTGCTCCAAAATGAACAGTAAACATTAATATATTCTTATTTGTTCCAAAGCTACAGGAATGCACAAATAATACATCTCCCATAGTGGAGAAACAACATCAATTAGTAAAAGAAATTTGGAAAAGTAACTTCGTAAATATTATCATTGTTCTTCTTTTTTTTTAAAGTTTCTAAATCATTTCCCAATGTGTTTATGGAGCATTCAAGGATCTTAAATTTTCTTTAAAAAAAAAATTATAATTCTAATCGATACAAATCTTCCCCTAATTCTTTTATCTTTGCTACCAATCGGGATTGGTTCTTATATTTGTGCATGAGTCGAGATAGGTTTTCTAGAAGAAGTCAAATTATCTAGTTTGTAATAAAATTTAAAAATAAAATGATAGATTATATAAAAAACCATACCATCAAGAATATATATAATTAAATCCAAATTTTATAGGCCCGAGAACATATTTTCCTAGTGGACTAAGATAACTATTTATATAGAACCTAATTTAGAAATATATTTATATGGAGATTTTACCAACCTAATATATTCATAGGATACATATTTTTTATCGGACTAAGATAACCCAATGTATAATCTAATTTAGAAAATATATATTTAGGTGTAGTCTTTAGCTGGACACAGGAATAGATATAGAGGACCCATATTTTTTTATTTTTTGCCAAATAGTAGGTTTACATCTTCCAAATGAAAAATCCCTTCCCTCTATCTTTGGAAAGGGATACTTCTCTCTAAAATTTCAAACTTTCTCTCTAAATTTCTCTCTAAGAGAACTTATGGGTAAGTGCAAAAAGATGGCTCCCAAAATGGGGGCTTAAGTGGCCACTTTTTTTTCTAAAATTAGGAAATACTAACCTTGGACGTGAAATCGAGGATAGTTACACTCAAAATTTTGAGATGGAACAAAAAAAAGGATCGAAGTGCTCTAAGTCTACTTTCTAAACTACTAGTTTATTTTGAAAATGGTTGAGATTAAGGGGTTCAAAAGAGGGACGTACATAGATTGGTGCTTTTTTTTTTCAAAAAAACATAACATAGCAACTCTTGTATGACCCTAGCATAGTGAAAAAAAATAGTATTTTTTAAATCACTATAGCCAGAAGTTAGTTAACAGTATGTAGTTGATGCACGATTTTTCTACTAATTTTTTAATGAATATTTGATTTTTTACTAATTTTTGAAGTGGACACTTCCTAAAAAATAGAATTTTGACCGTGCTACCCCTACAAATTTTGGAAACTAATTGAATTTTAAAAAAATAAAACTGTAGAATGGAGTCTAGTTTCTAAAAATGTAATTTATTTGAAAGTTTGATGAACGGTTAATTTATAACGAAAAAAACACCAAACACTACTTTTCACCAAAAAAGAGACACACAAACAAAATAAATTATGGATGAAAGGCTAACATTGTCAAAAAGTGAAAAAAATTACATCGTTGAATAGCTAAGAGAGAACCTAACATTACCCACATGTTTGATTTGTTTGATATTGAACTATGTGCAATCTTGATGGTGAGCACGAACTCGATTATGTGAAATATTGTAGAATTTGCAAAAAACACATCTCTGGTCGTTGGGAATTCCCTCTAAGCCTTTGGATTAGTATTCGAAGGCAAATACTAATCACAAGGCTTAGGGATTCCCAAAGCAAGATATAACGTGCTCGCGTTATATCTTAGTTTTGACATGATTTTTTTTGTTTGTGGGGAACATGTCTAGCAAGACATAACGCGAGCACAGTATAACTCACTCACATTATCTCTTGCTTTATGTTAAATTCTACTCTATTGAATGTATGTTTATATATTTGTATGTTTGTATGTACATGTATGCTTTTATGTCATGTATGAATGTATGCATGTATGTATATATCAATGCATGTATATTGTATGTATGCCTATACGTATGTAAGATTGTATCTACACATTTACATGTATGCTTGTATGTATGTAGGATTGTATGTATATATATATTATGCTTGTATTTATGTAAGTATGTATGTATTTATGTATATCTTTAGAGGGAGGGAGGATTTTAAGAGAGAGATCTAGAGTTGTGTAGGTAGGGTGGGAGGGGGAGAGAGATAGGGAGGGAGAGAGAGAGAGAGAGAGAGAGTTTGGAGAGAGGGAGTGGGAGAGAGAGAGAGAGGGACCTAGCTAGGTAGGGTGGGAGGGAGATAGGGTGGGAGAGAAAATTGAGAGAGGGAGAGAGATAGAGAGAGGGGAGAGAGATAGAGAGAGGGGAGAGAGAGAGAGAGTTATGTAGGTAGGGTGCCAAAGGGAGAGACTTGAGAGATAGGTAGTGAGAGGGAGTGCGAGGGAGAGAGAGAGGGAGAGAGTGGGAGGGAGATAGAGAGAGATAGATAGAGGGGGCAAGAGAGGTTGGTAGCGATTGATTGAACGAGAGGTAGGAAGAAAGAGGGAGAGGGTAGATAGAGACAATTAGAGAGGGTAGGAGAGAGGGATGGATGGAGAGGTGAGATGTATGAATAGAGAGAAAGTGATAGGTGTTGAGGGTATAGGGTTGAGGGATTAAGGTGGAGGACCTATATGGTTGATGGTTCCTATGGTATTAGGGTTTAAGGTTTGAGGGTTGAGGGTATTGGGTTGAGGGTATAGGGTAGAAGGTTTAAGGGTTTAGGGTTAAAGGGTTTAGGGTTGAGGGTTGAGGGTAGAGGGTTTAGGTACAGGTTTGAGGGTATATGGTTGAAGGATTAGGTTGAGGTTCCAATGTAAAGGGTAGAGGGTTTAGGGTTTAAGGATTGAGGGTTGAGGGATTAAGGGTTGAGGGTTGAGAATTGAGGGTTGAGGGTTTAATGTAGAGGGTAGAGGGTAGAGGGTTTAAGGGTTTAGGGTTTAAGGGATGAGGGTTGAGGGTTAAGGGTTTAAGTTTGAGGGTATAGATTAAGGGTATATGGTATAGGGTCAAGGGATTAGGATAGAGGGTTGAGGGTTGAGGGTAGAGGGTTGAGGGTTTAAGGGTTGAGGGATTAAGGGTTGAGGGTTTAGGGATTAGGATAGAGAGTTTTCTTGGATTTAATGGTTTAAGGGTTGAGGTATTAGGGTTTAGGGTAGATGGTATTGGGTTGAGGATAGAGGGTAGAGGGTAGAGGGTAGAGGGTTTAAGGGTTGAAGGTTGATGGTTAAGGGTTGAGTGTTTAAGGGTTTAAGGGTTGAGGATTTAGGGTTGAGGGATTAGGGTAGAGAGTGAGGGATGGATGGATAGAGAGATGTAGGGAGAAGTGAGATAGAGAGAAGGAGAGAAGAGGAGGAAGGGACATAGATATATGAGGATTGAGGATCCAATGTATAGGGTAGAGGGTTGAGAATAAAGGGTATAGGATTTATGACCTATAGGGTTGAGGGATTAGGGTATTGGGTTGAGGGTATAGGGTTGAGGGATTGGGGTTGAGGGTACATATGGTTGAAGGATTGGGGTTGAGAGTCCAATGTATAGGGTAGAGGGTATTAGGGTTTAGGGTTTAGGGTTTGAGGGTTGAGGATTGAGGGATTGAGGGATTAAGGGTTGAGGGTTGAGAATTGAGGGTTTAGGGTTTAATATATAAGGTAGAGGGTAGAGGGTTTAAGGGTTGAGGGTTTAAGGTTTAAGGTTGAGGGAAGAGGATTGAGGGATTAGGGTAGAGATTTTACTAAGTGGGTTTAAGGGTTGATAGATTAGGGTTGAGGGTAGAGGGTATAGGGTAGAGTATTGAGGGTAGAGGGTAGAGGGTTTAAGGGTTTAGTGTTTAAGGGTTGAGGATTTAGGGTTTAGGGTTGAGTTTTTAAGGGTTTAAGGGTTGAGGGTTGAGGTATTAGGGTTGAGGGTATTAGGGTTTAAGGGTTGAGGGTTGAGGGATTAGGGTTGAGGGTATAGGGTATTGGGTTGAGGGTATAGGGTAGAAGGTTAAAGGGTTTAGGGTTAAAGGGTTTAGGGTTGAGGGTTAAGGGTTTAGGGTAGAGGGCTTAGGGTATAGGTTTGAGGGTATATGGTTTAAGGATTAGGTTTGAGGGTATATGATTGAAGGATTAGGTATAGGGTAGAGGGTTTAAGGGTAGATGGATTAAGGGTTGTGGGTTGAGGGTTGAGGGTTGAGGGTTTAAGGGTTTAGGGTTGAGGGTTTAGGGTTGAGGGTAGAGGGTTTAGGGTTTAGGGTTTAGGGTAGAGGGAAGAGGGTTTAAGGGTTTAAGGGTTTAAGGGTAGAGGGTAGAGGATTTAAGTGTTAAGGGTAGAGGATAGAGGGTTAATGGTAGAGGGGAGAGAGATAAGAGTGAGTGAGTGAGTGAGAGAGAGATAATTGAGGGTATAGGGTTGAGGACCTATATGGCTGATGGTGTGTCATCAAAAAGTGGTCTTTGGCTCTTTTTCACTCATTTTGGCCTTGTTTTGTCTTGATTCAATCTTGAATGCTTGCAATTCAACAATATTCTAATGGTGTTTTACTAAGGTGTTGTGAAGTAACACATCTTCCCACTTTTCTAAGACCATTTCAACATAA
Organism: Sequoiadendron giganteum; assembly: GCA_007115665.2. Lineage (NCBI taxonomy): Eukaryota > Viridiplantae > Streptophyta > Pinopsida > Cupressales > Cupressaceae > Sequoiadendron > Sequoiadendron giganteum. The sequence continues at coordinate 28,976,536 of CM021106.1, forward strand.
TTCACCTAAATAACCCCCTTTTACCCCTTTCCAAGCCTTGTGTCAAGGTGTTGTAAAGTGTTGTAAGGCATTTTCACACTTTCCTAGTCTTATCATCCACTAATTAACTCTTTTATTATGTTAATTTGTCCCCTTTATGTTCTTTTAGGCCTGACTTAAGTGTGTTTCAGAAGGCAAACCTAATAAACATCATTAATCACCATTTTATTCCCGACCACCACTTTAAATTGTCTAAGTGGACTAGGTCACCACCTTGGGCGACCTAGTCCCTTTTGGCATAAATTTCAAATTTAAGACAAAAACCTAATGGGAATTTGCCTCCAAAACCCTTGTGTTGGCCTATCATGTTGCATTTTTAGAAAATTAGCGCATATGTTTTATAAATAAGGGTTTTCACCTTCATTTTTCCTTTCTTACACACTCTCCCAAGCTCATCTTTACATCTCTTCACAAGTAATCTTTCACTCAAGCTTCCAAAGAAAGCAATCAAGCACAAGGCAATGTAAGCAACCTCCATTGGATCCGGTTCTTGCATGTTGCAGACTTCAACAACAAAGGATTTGGTGAGCATTTACATTGTTTATCATTCAAGCATCTCTCCTTTGATTTCTATCTCGTTTGGGTTTAGGTACCATCAAAGGGATTTGACTTAGGTAAACCCCTATTCCCTAACCCCAACATTCTCTTTGTATTTGAATATGTTTTGTAGGTTGTAGTCAAATTTAACAAGATTAAAAGTGTTGGAGAAAGTACAAACATTCCATTCAAGTCACATCAAGACTTAAAACCATAGGAGGAGAAAAAGTACAAGTTACATGTCATCTTTGGGAGATTCAGACACTGACTGCTACAAAAAAATAAAGTACCAATTGGGACCCACATAATCAGACCCTAAATCTTCCAAAAGCACTAGAAGGACTAGGTCACCACTATTGGTGACCTTGTCCCTATGCTAAGCCTAAAAAAGGGGTTTTGTATTTCTAGGTACCCTTTTCCTTGAAACCTAGTTCGACAAAATTTCCCGATAGGAGGACTAGGTCGCCCAACTTGGCGTAAGTGTCCCTTCGTTGATTTTAGGAAATTTCAAGAATATTCTAGGACTCCTCATCTGCAAGTTTCATTTCCTAGGTGAACACTCTTTGTTATTTCCTATTAGTTTCTAGATTGCATACATTTAGGGCATATAGTTTAGCTTGCATTTAGTTCACGTTTGCTTTGTTTAAATTTCATAGATTAGATTAGCATCATTTTATTTCAGTTTTCATCCACACTCATCACACACAACACAACCCTAATCCAATCATTCCTTTGAATCCAACCGTCAAAACAACATAACCATTAAGTGAAAGAGAGCCATTCCTACACCAAATGATCCTAGGTGAAAACCCTAGGGGCCTTGTAAAGGGAATCCTCTTTCCCTTTTAATGTTATATTTTTGGTGGTTTAGATGGTTTAGTGTATTGGGTTGAGGGTAGGGGGTAGAGGGTTTAAGGGTTTAGGGTGTAATGGTTTAGGGTTGAGGGTAGAGGATTTAAGGTTTAGGGTTTAGGGTTGAGTGTTTAAGGGTTTAAGGGTAAAGGGTTTAGGGTTGAGGGATTAGAGTTGAGGGTAGAGGGTAGAGGATTGAGGGTAGGGGGTAGAGGATAGAGGGTTTAAGGGTTTAGGGTTTAAGGGTTTAGGGTTTAAGGGTTGAGGGTTTAGGGTTGAGGGTTGAGTGTTTAAGGGTTTATAGGGTAGAGGGTAGAGGGTTTAAGGGTTGAGGATTTAAGGTTGAGGGTAGAGGATTGAGGGTATAGGGTTGGGGGATTAGGGTTGTGATTCCAATGTATATGATAGAGGGTATAGGGGTTGATGGATTAGGGTTTAAGGGTTGAGGTATTAGGGTAGATATTTTACTAAGTGGATTTAAGGGTTTAAGGGTTGAGGGTAGAGGGTAGAGGATTGAGGTTATAGGGTTTAGGGATTAGGCTAGAGGGAGGGATGGATGGATAGAGAGATGGAGGGAGAACTAAGATAGAGAGAATGAGAGAAGGGGACAAAGGGACACAGATATATGAGGGTTGAGGATCCAATGTATAGGGTAGAGGGTTGAGAATTGAGGGTATAGGGTTGAGGGATTAGGATATTGGGTTGAGGGTATAGGATTGAGGGATTAGGGTTGAGGGTACATATGGTTGAAGGATTGGGGTTAGGAGTCCTATGTATAGGGTGAGTGAGTGAGAGAGATAATTGAGGGTATTGAGTTGAGGACCTATAGGGTTGATGGTTTAGGGTATTAGTTTGAGGGTAGAGGGTAGACGGTTTAAGGGTTTAGGGTGTAAGGGTTTAGGGTTGAGGGTAATTTTTTTAGGGTTTAGGGTAATGTTTTGAGGGTACGTGGTTGAATATTTAGGGTCGAGGGTCCAATGTAGAGGGGAGAGAGATAGAATTAGAGTTTAAGGGTTGAGGATAGAGGATGGAGGGTACACGGGTTAAGGGTAGAGGGTAGAGGGGAGAGAGATAGAATTAGGGTTTAAGGAATAAAGGTTATAAGGGTTAAGGGTAGAGGGTAGATGGGAGAGAGACATAAGGAGTGAGTGAGTGAGAGAGATATTTGAGAGAGGGAGAGGGGGTATGAGGGAGATAATTGAGAGAGAGAGAGCGATAGAGGGAGTGTGAGAGAGATAGAGGTAGAGGGTAGAGGGAGAGAGATAGGAGTGAGTGAGTGAGAGAGAGAGTTGAGAGAGAGAGGGAGAGGGAGGAGGGAGAGACTTGAGAGAGAGAGAGATGAAGGGAGTGGGAGAGATAGAGGGTATAAGGGTTAAGGGTAGAGGGTAGACGAGAGAGAGAGATAAAATTAGGGTTTAAGGGTTGAGAGTAGAGGATAAAGGGTATAAGGGTTAAGGGTAGAGGGTAGAGGGGAGAGAGATAGAATTAGGGTTTAAGGGTAGAGGGTAGAGGATAAAGGGTATAAGGGTTAAGGGTATAGGGTAAAGGGGAGAGAGATAGAATTAGGGTTTAAGGGTTGATGGTATAAAGGGTTAAGAGTATAGGGTAGAGGGGAGAGAGACATAAGGAGTGAGTGAGTGAGTGAGTGAGAGAGACTTGAGAGAGGGAGGGGGTAGGAGGGAGAGACTTGAGAGAGAGAGAGAGACAAAGGGATTGGGAGAGAGATATAGGGTAGAGGATAGAGGGTATAAGGGTTAAGGGGAGAGGAGAGAGGGGAGAGAGATAGAATTAGAGTATAGGGGTTGAGGGTATAAGGGTTAAGGGTGGAGGGGAGAGGGGAGAGAGATAGAAGGAATGAGTGAGTGAGAGAGAGTTGAGAGAGGGAGAGGGGGTAGGAGGGAGAGACTTGATAAAGAGAGAGACAGAGGGAGTGGGAGAGAGATAGAGGGTAGAGGATAGAGGGTATAAGGGTTAAGGGTAGAGGGGAGAGAGATAGAATTAGGGTATAAGGGTAGAGGGGAGAGATATAGAATTAGGGTATAGATGGTATAGACAAAGAGATAAAATAAATCTATAAAAAAACCAACTTTCTCATAATGCGAGCATGTTTTGAAGTAGATATGTGATCGTTTTTAGCAAGAAATAATGTGCCCGCTGTACACATCTAAAAATGGTCACGGTTATTCAAAATTGTTAATTAATTAAATATGAATTATTTAATTAATATTCTAAAGTCTTCTACATATAAATAAATTTAATTATTTTTGTATGTTGTTCATTCTTCCAATTCTTCTAAAATAAATATATTTAATTATTGCCACTTTCCTCTTAATTAAAATAAATAAATTTAATATTTATTTATTTGATTATTACTCCATTTCTAATAGTTTGAATATTTGAATTTGAATTATGGAATATTCTCCTAAATCCATTTCCTCTCTCATTTAATTAAATATGATAAATATTTAATTACTCTCACTTCGCATTTAATTAAATATAATAAATATTTAATTATCTTCACTTCTCACTTAATTAAATATGGTAAGTGTTTAATTAACCCCTTTTTCATTCACTTCTCATTTAATTAAATATGGTAAGTATTTAATTAACTCATCTCTTTCTCACTCTTCTCATGTAATTTAAATAGTAATTATTTAAATTATGGAAACTTCCATTTGCACATGTCACACATAATTAAATAAATTTATTTATTTAATTAGAAAATTATCCTCAAATACAACCAACTTTCATAAATAAGGAAATAAATGCCATGTTTATTTCCATTTTTCAATGAGGAAGGTTTTGTGGGTTGAAAGCATCTTTCCATTTTCTTCTCAACTTTCCATTTTTCCTCTCAACTTCTTGATCTCACACCATTCATTCTAACAAGTTTTAATTATAACCGTTGATCTTCACCAACTAGGTTTTTGCCTCTCAAAAATCTATAAATACAGCCATTCGGTAAGTAGATTTCATTTAGAATTCATGCGCAATTACTATAGTTGCATTAAAACTAGCATATTAGCATAATCATCATTTTAGCATTTTCACTTCATAGCTTAGAGCATATTAGCAATGCACATGCAATTTCATTAATCTCATTCTCTCAAGCTGCCATTCTACAAGTTGCTGCTTCAAACAACTGAGAGCCAACATCTTGAAACGAATCCTTGGAGATAGAGGACAATGGGATGAATTTGAAAGAAGCTGCCTATGTTTAGAGTTTGCATTTTGCTTTCTTTAATTTAGTTTCTTCAATCTAATGTTTCATTGGTGTATTATATTAGATTCATTTTGATTTACTCATTTCTAACGTACACATTTCTGGCACCCACAGTGGGGCCAAGCCCCGCATTTAATCTTTCTTTTTGCAGATTTTTCTGGGAGGTGACGGACTAAAATTGCGTTTTGGTGCATATGAGTCTCGGTTCGGTGCATACGAGGACTGTTTCGGTGCATCCCTTTGAGATATTTTGGTGCATACATGTCCTGTTTCGGTGCTTAGACGCTCTATTTCAGCACATCCCTGCGAGCTCTTTCGGTGCATCCATGTCCTGTTTCAACGCATAGGTAACCTGTTTCAGCGCATCGATGACCTGTTTTGGCACATAGGTAACCTGTTTCGGTGCATCCCTGTGAGATTTTTTGGCGCATTTATGGCCTGTTTTGGCGCATAGGTAATCTATTTCAGTGCATACAGTTGTAAATTTTTATTTTTAAAATTTTTTGATTTCGACGCCATCTGCGGACATGATTTTTCAAATTTTATTTTAATGGAATAAAGCAATCCTAGGGTAGACATTTAAATCTGAATTAATCAATCCTAGGATAGTCACCAAACATAAATTTTCTTTTGGTTAAAATGAATCCCATGCTTATAGTGAAGCAACATCTTCACTTAGTGTAGAGAATTGTCAATTTGGGATTTAAAAATATTGTTTGCTGTGATTGTGGGTAATAGGTGTATGCTCTCCTTTTAACTGGGTGATCAGAACGCCAGACTTACCTTTTATTTTCTGCAAATTTAATGCTTTATTTCATCCTTTAGAAGGCTTGCTCTTGTGGGAAAAAGTACTCACTCAAGAGGAACGACCTAAGTGGGAACACCTAAAGCCAAGGTTTCCAACCCACTATAATCAAAAGCAAGTTGTTGATGAAAATCCAACTTGACAGTAGTAGGCAGGATAACCATCCCCAAAGCCTTTGTTCTAAAGGTTGGGAGGTCTCTCGAGGGAGTATATCTATTGCCACAGTGAACGGAAATACTTACTAAGAACCATAGTGTAGTAGCCAACCGTGCTAGTAACCAAACATCATATTAATCATGGTGCAAGGGGAGGGAAGAATCTGCCCCCAAGACACTCACCATATAGTCGCCATAGATTGTTTGCTCAGGGGATTCGATATCCATTTTCGTCACCTTGAGTACGCACCTGGAAAAGACAAAAACACGGGCGCCCTTTAGGGGGTGACATGGTTGTGTGAGTTGACACGATTTTAAGCTATGGGCTGTGATTACTATGATGACCTATTTGACAAATTAAGAGTGAGTCTAATTGAAGTTCTTATCTTGTTCAAAACCTATGAAAATCTCAAGAACATACACTCTTTGTTTAGATTTTAGGATTAACACAACAATTTGTCTACTACTGTATGCTATGTCTTTTACATTTTAATCAGATTAAGATCATCCAAAATTTATCAAACTGTCCAAACATGTCCGTCTCAGAACTTTGAACGGATGTTTTAGCGCATCCCTAGTCTATTTTTTTTGCATTCATATATCCAAGACTGGACATTTCTTTACTGATATTTAGAAATCAGTCTTCTCAGTTTAGTCTTTCCCATGCTCGAAGTTTGGAATTCTACAACTTTTGTCAAAAAGTCTCTAGAAAGGAAAATAAAAAAGCCAAAGAAATCTCTTGGTTATAAGAAATTATTGAAGAAGAGGAAATTTCTCTACCAAAGTCGAAAGGTCTTGCTTGAACATAGGACCTTTATTCATCAATATCACGACTATATTAGTGGTTTCATTGATGATTATGATGTAGAACCTTTATACTCACGAGCCTTCTTTCAAAGAAGAGCCCTTTCTCAAAGGCACAACCATAGTTAGCGTATTCACTCTTCTTATATTCCCCAACCTACAATTACGTACGCTACTCATCCCAATCAAATTTTGCAATAGAGAACTTAAACACATTAGACATTTATCCTAATCCATCTTTATACAAAGCTATAACCAAAACTTCACAAAGTGAAAAATCATCTTTATTTTTGGTCTTTTGTTTAATTCCCGCAAACAGGATTTTCATCCTTTCAATTAGGGAATCACGAACAAAAGGTTAAAAAATCTTTGAAGTCATAGAATCTTCATTCTATCCGACTTTCATATCCATCAAAATTGCACTATTTCCATTCTTTTGATTAAAAGTTAGTAGAATTTGGAAAAAGCTTATGCTTGTTGTCACAAGATCTCAAAAACACATAGATAAAGACGAAAGAGAAAGTACAAGAAAAATGGGTGATAATATTGATAGGGAAGAGAATCCTTTTCATTCTGAGGAGATAATAGAGGAAAAGCTTAGAGAAGCAAAGCAAGATCCCCAATTCCATAACCTTATGGAAAGTATCTTAGAACGAAACAAGGAAAGATATTTCCTCTCACTAGCTAATCAAGGAGCTAAGTTACCTACTGATTTTGACACGGAAGGGATTAAAGAAAATCCTGAAGCTCCTCTTAATGATTTTAGTGCCCTTACTCAATAGATAAAAGAATTACAAGGGAAAATCAAAGAAATGTAAGGAGGAACAACAAAGAAGTATGTTTTGGATGACATATGTCCTTATCCATTTGATAGGAGACTTTGAATGATCCCTTTTCCAAAACATTGTGAAATTCCTAAATTTGATAGATATAATGGGAAAACTGACCCCATTGAACATGTGAGGGATTTCTGAAATATGAGCTTGGAATTTTCTCATGAAGATACCTACTTAATGCGATTGTTTCCACGAAGTCTGGGTGGACAATCCATGGAGTGGCTTTCAAAAATCACTTCCCCCATCAAAACCCTTGAGGAGTTAATAAATAAATTCACATCACAATACTCCTACAACATCCAACACCAGATAACCATGCTTGATCTTTGTAAGGTAAAACAAAAAGTAGGGGAATCTTTCACCATATTTTTTCAAAGGTGGAGAAGGGTGTTTGCTAGATACTCCCGTCCTATTCCTGAAATAGAAAAGATGGAGATCTTATCGATATTCTGAACCAGGAGATGAGTTACAGACTAAACCTTCACTGTCCGCAATCATTCAAAAAATTGATTGAAAACACAATTACTATTGAAGGTGCTTTGATCAAGCGTGAGGTTCTGAAAATTGATAGGGTTGAGAAGGTAGGGGTAGTGTATGCCTCATATAAATGGGGTCTAACGATGATGTATATAACTGTGAGACCCCATTTCTACAAGGCATACACTGCCCCTACCTTATCAAATAATGTAGTACAGGGTCCAAAAAATTCATTCAATCACAATTTAAGTCTTTAGAGACAACTTTGCAACCTTTAAAAACTTATCTCAACAATTCTTCACAAATTCACCTAATTTCACTTGTAGGTTTTCTGACCTATTTTATTGACCAAATCTACCCAAATACTCACTGAACCCACTAACCAAATAGCTTTTAAGATATCCTTTAATGCATACACAAAAATATCTCAATAGTTCATATAACTCTTTTGGAAGAAATCTCTCAAATTCATGCTTCTACACTATCCTAACTAGGCCAAATAGGCCAATTTAAAAAAGAATCACCTCTCTAAACAACTTAACAACCCAAAATTCCTATGGAAAGTCATTAAACAGCCTCTAAAACCACCAAATTTACAACCTTTATCCAATGAACTTCTCATAGAGTGCACTTTTCATAAAACGTTCATTTTTAGCAAATTTAGGGAGGAATTATTGAAAGTCCTATTCCCACGCCCTATCTCAGCTTAAAAAATCATAAAACATGCTCCAAATGACCTGCACAAGCATAAAAAACCTTAAAAAATTTCTGTCCCAAATGTTTACTACACTTTCCTTCTCATAACCACCAATTTTCACTCAAATGCATAATATTGTCAACTAGGGCATCATGCCCAAACACTCAACTTTGACTCCCCTATTCTTCCAAAGATTCAAACACCTTGTAAAAGTTCTACACACAATTATTTAACTGATCTCCAACCTTCTTGAGTGCATTTAAAATGAATTTCAACTTGGAGCCATTACTTTCATAGCAAAAACTCAAAAATTTCAGTGGGGGCAACAATCAAAACCTTATCAAAACTTATTCCCTGCTCAAACTCCTACATATAAATCTAATCCTAACATGTTTGGACTCATTCCACCGAGTCACAATAGAAAAAATAGGTGGAATGAGTCATTTAACTCATTTTATGCCTTCAAACCCTTGGATGGTTGAACAAACCCGCCTCTAGTAAAAATGCAATAAAATTCTTAAAATGCAATGAAATCACTTCACTCCATATCCAAATTGGAGCTGACACATATATCTAACAATTTAAAAATATTTCAGTACTTAAATTTTTTGTATGAAACCGTACAATGGTTGGGAGCAACAACTTTCAGAAAATTTGCACAAAAAAGAGAGTTTTTATTTATCTCTTCTTCAAATATGAAAAAACTCAAACTCTCCAAGAAAACCGACCCCAACTATCTTTTCAATTACATGACTCTTGGTCTTCCACAATCTTTCTATTTTTGCATTTTTAGCAAGTTTACATTATTGACAACTTTTTGAAATATTTACTAATTTTGAAAATTGAACTCCACTACCACTTAAAGACCTCTAAAAATAATCTTTATATTATAAAATGGTCTATATGACCTTATTCAAATTCTTATAAACAAAAAACATTAAAATACCAACTTAATCCCTTATTGAACCAATCTTTACAAAACATGAATTTGGTGCTCCTACACCATCAACCCTATCGCATTAGCAGGATGGTGAGTGAGCTAGCTTGCCAATGCTCCACTAGCTTTCCAATGCAGTAGGGTTGAGAAGGTAGGGGCAGTGTATGCCTCATAGAAATGGGTTCTCATGTATATCACCATGAGACCCCATTTATATGAAGCAAACATTGCCCCTACCTTCTCAACCCTACCATATTGGCAAGCTAGTGGAGCATTGGCAAGGCAACTCACTCACTAGCTTTCCAATGCGGTAGGGTTGAGAAGGTAGGGGTAGCGTATGCCTCATAGAAATGGGGTCTCACAGTGACCCCATTTCTATGAGGCATACAATACCCCTACCTTCTCAACCCTACTACATTGGCAAGCTAGTGGAGCATTAGCAAGCTAGCTCACTCACTAGCTTGATAATGCGGTAGGTTTGAGAAGGTAGGGGAAGCATATGCCTCATACAAATGGGGTCTCACAATCACCGTGAGACCCCATTTCTATGAGGCATACTGATGCAGGAGCATCCAGTGGTGTAAGGGCAATCCTACATCACCCAAAAATATCTTTACTTTCATTTATCTTTTTGTAGATGTTGTTGCATTTCTGGATACCCTTTTCGTCGAAGAAGAATTCCCAACTTTCAAAACTTCTTTTCTGCTTTTTCTGCTCAACTGCTATTTTTAGTAGGTGTGAGGATACAGAAATTTAAGGGAAGCTTCAGGACAAAAAAAAAACACTTTGGTGAAAGAATCAAGTTAAGATCATTCTCGGTTCAAAAGTTATTCAAGTTTCAGTTTCTGCTTTTTGCCCTATAAAATCTTCAAAGCTAATTTTGAGGTACTTAAAGGCTCCGGATGGGCCCAAAAATTGGCGGAAAATGAAAGTGGTTAGCTTGTTGGCCCCATTTTCTAGCACTTCATTTTCTTAAGAGATTTTCGAAAAGGTATTATGATTGAAGATTCAACGATCAGATCTTAAGTTAGGGCTTCCAGGAGTTGGTGCATAATTAGAATGTTGTTTTTGGCTCCAAATGGAGAAAGGGGCTATTTATGGGCTAGTTTCTAATTTGTTTGAGTAGTTTTTGGGGAAAGAAGATTGCATGTTGCGAAAGGGGGAGTTTCTGTAGTTTTCTGTAATTTGCATGTATTGCAGAACTCGAGGATTTGAGATCCTCTGCATGTAAGAATTTCATTATTCTAAATATAACAATATTCTCTAGTTTAATGTGTGTATTTTTGTGACTTGAGTTGGCACCCTCATCACATATGCTGCCCCTACCTTCTCAACCCTACCGCATTGGCAAGCTAGTGGAGCATTGTCAAGCTAGCTCACTCACTAGCTTTCCAATGCAGTATGGTTGAGAATGTAGGGGCACTGTACCCCTCATAGAAATGGGGTCTCACGGTAGGGGAATCATATGCATCATAAAAATGGGGTCTCACAATCATCGTGAGACCCCATTCCTATGAGGCATACGGTGTCCCTATCTTCTCAACTATACCGCATTGGCGGGCTAATAAGTGAGCTCACTAGCCTACTAATGCGATAGGGTTGAGAAGGTAGGGGAAGCGTATGCCTCATATAATTCACATGCTGATGTAGAGTAGAGAGGCAATCATTCATCAACCACAATTCAAGTCCTTTGAAATAACTTTTCAACTCTTACAACCCTATCTCTTGGATTTCTCACACAATCTCTTTATTTGCCTTGTAGGTCTGCCAACTCGGTTTCTAGGTCCTATCTCACAAATCCAAACTAGAAACCACTGACCAAATACATATTTAGACACCCTTTATGTCCTTACACAACATATCAGAAAACATCATACAAATCTTTTGGAATAAAATCCTCAAACAAGTGCTTCTACACTGTCCTAGACCTTCAATTAGGTCACTTTTATAGTCATGTACCAGGTTGTAAAACCTCAAGATCCACCATTTTTAATCAGAGGAAGACCCACCAATTCACCCAACCATGAAACCCTCAATTTGGCTTATTTTAGGGAGGGTTTATTGGAATTATTCCTTCCTAAATTATTTTCAATCTAACACTTCAAACACTTTGAAAATTGTCTACACAAAGTTAATTAACCTTCATAAGTTGTTCCCCCAAGAGTTTCACCTATCACCACCCTCTAACCACCAAATTTGATCAAAAACCAAAGGAATACCATCGAGGGCATCACACAAAACCACTTTCAAGGCCTCCCCTACTCTTAAATCTCATTCAAACATCTATTTCTACCATTTTGGACTCATTCCACCGAGTCACAGTATTTACAATAGGTGGAATGAGTCAATTTCTCATTTTTAAGCAACCACAACCCTTCAAAATAGGGTTTCAAACCTTCTTCATGACAAAAAATACATAAAACACCTAATGACCTATCACAAAACCAAAATTTCAACTTATCTAGGTGCCCCTACACCACATGGCTTTTCCATGCTTCAATTTTCAACCTATCTTGCAATCATGGCATGCCACATTACCACATTCTTTAAGGAATTCCATCAAAAACATTCATGTGACCTTTGTCTATGCTAGAAATAATCTTCTAGAGGACGATTTTAAGTATATTTATGAAGCCTTGAATGACATATATCTCATTTATTTGAATGAATACATTTTTTAGGAACTAATATTCATCTCATTACCATGCTACAGGTAAAATTATCTACCATGCCGAAGAAATAGAAAAGGAATAAACTAATAGATGAAGATTATGAAACCTTCAAAGAAAAGGAGAGAGAATCGGTGCCGGCATATCATAAAAAGAATAAATTAGATACGATTATTAAAAAAAAGCAACCTGAAGAGGAACCTCAACGGCAAAAAAGAGAACAAGCATTGTCAGCACAAAGGGCACGAATGTGAAAGCATCTCGGTAAGACAAATTTGGATACCGTAGTTGGAGACACACCCTCTACAAAAAGTGAATATGAAGGGACACCATTAAGCACAAGTGAATATGGAGGAACACCATCTACCACAAGTGAATATGGAGGGACACCATCTACCACAAGTGAATATGGAGGGACACCATCTATCGCAAGTGAATATGTTTGGACACCATCCAGTGCATCTCAATTTGAGAGTACATCATCGCTTGGATTTGACGAAGAAGGTATTCCATCATCCCCACATGAACCTCAAGGTATGTCTTCTACTCCACCCTCGAACAAAGGTACACAATCTAGCCCACCTCAATTAAATATTGATGAAATTTCTAATGTTGAGATGTATGTACCTAGGAGAACACAACCTAGAATTTTGCATAGAAAGCCAAAGTATTTGATTAATATTGATGAGGATATTTTTCAGCACATGGAAGGTAAGATTCAACATGCACTTGTAGAAGATATGTTGATAAGATTTGGAAATCGTTCTTTGAAAGGCTAAATGAGACCACAAGATGTCAACTATTTGTTGAAATGATGTGGGGTATAAAGTATAGAAACATCATGAAGACTCTTGGGTTGAGAAAATTGAATGCATTGAGTGAAAACACTATTGTGAAGAATCTAATGGATTCTTATGAGAGTGTGGGTAAGACCTCACGCTCAAAGGATAGTAATTTCAACTGATGTGTAATTACATCGACTTTGGTAAGTAGTCAAACAAAGATATCTCATCTCATTAAAAAGACAAGTGAAAAAATGAGAATTAGTAGAAAAAATTTAGAGTCGTTCAAAGGTGGTAAATAATTGAGGGCACCGATTCAAATGAATTATGGGCATTCTCAGGGAGATTTCCATGAAAAGATAAAAAAATTGTTGAAGCATTGAGAACACTAATTGAAGAGTATTGGAAGAATAACACAAGGCCATCTCCGAATCAAAGGGATGTGGTAGGAAGGAGAACTGGTAGTCAGAACCGTGAGCCACATCTAAAGCATTTTTTGGATATGACTCAAACCCAATTTTTTTCATAAATTTAAATAGGATTATCCTCAAATTAGTATTTGTCAAAGATATTTTGAAATAATTAAACCTTTTTATGTCAAGATAAATCACACACATACTACTTGTTGTTGTAGACTACGTATTGAATTCTCTAACCATTATGATGTTTATCGTTCTATATGTTTAGATTTGCACACTAATGATGTTTTGTAGGATTGTGGCATAGAAGCCCCGCCAACATATTCAAGAGAGTTCTTATCAAAAAAATTATGTGAAGTAGAGGATGGCCAAATATTCTATAGGATAACATTCTTGGATGGTTCATGTGAGCATTGTCGTGGCTTGCAATGTATGCTAGTATGTCAACATATGGAAAGCACAAATGAGGTTGAAAAAAAACTAGTAGAGTTTAGGAAGTATAAAATAGTGGCATACATTACAAAAGATGGGTCTCAAGCAAAAAGGTGTGTTTTGGTTATTCATAAGATTCCAGTGTATTAGTTTATGTCCATGTTTCATGATAATATAGTGTCTCAGTATGCAATTCATACCCATAAATCCCAATGGTTGGACACACAATTCAAGCTATGCAAGGACACCTTTCCATTTGGTAGCATACTATCAGTGGTTGAATTTGCATAGAACTACACTCTATAGCCATAGCGTGAAGTGCAGTCACAATATTACAACTCCACATAGGTTTCAATATTTGTGCACATAGCATTCATTCATGTAGCTGATAGTATAGAGGACCAAATGAATGTATTGAGGGAGTATCACTTTTATATTAGTGATGATCAAAATCATTCTATAGAGTTTGTGCAAGGTTGCTTCTAGATGTTCTACAATGATTTGGCTCAGAGGGGCATAGCATATGGTCGACATATAATATGGTTAGATAACTATGCAACACAGTTCAAGAACTTGTGTATGTTCTACTAGTTGAGCAGGATGCATGCCATTACATGTTTTCAACATATGTGGAACTTTTGTGAGGCTATGCATGGAAAGGGGGAGCATGATGGTGTAGGAACATGCGTGAAAAGAGCATTAGCATGAGAAGAGTTAAAGTATAAAGAAAATGCAAAGTTGACAGATGCAAAATCAATTGTCGAGTGGTGTAGTGCTTCGATGTGTCCAGGTAATGAAGGTACATCTTAAGTTCATAGATTTTTTTGGTTGATGGATGATACTAACATTGTACCATATGAGGATTGTTGTACACTAATAGGATTGAGTGATCTTCACTCTTTCCTTAGCTCAGATGCAGGTTAATGGAGTATCAATACACAAAAGATGGCATGATTTTGTTCTTCATATACAATATAAGTGTGGAATGATTGTGAGTCAGGGGAGTGGGTTGAAAAATGGTTGACAAGTTATCTTAGCCCACTTCACATGCATCGCCCTCTGATGACATTGGAACTAACACAGATGGAATCATCAGTCAACTTTGACCACATATCATATCTAGTTCAACCAGGTAATATATCTACTTGCTTAGTTTTTGAAATTCCTATTGTTATCCTACTTTGTAATGTATTCATAATGTTGACTAATTTCAAGAGATTTATTGCACATATCAATGCAGGGCATTTTTATGCAATTATTGTAGATGAAAACAACAAAGATGGAAAATACTATTATTTGTGTCATTATTTTGAGGAAAAAAACAAATTGGAGGCCCCAGTTATAGATGGAGAAAAAATTGAATACCCTATAGGCTCAGTTGTTGTTACTAGAATGTGGCTTAGAAGGTACCCACATAAGAGTGTTAAAAATTTGTTGTTTCAGGACTTTGACATGCATCGTAAGATTCTTCATTACTCAAAACTTGTCATGGAATAAAATGTGTTAGTGTAATTAATATTTAATTACACTTGCATAACTTTACTTAGGTTTTGCTTAGGTAATAATTAGTTTACTTAATCAATAAGTAAGATTTATTTAGTTGAGTTGTTTTTAGGTCAACATTAGGGTTGCATACTTTTCTTTTATAAGGCAAATCATCTCATTGTAATCTTTGAATTCTTGAATAATATCAATTTGCACATTTCATGCAAAGCTCTGCTTTTTCATTGTTTTTCTCTTTTGTGGAAGGTGTTTAGGTTTTCATGTCTGATCTTGGTTTCTAACATGGTATCAGAGCTTTGACATGCAACCCCTTCTCAAATTTTGGAGACAATCATTGCAGAGTTCGTTTGGGGTTCCTCGAGGGTATCATGCCTTGAGCTCATCTATGCAGCATTTTGGATCAGATTGGGCTTCACCATTGGATTCAGAGTGTTGGAAAAATTCAGGATTGGCTTTTATTTTGCAGATTTTGGTCATTATTTTCCAGATCTATGAGGGTTTCAAGTTCCGTGATTTTTTGGAAGCTTTGGGGGTAGCCTATTTTTCAGAGCATCTTGGAGCAAAATGAGCACCGCCATCGCGATCACAGCACCCCAAAACCCTAAGATCATCCTTCGTTCTGTTGATTTTGGTGAAGTTGATCCGGAAGACAAAAACGTTTTGCCAAGGAGGTCGTACGACCTCCCGAACACGCATTTCGAGGCAGGTTTTTTTCACGAAAATAAAAATCAAAAATCAAAAAGATGTGCATTTTTGGTTTTTGCGCCATCGCCTACAGTTCAAATGGATCCCACCATCGGGCGGCCACCAGGTGGCCGCCGGTCCACCACCATCAGGTGGCGCCCAACCACAACTCCGCCAGCCTTTCCAACCCCCGTGGGCTCCAACACCAGTCGCCGCGGTCATATGGGGGACCGGGCGCTATGCGCCTAGCCCTCGATCGGCCCCTCAGCCCCAACCCTAGTCATATCAGTGACCAAGGGCTCTGTCGCAGCCCTCAGTCTGTCAGCCCCTGGTCGCCCACAGGACCAGGGGCTGAATTGTTTTTAGCCCCCTGGGCTACCTGCAGGCCTTATTGGCCATTTTGGAGCACTTTCACGAAATCGAGCATAACGTTTGCATACGGAGTCGGTTTTTCACAAACAAGATATCATTGGAAAGCTGGTTTTGAGCCTGTTATGTTGGTGTAGGTTATTTTTCCTGATTATTTTCCAGTTTTATGTTTCAGGTCCTTGAAATCATATGTTATTATGTTCACTCTGAAGGGCATATCTTTTGACTCGGTGATCCTTTTTTCGCCATTCTTGCGACATTGAAAAGCTGGTTCAGTCCTCTACATAGATCTGTGGTCTGTTTTTTTTTTTTTTAAATGCAGGTTTAGGCATTCTCTCCTTTTTCAATCATTGGGTATTTTAATAAATGAACTGATACAAAGTTCCATCAAGGGGGTTTCTTGCATAATAATCTGATTAGAGTGTGCATGCACTTTGATCTTCATTTTTTTTTATGAAAAATCTTATGGATTGTAATCTGGTTTCTTAGTTTCTTTTGGCCACTTTTTTGTCTTAGCTTGACACATATCAGATTCATTTCAGATCCATTTCAGTTTGAGGGCCACTAAATTTTTGGTTAATGTTCCCGAGTCTTTATGGTACTTGTTTCCATGGAAAAATTTTAGTCTCAGTTTGGCATCGGCATCGAGATTCATGGCTTCCAGATTTTGTCATCATCATATCATCTACTGGTGCTTTATGGATTCCAAGGTTGTTCCCGTTTGGTATTTTCGAGTGTTCCATGGCATCGGGTCTGCTGTTGCATTATTATGATTTCGATATGGTTTCTTGTAGACATAAGTATCTTTCCTTGCTTGCTAGATTATGGTTCCAGTGTTCTTCCAATGCTTCTTTGTAGCAGTCATCTCATTTTAGGGAGGGTTGTCCCACTGGGTTTTCCTTCTCTACCTCATTATTGCATTTGTACATGGGTACCTGATCAGGCCTTGTTGTCGAGACCCATTCATGTTTTCTTGCATTCATCTTAGTTTTAGGTGCATGCTTATCTAGTCTCCCTAAGTTGCACTTATGGGGGGGTGTTAGTGTAATTAATATTTAATTACACTTGCATAACTTTACTTAGGTTTTGCTTAGGTAATAATTAGTTTACTTAATTAATAAGCTTTATTTAGTTGAGCTATTTTTAGGTCAACATTAGGGTTGCATACTTTGATTTTATAAAGAAAATCATCTCATTGCAATCTTTGAATTCTTGAATAATATCAATTTGCACATTGCATGCAAAGCTCTGCTTTTTCATTGTTTTTCTCTTCTGTGGAAGGTGTTTAGGTTTGCATGTCTGATCTTGGTTTCTAACACAATGTTTATTTGACCAAATATAGGGGTAGACCTTTGAACAAGACCTTGTGGAAGGTTCATGAGTCTAACCATGAGGCAATACTTGACACAATAAAGAGTAGAGCAAACCTAGATGGTTCGTTGGATTAATTTTTAAATATGTACATTAGTTCTTATTAATTTATACTTGTATGCATATTAATTTTTTTGATGCCAATGCTATCATCTGCTTTTACTTTGCCTATTTGTAAGTAACCTGCTAAAAATTGATTGGTGTCCCCTTGCAGAAAAATGAAGATTTATGATCCATCCAAGAGAATCTTAACCAGAAAAGTAATGCAACATCCTTATTTTGATGATCTTGAAAAATTTCAATTATAATTTTAATCCATTACAAAAGTGTGTGGGAAGCTTGGTGAGGGAATTTAAAGTTATTCATTTGAAGTCGACCTTATCATGAATACCTATGATGTAGATATTATAAGAGCATCTCGAATTTCAAGTTATTCTATTCATGAGAGGTGTTGTGTGCAATAGGTATCTTGGAACTCCTAGTGAAGATGTATGACTAGGAGTGACTAAGCTGAGAGACTAGCATGCCTATCCTCAATGGAAGCATCATGATTTATGCCTTGTTGTTCCTAATTTGGAACCAAATGGTGTGGATTTGTTGTCTGTAAGTGCCTTCCATCTATTTTAATTTCATTTCCATTTTGGATGCTCTTTATTTTTCTTCTTTTACTTTGCATATTTGTAAGTAAACCACTAAAAATTGATTGGTCCATCCTTACAGAAAATTTTGATTTATGATCCATCAAAGAGAATCTCAGCCAAAAAAGAAATGAAACATCCTTATTTTGATGATCTTGACAGATCACAATTCTGATTTGAAGCCATTGTAAAAGAATGTGTGAAGCTTAGCGAGGGAATCTCAAGTTACTCATTTGAATTTAACCTCATCATGCACACCTATTATGTAGAAATTATAAGAGAATATAGAATTTATGAGTTAAATTTTAAAATATCCATGATAATGGAGTACCTAAGGAATTTTAATGAGATTTACTTGCAATGAGATTTACTCAAATATTGAAATTTGGTGCAGGGGCACCAAGGTTATTGAGCAAATTTGGTTCATGAAAGTCTTGTTAGTTTTGTGTTTTGTGTTTTGAGTTTTTTCAATTGAATAAGGTAATATTAGAACAATTTATAATTTAATAAGTCATGTTAGTTGGTTTTGGGGTCATTTTGGAGTTCATGTTGCATATTTATCAAAATGATGTAAAATTGCAAAAATTGAAAAATTGTCAATGTGAAAAAAGTGCAAAAAAATGTAAACTTGAAGAAGCCCAATGGTCATGGCATTCAAAGGGTAGTTAGAGAGATTTTAATAGGTTGGTTAAGGTTTAAATATTTTGGGAACTCAAAGGAAGAGGTTTTTGAAGGTTTTTGTGAAGGAAAAACAATAAAAAACCCCTAATTTATCTTGTAATTATGTGTGTTTCATTGATTTTTTTTGTTGCAGACTATTATACTTGGTTGTACATAATTATTATTTCCTAAAATATTTTCCAATTTGTAGAGATAGGTGTTATCTATGTTTTGGATTTGGAATGAAATAAATTCATTGAGTTTTAAGAATTTTATTGTTAAATTATTGACTGCGGGTTTGTATAGCCAACCATAAGGGTTTGAAGACTAAAAATGAATAAATGACTCACTCCACCTATTGTTTCTCTTTTTAGCTTAGTGGAATGAGTCAAAAATGGTAGGATTATATGTACGAGTAATATTTAGGAGTATGTAAAATGTTTAGGAGTGTTTTTGGTTGCTATCCCAGAGGAAATTGGGGGAATTTTGGCATAAAAATGGAGTTTCGATGTTGGGTTTTGGTGAAATTGTCTTAGGAAAGATTGAGAGATGATTTATTTTTCATGAGAAAGCATATATTGAAGTGTTTGAAGCTTTGGAAGGGTAGGGAATATGATTTGAGTGCCTGGGCATGATGCCCTAATTGTCAAACTGTGTATTTTGAGTGAAATTTGATGGTTAGAGGAGGGAAGTTGTAGAAAATCTTGGGGGCACCAAATTTTGATGAACCTTCAAGCATTTGAAAACATTAATAAAGGTTTTTGAGGCCTTGGTTGGCTGTGTAGAAGCATGGAATTGTGTTTTTCAATAAACCCCTTTGGAATGGCATAAAGTGAGGGTTTCATGTTTTGGTGTCATAGGAAGTACTTCTTTGATCAAAAGTTGTGGATTTGGAGGTTTTTTAGACTGAAAAGTGACTATCCATGAAGATTTAGGGTTGGAAAGGCATTTGAGTGGGTGATGCTTTGCTAAAGTGACCTAATTGAGGTCTAGGACAGTGTAGTTCCATTATTTTGGAGAATTTGGTCCAAAGTGACCTATGTTGCTTTTGAGATATGATTTGTAAGATGTTAAAGGGTGTATAAAAATATAATTGGTTAGTGGGTTTGAGATTGGATCTAAGAGTTTTGGTCCAGAAACTAGGTCTGAAGACCTACAAGGGAATTTGAGTGAATTTGTGAAGAGTTGGAGAGATAGGTTTGAAAGGGTTGAAAAGTTATTTCTAAAGGCTTGAATTGTGATTGTAGGGTTATTGTCTCCCTACTCTGCATCAAAATTTATTGCTGCCCTCAAACATTTATAATTCAAGCAACACAATCCCTTAGCAGTCCAAATTGCAAAAGGGCAACAATATTTGACGGCCTGTTACATGGATACTGTGTTGGTTACATGAATTCCATTTGAGGCACCGGGATCATGTAGGGCCCCTCTATAATAACTTCTCTCTATTTTTGTTATCTTAGAGTCATTTTTCCATGGTGTCCAATTTTGACTTGATGGAAAAAGTGTCAATTGCAAGCAATGTAAAGTTGCAAAGTGGTGCAAATTTCATTTTGCAATTTGTGTGACCAAAAAAACTATTCCAACACGTTTGAATAGGTATTTTTATGCTAGGAATGGTCCTTTTTCTCACCCAAACATGTGGAATCGCTCTGAGGTACGTTCAACCGGATCGATCCCTTAAGAGTCCAAAATGCAAAATGGCTGCAAACTTTAGCATGCTGCTACTTGGATACCATGATGCTTAGAAACTTCTCATCTAATCCTGTGAGATTGTGTTCGGCCCCTCTTCAATGAACTCTCTCAATTTTTGCTATCTCAGAAGCATTTTCCCATGGTGACAAATTTTTACTTGGGGAAAAATTTGTCAAATGCAAGTAGTTTAAAGTTGCAAAGTGGTGCAACTTTCGTTCTACAACTCGTGTGACCAAACAGACTATTCCAACATAGGTATGTTTAAGTTAGGAATGATCCTCTTTTACACCCAAACATGCAAAATCGCTTTGAGCTACGTTCAGTTGGATCGATCCCTTAAGTGTCCAAAGTGCAAAATGGTTGCAAACTTCAACATGTTGTTACTCGAATACCGTGACACTTAAAAATTTATCATCTAATCCGATGGGATCGAGTTGGGCCCCTCTACAATAACCTCTCCTAGTTTTCACTATCTCAAAGGCATTTTCCCATGGTGGCAAATTTTCACTTGGGGAAAAAGTTGTCAAATGCAAGTAGTTGAAAGTTGCAAAGTGGTGCAACTTTCGTTCTACAACTTGTGTGACCAAATAGATTGTTCCAACACATCTGAATAGGTATGTTTAATTTAGGAATGGCCCTCTTTTGCACACAAACATGCAAAATCACTCTGAGCTACGTTCAACTGGATCGATCCTTTAAGAGTCCAATGTGCAAAATAGTTGGAAACTTCAACATGTTGTTACTTGGATACTGTGATGCTTAGAAACTTATCATCAAATCCAATGGGATCGCGTTGGACCCCTCTACAATAACCTCTCTCAATTTTTTCTATCTCAGAGGAATTTTCCCGTGGTGGCAAATTTTCACTTGGGGAAAAAGTTGTCAAATGCAAGTAGTTGAAAGTTGCAAAGTGGTGCAACTTTCGTTTTGCAACTTGTGTGACAAAAAATACTATTCCAACACATCTAGATGGGTAATTTTATGCAAATAATGGTCTTCTTTCACATCCAAACATGTGGAATCACTCCAAGCTATGTTCAACCGACTCGATCCCTTAAGGGTCCAAAGTGCAAAACGGAAACAATCTTTGACAGGCTATTACTCAAAAACTGTGATGCTTATGAACTTGTCTGAGCCTATGGGATCGCATTGGGCCCCTCTATAATAACCTATCTCGGTTTTTGTTATCTCAGATTCGTTTTCCCATGGTGTCCAGTTTTCACTTGATAGAAAAAGTGTCAAATGCAAGCAGTGTAAAGTTGCAAAGTGGTGCAACTCTCATTTTACAATTCATGTGACCAAAAATATTGCTCCAATGCATCCCAATAGGTACATTTAAACTAGGAATGGTCCTCTTTCACACCAAAACACTACTTCATCTACTATGAATATTATGTTTTGCAAGTGTTGTGAAGATTATGTATCTTTTGCTTAATTGAGTTGTTTCAATCAAACGATTGAATATATTGGAATCTTTTTATGAATCATTTCATGGAATACCAATTGAAAACATTTTTTTTTTTTGATAAATCATTTCATGGAACTCTTTGTATTAAACTAAATTGAGATATGTAAGAACAAGGGAGCATTAGGAAATACATTGCTCAAGGATCTTAAATAAGCCTTCTTGGTGCAGGGGCACCAAATGCATTTTGTGTTAATGTTGTCAAATGAGGTATTTTGATAGTTTTAGGCATGTTTGAGTTTATTTCAATTAAATAAGGTCCTAATAGACCATATAATAGGTAATTAGGAGTCATTGAGTTTATATTGTAACATTTTTGCAAAATTGTCAAAAGTGTAATATTGAAAAGTTGTAAAAGTGCAAAACAATATAAAATTGAAGAAGCCCAACAGTCATGGGAATTCGAAGGGTAGTTAGAATAGTTGTAATAGGTTAGTTAAGGTTTAAAATATGTTGGAAACTTGATGGATGAAGGTTGTTGGAAGTTTTTTGAAATATTGAATAATAAAGCTCTTGTTTTCATTGAAATTATGTATCTTTTCTATTGAATATTGTTGTTGTAGAGTAGTTGCATGGCCTGCATGACCTGATGGTGACTCCAAATTGAATAGAAATTTTGTTTTAGTGTCTTATATATCATTTTTATTGAGTTTTAGGAATTTAAATTGAGGTTGTATAATCTTATTGAGTTTTCCCTGTAGGCGGGTCTGAAACTCCAATTTTAAGGTTTTGAAGACATAAAAATGTGATTATGGCTCATTCCACTAACTATAACTCCTATAGCTGAGTGGAATGGAATAAATATGGTAGGATTTAGTTGATTTAATGGTTTTTGGATCAGGAGAGGTCATTTGGGGGTTTGGGCATGATGCCCTAGTTGTCAAATTTGAATGTTTTGAGTGAAATTTGAGGTTTAAAAGTGGGTAGGGGAGGAAAAATCTTGGGGCAAAAAATTTTGGTGATAGATTAAGCATGCGTAGGATATTTGAAGCATGTTTTATGTATTGGTGAAGTGTAAAGAAGTTGGGAAGTGGGATTTTTAGTAAACCCCTTTGTAACTTGCTAAACATGAGGGTTTTGTATAAAGAGGACTTAGTGAGATGTTCACTAGCTAAAAGTTGTAGATTTGGTTGTTTTATAGACTAGTAAGTGATTTTCCATAGGTATTTTGGGTTGGAATATTGTTTAGAGGAGATTTTCTTTGTAAATTAGGCCTATTTGTCTTAAGGGGACATCGTAGAAGTATCAGTTTGAGGGATTTGTTCCGAAAGAGTTATATGAGATTTTGAGATATGTTTTGGTATGCCTTAAATGGTGTCTAAAAATATAATTGGTTAATGGGTTTGAGAGTGGAGTTCTGAGATAGGTCCAAGAAACTAGGTCTACAGACCTACAAGGAAAATAGTGAAGTTGTGAAGGGAATCACCCTAGTTAGGGTTTTGGAGATTGAAGGCTTGTTGAAATCAGTTAAATTTATGATTGGTAATTGAAGGCCTGCTTGCTCTACATCACTTCTCTCCTATTGCAATTTTGGGTGGATTATTACTTTCAAAGTATTGAGAATTCTTTTCCTATTTTCTAGTTGGTAGTTTCCATTCTAGAAGGCTCATCTCTTGATATATTTTATACTCATTCTTAATCAATTATCAAGTTAATAATCAATGCATTTATTTACAATTAATCATTTCTTTTCAATTTATACAATTTTGGAATTTGTAACTCTACTAGTATTCCTATAAATATTGAAGTTGTTTAGCATCAAATAATAAAGTTGTTTAGCATCAATCAATTAATATTCAAGACAAACCATGAAGGACAAAAATGATCAATGCTGGAGCTAACCAATTAATAAGTATACATATGAATAATTCAAGCATGTATATGTGAATAAGGGAAGCACAAGTACTCAAAAACATGTAAGCCTTGAAGTATACACATGAATACATAGTATACGCAAATTAATACAAAGTATATGCATGAATACAAGGTATACGCATGAAAACATGCAAGTCACAAAGTATACATTGGAAAAAGTATATGCATGAATACAAGGTATACACATGAAAAAACGTAAGTCACAAAGTATACACATAAGTTGTAAAGTATACACTTGAATACATGTAACTCATATCTATTGAACCATGGATTTATAATGTAAATATGGACACCATCGATAAAAAATATTTGTATTAACCAAATATCCATGTAGGCATACATCAATATATGTCGATATAAGTATAAAATATAGGTACAAAATAGCCATATAGGCTTACGATAATTCCATATAAGCATGCAATGTCAAATATAACCAATACAAAATATGTACACAAATGCCATATAGGTATACAACAAAGGGCTCTAGAATCAAAAGTCATCGCTTCATCGCTCTCCATGCTCTCAAAATAAACTCTTGCCCTTTTATTTTTGATTGGATGGTGATACATCTATCACTCATTTATTTTGTGGTCGAGGAGTGCTCTTGGTGCTCCTCCTAGGGTTTAGTTCTTGATCAAGTCTTATCTGTTACAATAAGAAGTAAAGACATTAATATATAGAAATTATATTAAAAAAATGATATATTTAACAAAATAATCACTTAACGCCATCTGATGATCACTCTCCATGAGGGAAATATTCAAATGCCCATGCTAAGGCATGTTGAAGCCCTGTATAAACCATCCAAATAGAAATTAAACTATGAATCAATAATGGTTTGATTTTTCACTAACTAACATCTATAATAATGAATATAAATTGAAATTTAGTAATTTGACTCATACCTCCCCTGTCAGAGCCATCAAGGATTCTATAGCAGATGAAACACTGATCTCCATTACCCTCTGAACATTCAAAGGTGTTTTTGCTTCCAACAACTTGAAATAAAACAACAAATTATTCAATCATAAAAACTACAATAGCGATCCATGCCATGACTTATAATGTATGAGATAATGAACAAAATTTTGAGTACTTATTAAACTACATATTTTTGACTCTCATGCTTCCTATTTTCCTTATCCATATCTTGTTTGAAAGCACGTGTTTTTAGGATTTTACCCATAGCAGCAAGTCGGTGAACCATTTGATAAAACTCTTTCATAGACATGTACGATTACTATGGTGGCATAGAGAAGTCAATGAACTATTTAAAAAAATTCATGAAAGAAATGGGGTCTCATGGTGATGGAATGCCATTTCAAACAAATGCACATCATGGAATTCCATCACCATAAGACCTCATTTCTTTCAGGCATTTTTTCAAATAGTTCATTTCCTTCTCTATGGTATTATTGCTTATTATTATGCTTTGATATAAATTTTTCCAACCATCCATAGTTTTTTGGAAAGCGCCTATTTTAGAATTTTAGCCATAGCAGCAAGGAAGTGAGTAGTTTGATAAAATGCTTTGGTACACATGTATGGAAAATGTGGTATCATAGAAAAGGTGGTGAGCTCTTTGAATAAATTCCTTAAATAAATGTGGTCTCATGGTGATGGAATGACATTCCATCACCATGAGACTGCATTTCTTTGAGGCATTTTTTCAAACTACTCACTGCCTTGTTTATGCTATTGCTTACTATTAAAATTTGATAGATTTTTTCCAAGCATCCATAGTTTGTTGGAAAACACATTTTTTAAGATTTTAGTAATAGCAGAGAGGAAATGAATTGTTTGATAAAATTCTTTGGTAGACATGTATGGAAAATGTGGTAGCATAATAAAGGTAGTGAGTTGTTTGAAAAAGTGCCTCAAAGAAATTGGGTCTCATGGTGATGGACATCACCATGAGACCACATTTCTTTGAGAAATTTTTTCAAATAACTCATTTCCTTGTCTATGCTATTGCTTACTATTATTCTTTCATATATTCCTTCCAAGCATCCATAACATAGATAGGGTAGTGAACTATTTGAAAATATGCCTCAATAAAAAGTGGTCTCATGGAATGCGATGACAAGAAAATGCAATTGGAATCTTCTCTTACTTATTACTTATGCTATGTGAAGTAATTGCATCACTTCTTATGTTGACTTTCTAAAAATATATATTATAGTTGAAATCTTGTCATCTATCAACATCTAGTTATTAGTTATGGAATGTGAAGTAATTCTTTGTGCAATGCAATGTAATCAATGATATGCATATAAACTATGTACACAAATCTATTAAGTAAAATTAATTAGTTAAAATCTTTATTCTATTACCTACGTGAAGGTTTGACTAAATCCACTAGCACTAGGAGGTGTTCCCTCGAAACCTCCAATATTAGCCTCTTTAACATCCAAAATCACATATTAAAATACCATTCATAAAACAATGCTATTAACATGTAATAAATTTATAATTATTTACTAGTTACATACCTCAACAGTAGGTGTAGTGGAGAAATAAGCAAGCGTAGGGCCGGTGTATCTGGTATCAACACTATGATCCTACAATTTTATTAAAATCATAAAACTAAATTAGTTAATCTTGCATTTCAAAATTGAAATTTAATAAATTAAATTCAATGAACATGCTAACTTTTACCTAAGTATCAATGTCATAGGCCTCATGTAAAATGTCAACTACCCTCGCCATTTCCATAGTTGCAAAAGGATCTTGCGTAGTAGCCTCCTGAGTATCGATGGGGTCATATGAACAAGTCACCCCACAAGATTGACACAAATGGGATCGAAGCCCACCAATTGAAGAATCCCCTGTATGGCGATGTAGAATAGGGTTTGCATGTTGGATGACACTCTGGGTCAAAGAGTTGATGGCTTGCAAAGTCTCTATGTTGACACTCTCCTTTGCAATAGAAGGGATAATGATGTGCTCATGAGGTGGCCTAGTGAGAGGTTGTCTCCCTTGCCACGTAGGATCTGGCTGTGTACCAGGTCTATCTTGAGCCGACCCCCCACCTCTCCCCTAGAAGTCCCTCATATCAAAATAATTTGGGATTTTTTTCTTGAGATGAACTCATAGTATAGTTTCCTAAGGAAATAATACAGGACTTCGCAATTGTTGCATGGTGGGTAATAAAAAACCATGTACAACCTATCCCAAAAAAATTTCCTAATTTGTTGGTGGTGGCACCAATGAATAGGAAACCTCTTCGCATTGAGGGTAAGATTTTCATTTGACTGTGGGTTAGTGAATAACGAAAACAAATCACCTTTTTTATTTTTTAAATCTTTTACATCTTTATATGATAATTTATCTTGGTAATAAGCCCTAGCTGCCTACCTCTTATCCTGCCAACCAATTAATTGTTTGTTGATTGAATCTACATATTTTAACATTTATTTCAGTGAAGTTTCCAGGGTCATTCTTTCCATGGTTGAACCATTTGGATCGTTCAACCTCCTGATTAAATCCTCAATTTGTTTTTTATTGTTCTCAATTTCACTCATTAAGTTTTGCTGAGTACCAGGAGGATATTGAGGGATTGGTGGAGGAGATTGGGGTTGTGGTTGATTAACTTGAGGATTTTTTTGTTGTTATTCTTGTTGTGCTTGTTGAGGATTTTTTTCCTCTTACTGTTGTGGTTTTTGAGGATTTTGAGGAGGGTTTACAGGTTGATTAACATCTTAAAATTCAAAAAATAAATATTAAAAACAACCTAAAACTGACAAATTCAAAACAAAAAACAAACAATCCTTACCTCTTTGACCTCCTCATCGATGTGGCGGCATCCTGGCGATGAAAAAACAACCGTTGATGAAGAAATTTGCAAAATAGCTCCTCCCAGAACACGACCGCAAAAAATGGGGTTTTGGCTGCGAGTAAGAAAAAAAACATAGTGACAAGTTAGAATGAATTCAATTTCTTTTTTGTTTCATTTAATTGGTCATAACATGAGCATTTTGTAATGCACTCACATTATAACATACTCATGTTATAACATGCTCGCGTTATGAGCTTTCAAAACTTTTTTAAAAAGTTGGCCACAAATTGGCTACCCATCTTTTTTCACCCACCCTTATAGATTTTATCAGTTTTGAGAGAAGCCTCTATGTAAGTGAGAACTTTCTCTCTAAGAAAACTTATAGATTTTCTTAGGTTTGAGAGAAAATCTCTAAGTTCCTTTATATATTTTATTAGGTTTGAGAAAAAATTCTCTCTAAGAGAGATAAGGAACTTTCTAAATTCCTTTAGAAATGAGATAACTTTCTCTTTAAGAGAGCTTATTGATTTTCTCAGGTTTGAGAGAAACCTCTCTATAAGAGAGAGAAATTTTTCTCTAAGAAAAATTATAGATTTTCTCAGGTTTGAGAGAAAATCTCTAAGTTTCTTTAGATATTTTCTCAGGTTTGAGAGAAAATTTTGTCTAAGAGAAATAAGAAAATTTCTAAGTTCCTTTAGAAATGAGATAAATTTCTTTCTAAGTTCCTTTAGAATGGAGATAAATTTATTTCTAAGTTCCTTTATAAATTTTATCAGGTTTGTAAGATGTTCATTACACGGGGAGTGGTCAGAAGGAAAAGATGAACTTATGCTACAAAAAGAGTCTATTTTCAACTCCTTTACCTCATTCATAGTTTTATTTCATCCAAAAAATGATGAATGTATGCTACCCAAGAAAGTCTTGGTATGATTTCCCAGATCTTAAAGAATCTCTCTTATTGAAACTAAACTATGTTTTATAAGATTCAAACTATTTTGAATATATTCCTAATGATCTATTTTGAGATACATTCAGACCCTCAACATAGCATATTGACTACCATTATTCATATTCCACCAATATCTATTCATGCAAATAAGATCTTCTAATCGATAACGAGGCCAAAGAAAATGTCTTATCTTTTTCCTTCTATCTATGATAAGATGTTCATATTTTTCCACGAGACCTAAATTTGGTATCTCTTTACTATTTAATTTTCTACTTTCATCTAAATGATTTTATAGATTCAAAAGATTTGAAATTCTTAATTCTCTACGACTTGGAAGAAAAATATCTTTGAAAATGAAAGAACTTGAAATTTTCTCATTTACATTTTCAATAGTTTTTCTTTTTCTTTGTTCAAATCTGTCAAAAAGATTTACATCTTTTCTTTTCCTCCTATTTTTTAAGAAGAGACTCACAATCTTATCTATCAAGAATCGGCCATTAAAGTACCCCGGTAGAAGTATAGATCGTCTATACTTTTCGGCAAAAGCTCTAAAAAAACCATTCTTGTTCTTCTCGAAGTAACTCTTAAGATACAACATAGTCTCCAATAATTCAAAGTCAAGTTCTCCATTCTCCAAATATGGCTTCATGAGTTTGGCTACAACAACCTAGTTTCCTAATTTATTTTTATCGAAGAAATGATCTGCATTTATGCTCTTAGAAAGCCAAGGAGCTAGTGGTAGTTTTTCGAGCTTGGATTTTATTTTCCAAATGTAATTTTTTTTTTCCATTTCTTGATATGCTGATTTCTCTATTTTTTTCTTTGGTGTATCTACTCGCTTACTGTCTTTTTTTAATTTTTCTAATCTTCTTCCTTCTCTTTCAAGGCGTTCTCTCTCCTTCAGGCATTGTATTTTTGGGTTTTTTTCTTTCTTCCATTCTTTCAGGTTCGTCTTGGATTCTAGTGCTAGAACATTATCTTTTTTCTTCTTATTTAGTCCATAATCCAATTTTGATTTAACTTCATCCCACACATTCTTATCACCCTTCACATTCATCTTAGCATCTTGTTCCAAAATGAGGTATTTTATCTTTATTCATAGTTCTTCTTTTTGCATATTTATCTTCTCAAGATTTTTTTGAGAACAATATATATTCCTAAAGTATTGAACTAGAAAATCATTTATTTTCTTTCCAATTTGAGATTTACGATTAGATTTACCATGTTTTTTTCAAAGCTTTTCTTGTCTTTGTATTTATTTTTCTATTCTAAGCTTTTCAGCTTATCGAGCAACCTGTCTTTCATGTTGCCAAGCTTTCATTTATTTCTTTTGTTGTTCTCCACAGTTCTTTAATTATTGTGACTTCTCCCAACACTTTCGTTCATCTTCTATCTTGAACAATTTTTTTTGAGGTTTTTAACTTCTTCTGGAGTAGTCACTGATTCGAGCTTTTGTAATCTCACTTGTTTCATCTTTTCTTTCTTCCTTCTGCTTCTTTTTTTCCTTTTTAAGCTTTTGGATTGCTGCGAGCTTCCTTCACCTTTCATCTTCTTTCTCCTTGATACTTTGCATCACAAAAGCATCAACATCGAAGTCCTTGTCTATTTCAATTTCTTTAAACTCCCACATTTTTCTAATCTATTTTCTGACTATATCTAGAGGAAAAAAGTTATCAAGTCTTTTGGCATTCTTGACCTTTCTTTTGATATCTAGAAACAACCAAAATTGGAAGTAATAATATGAGTTATTTTTAATTTTCAAAAGCTCTAAACTCTTCATCTTCATCTTCATCTTCAACTTCTTCTTCTTGGTAGAATCGGGGTTCTTCTCCCTCTTATCGTAATTCTTCTTCTTCCTCTTGGAATAAGAAGGATCCTTCATTTTTTGAAATTTGGAAATAGCTTGATGATCTAGTTCTAGGACATATTGGACCATGGGTCTATGATTATCCTCTTTCATATGATCTAAGTAACTATATGCTAAAAGTTCATATTTGTGACATTTGATCCTATTTTGAAGTCCTCTTAGAAAATATGCAAATTCACTACATCTCAATCGGTTACCAATTCCATTTTTCTTTTTCTACGGTGCTATTATGTAGCCAAAACACCATTTTAACCATTGTTTCCAATGTTTAACCGCTAAATCTTGAGGATTTTTAAAATCCAATATCCCTTGCAAATCTAAACATTCTTGACTTTTTTTTTTATTAGAGGTGTCGATGCTCTTGATTCTAATAAATCCTTCGCATAGGATGCCTTCATGGATCTTGTTTTCTACCAAATTTTATGAAAAAAATATTCTTGAGAAATATGTTTTGTATCCTTCTTGATAATTGGGTTGATAATTCAATTTCTATTGAATAGTTTTTAATTGTTTAAATTTTTATCGTCAATTGGATGTAAAATTGCAAACTGGACTCGATGAGATTGAAAATGCTTATTTTGAGATCAATAACTATTAGTTTCATCCTAAAATAAAGGAATTTCATAAAATAGGGAAATTTCTTCCTAGTGAATCGAGCTCTCTTCTTTTGGAAGATAGAACCTCAAATTTTGATTTGAACCAATTCTTTTTTGAATCTTGATTTTATGACAAGAGAAGGTTGATCCATTTTCTTTTTAAAATCAACTTGCAACTTTTTATAAATTGATAAATCCACCAGATACTCTTCATTCATCTGCTTGATTCGATCATGCATCGTGGTTGTCCAATCATATGGATCTTCCATATCTAGATCTGGTTTGACCTGCATTGAAAATAGTTCTAAAGGATCTTGTACAACCTCGAAAGAAAATTTAATATTTGATGTAGGCCTAGTCTGAATTATTACGAGAAGTTGATATTTTTTATGAGAAGTTGATTTTTTTTTGTACTCTCAATATCTAGTTGGATGTTTATCTTTATGGTCTTTTGTGAGCAAATAAATCATATCCATTGGATAATAGGTTTCATGCATTTGATAATAGGGTTTATCCTTTCGATAATAAATTTTTTCCCAATGGGACGTATATTCCAAATCAATTCGCCAATAGTTTTCCAAAAAGAAGGCACTTTTGTCAGATTTTTGAAAGGTAATTCATTTTATGTCCCATACAGAGATAGGAAACTAGTTGTTTCTTTATCAATGCTAGTAGATTGAGGGCTAGCTTCATACCAAGGTATCAAGCGAAAAGGATATACAATCTTGAATTGAATACCTTCCTTCACATAATATTTGACATAATATTTAGGAACATCAACATCTATCAATTCATATCCATCATAATTTCATTTGATATAAAATTCCTTATTAAATTTGGACCAATCCTGCTCCCATTCGGGGTCTTGAAATAATAAAATATGACCAATATTTTTAACTATTATCAATGGAGGGAAATAGAGTCATTTTCTAAGATATGTATGAGTGAATAAGATACCAACTCTTAGATAGTAACGCAAATCCCAATTCAAGGCCTATTGTATTTGACAGTAGTGGTCTTCTTGCCTTTTATGTTTCCTTTCTAAATATTTTTCAAAATATCTTACCAATCTTGAAGTCATAATCTAATCATTAAATAATCTCTTAGGATTGGGTTTGAGATGTGGCTTTTGAGTCATCTCCTCGAGTCTCACAAAAAGACTCGACTATTCTAGAGGTATCCAATGGACGACTCCTTTGACTAAACCTCTACAAAACTCTCCTTCATATGGATAACTAAATACATGTATATCTCTAGTTATGAGGTCCCCTTCTTTGTCCTCCCCCTCATTCACTATATTGTGTTCTTGAATTCCTTATTGAAAATCATCTTCTTCTTCAGTTCTTTCCTCTTTGAACCATTGTAAGAATCCTATAAAAAAAGAAGATTCTTGCTTCTTTTTTTTGTTCATTTTCTTCAACCTCTTGTATTTTTTCAAAGGGCTTTATAACTATTAACTGTCATGCACTTTTTGGATGAAGTTCAAGACAATATTTGATAGCCATAATATCATAAAAACTTGATACTATGGTGGCGGGCCATTTAGGCACAATAAATTGATTAAAGTCTCGAATTTGAGGTTCATAATCATTAACAATGGGTTTTTTCTTGAATTCCATGAATTTGGAATAAAGAACAAAAATATATTCATACTCTTGATCAAGATTATTTTTCTTTTCCCTTCTAGGACCTTTTTTTTCAAAAGGAAGATTAGAAGGAAGATTCTAGTCTGAAATCTCTTTAGAAATTTTTTTCACATGCATAGATACTCAAGAATCTGGTAGTTCAATTGAATTCACTAAAAAGAATCACTCATAAAGAAAAGCTTGTTCTATAGGAACAACACTAAGAAGTAATTCCCATTTTGTACTCGTGGTTTCAAGGAAAAGATGAAATAAAAAATTCATGAACATTCTTTTATCACAGGAAGCAATTTCCCTTTCTATCTTTGTGTTTAGAGACAATAGGGCCAATATTTTCAAAACATATTCTAATGAATCTTTCAGATAGATAGATTTAAATATTGTTAATAGATCTTTCAATGTAGCTTCATCCAAGAATCTCCTTGTTTATTTTTCCTCTAATAAGAATAAATGAATTCTATCGAGCCACCATTTAAATATAATTTTTATTTTCTCATTTCGATGACCAAGTTTATCCTTATTTTCTTGTCAAATTAATGAAATTTGATCTAGTTGGTTGGTAGAATCATGGTTGTTCGATTGCCACTTTTGGTTCTTTTTCAATCTCTCGGTAGAGTCATCTAGTAGTAACATCCATGGCGATTTAAATTGATTCATCGACCCACAAAATGGCCCACTCATTAAAGGATCATGTACTTCTGAAAGGGGCTTTCCACTTCCTGTTCTCGTGAATCTTATTATTTTTTCTATCAAATCTACAAGAGGAGATCCATTGCTTAGAGATCTCACTTGGTATTCAAGATCTTTAGCTAAATAATATCTTTTCTCTAGTTTTGTAACTAGCCAATCATCAATGGGATCTTGATTTGGATCAAGACTTTGATTGCCCAAGTTTACCATTTTGGCAAAGAAAGACATACTGGGTGGAGCTATGAAAGAAAGTCTTTGGTGTCCATCACTGAGATAAACATTGAAGAAATATTCAATGACCTGATTCTTCATAGGACCATGAATAATGAAATTCTCTACACCAACATATCTTTGGGGGAGGTTGAATCGATTAGAATAAAAAAATATTAATGGCCATGGTTTTATCAACATGTTAGATAAAACAGATTATGTTTTAGTGTCCTTATCCAAGTCTTTTAAGGACAAAGATTTGATTGGTTTGTTAGAAAGAGAGGGAATAGAAACGGGTTCATTAATAAAAGCTTTTTTAAGATATTTCTTTCTCTTTTTAGATTTTTTTTAAGTTTATCCATTATCATTTTTTCTACTTCATTAAATTTAATTTTCTTAGCATTGTATTCTTCGGAGTCCTATTCTATCTCTTCTAGAGGACCCTGAATAAAGGATCTTTGGTCATTCCATTTAGTCAATACCAATGATGGATGTCTCCCATAACATGTCAACATAAAGTAACCAAAGAAAATAACTTGAAAAGTGAAATCCAACAAATGCCTTTTCTTTCCTAATTTTAAAGGTGTATTTCCTTCGACATGTGAACAAAAGATTTTTGTCATTTTGACAAATAGAATTTATCTGGTCAACCATCCAACTGTAATAATTAGTATAAATATGAGGTTGTCACTATACCTAAACAAAATCATGTTCACTAATATCAGAAACATAGATTTACCAAAAAGGATAGGATTAAGCAATTGGAGAGCTACTCCAAGAAAAAACTCTATTGCGGGATTGTTAATCCAAGGGAACAATAGATTGAAGAAGAGTATATTAATAAAAATAAATAAAAAGATTGGCAAAAACATTAGAGTCATCACATGAGGTTTAAATAATGCTATATAAATAGGAGAAAGATAAATCAATAAAAAGACTATAAATTGCCCCACAAAAGAACCACTAAGAATCAATTTTCCCATAGGAATAATTTTATTATTATTATTCATGTCAACTATTTGATCCTACAGTAATATAGATTGACATAATACATCTAAGCTGGACCAATTGGAAATTTCACTAAGAAACCATAATATAACCCAAACAATATTATCGAAACACCTCTCTCTATCCATGGCAATACAAAAGTAGCTAAAGAAGTCATCATAAACAACCTCCCATATAAGTTAATTGGTTAAAAATTTGAGAATTGATTATATATTTTATCACATGTAATATCGCCTCTTTTTTTTTTTGAATGAGAAAGTGGAATAGAATAGAGTGAAATATCAGTAGAGTCCCATTAAATAGTGTTTCCATAGGGTAGAACCTTCTCAAGAAATATAAGGTTTTCATGAGGCTGATCCTAAGCCACCATCCAAGTACGAATACCTTCATTCTAAATATTTTTTTTGTATTAAAAGTATCAAATTCAGGATCTTCTACTACATGAATCTCCTAGGAAACAAAAATATTAGTCAATATTCCATTGTTAACTTAGTTAACATTCTTCCAGAAACTAGAATGAAAACCTCTATATAATACCTAATATAGACCAACATATCTAAAGTTGGAAACAAGTTAAAACAAGTCCATATAATAAAAAAAAAAAGAAAAAAGAAAAATCTTTTGACCTTACCTAAATAATATTTCAATATTTAAAAAAATAAATTGAAATATTTAAACAACATTATACTCAAAACATGCCAAATTTGTCAACCTTTTTTTCATAATTTATATTTTATGACAAAACGCCAAAGGCTTGTGCTTTCGCTATTTAGAGCATCTAGGGAAATTTTTATCAACTTATAAAATAAATAAATTGAGTTCCCGGTTCTCTAATTGACAATCCAAAATATATGTTTACAAGTAAAAGGGATTCCTCCAATGAACTAATCAAATCCAACTTAGAAAAAAACAATTATTCATTGTTTTAATTATAACATGATCATGACCATCTTGGCAAGCAATTTTTTTCAAATTAATTGAATTACCCCTTGTAATAGGACAACATTATAGATGTATACTTCAATAATCATACTATATGTTTAGATCACAAACAATTTTTTCAGAAAGATCATTTACTTCTATTAATTCAAACAATTTTCATTTTATTGATTGTTGAACTGTTGACTTCTATCTCAGGCTAGTCATTTCTACCATTAAAAGAAATTCCTCATTTAATCATATTAAGTATTAACTCCTTTAGTTAAATAAAGAATAATTATTAAATTGGGATCATTTATAGCATGACATTTATCTCAACATTTATAATATTCCATTGTCTCTCTTTAAATAATGATTTTTTCAAATTTATTGATATAGTTTCTACTTTCTATAGTTTACACTTTCTATAGTTTATACTTTCTATTGTTTATACTTTCTATAGTTTATACTTTCTCTAGTTGGTTAGGATGAATCCAAACCATTCAATTTCAAATATAATGCAAAGTGTAGACTATTCAATAACTTATAAGAAACATGAGACAACCAATAGAAAATAGAACAAAATCCCATGCTTTTTGAGGATTTCCTCAGCCTAAAGGAGTATGTGCTAGGGTGTATGTGCGACTCATTTGGATCAGAAGTTGAAACAGACTAGGAAATTTTTCTAACAAGAAGCAAGAAGAAATTTCATTCTATTAAAAAAGTATAGATCTATCATCTACTCTTATTGGGGATGTAATTTATGGTTTCCATTGGTGCAAATCCAATCACCTTGATGTGGGATGAAAAGCACTTCCTCATTGGTAGCGAATGGTCATCAATCCATTGAGCAAGGAAATAATGGAAATTGAAAAAAACATAAATATGTTTTTATTGTTGTGAGAATAGACAAAAGGTTAGCTACCTTGCCAACTCTCACAATTACATGTCATTATTATCTTGATAATTCAAGGGGGAGAGTAGAGCTGAAAATGGTAAACTATACAAGTTACCAAATACTCATCTTATATCTTAGGGCTCTGACATATAGAGAGGACCTTACCATTAGAAAAAGAACCATATAAATGAAGAAATCCATAATATATATGTACATATATATACATATATATTCTATTTTTTTCTTACTTAAATGCAAGGTCTGATCCCTTGCCCACTTAGAAGGTACCTAATGGAAGAGAATTATGGTTTAGAAAGTAGAGTAGAAAAATTCATTGGAATATCTATTTTATACATTAGAACAATCAATTTTATTCTTAATAAACGAAACAAAAAAATGATTGATCAAAAAATAGATTAGTCATTTATGAAGAATCAACTTCAATAAATAGATTTAAACATGGATATATAGCTAAAAAACATTAAAAAAAAATATCGCATTTGTATCAGGCTCTCAAGGAGCCCATTCAAAACATTTTAGGACTATTAACCAACAAAAGATGAGAGCCTTAGTTTCTGCTCACCAAGATAGAATTAAGCGAAAGAGATATTTTCATCATTTGTGGATTACTCGGATTAATGCAACATCACGTGCTAATGGAGTCTCCTATAATCAATTTATACATTTTTTATACAAAAGGCAATTGTTTACAAATTGTAGAACACTTGCACAAATAGCTGTATTAAATAATAATTGCTTCTTTACGATCTTAGAAAATTTCCTTGTATTATGAAATAGTAAACCCCAATCTCGTGGAGAAATTCTCCAAGAAACTAGAGACAATAAGAAATTGAATTTGGGATGAGAAAATCCACTTGGATAATTCTATTTTTATTCTAATTATTTTTATTTATAAAAAGAAAGAAAATCAATTTGTGCTATCTTTGTCAGATATCCCAACTCTGATTCAATGTAGGAGAAATTTTATTTCTTAGGCTCTAATTTATTTTCATTTTAAAGAAAGAAAAGGTATCAAAGATAGAATACGAGCTTGTTTAATAACTTTAGCTATTAATTTGTTTTGTTTCAATACTAATCGATTTGTTCGGCGAGATAGTATTTTTCCTTGCTCACTAATAAATTGACTAATTAAGCTAATATTTTTATAATCCATTTTCTCTCGAGGATGAATTGGCGATAATTTTTTCAAAAAGATTGCTAATTTTGAGAAAATTGCTTAGATGCATTCCAAAAGGATGGCTTGGATGTATTTCAAAAAGATGGCTTAGATGTATTCCAAAAAGATGGCTTAGATGTTTTATGAAAAGATGATTTAGATGTTTTATGAAAAGATGATTTAGATGTATTCTAAAAAGATGGTCTCATTTTATTCATAGTTTGTTTAATGAACCTTTCAAATACTATTTTTTCAAAATATTTTGAAAATAATTATTGACAGTGACATATTTTTTGAAAATACAAAGAAAGAGAAATATCTTTTATATATTTATATATTTGGGTAGGAATGGTAGATTCCTATTTATTTTAGATTCAATCTTATTTTTTATTTCTCTATGAATGATATGCTTCTAACAATAAGGACAAAATTTCTTTAATTCCAAGCGAAGAGGAGTATTGCGACGATTTTTTTGAGTTGTATATCTCGAAATACCTGGAAATTTTTTATCAACACTATCTTGGGTACAACTAGTACATTCTAAAGTAATTTTTACTCTTACATTTCCACCCTTGACTATATAATCTACTTTGGATATTGTATCTACTTCGTTTCTTTTCAATTTAGGAAAAAGAGAAGAAAGAGAAAGGGATAAAAGTTGTCGAAGAATGATTAAAGATTTTATTAAGAGAATGAATGAAGTAATAAAATATTTAATTAAGAGTTGGGTATGTGCAGGATCATGATGGGCCAAAAAGTGGCGATACGTAAGTGATATGATGGCCCATGTGGTTGACGATTTTTTTTTTACCCAAAATTGACGAAATGAAAAGGGTTTTTAAAGGAGATTCTTAGCTTTCCACCAATATAAATTATTCTTTACTTTGAATTTAATAAATAATTATTATTCATTTTTTATTTGAATTATGACTAAAGCCCTAATTGATAGGCTGATTGAAAAAAATCTATAGATTTCAAACGGTATCACATTTTTTGAATCCAAAACATGTGTCACATTCTACGCTTCACATACTATAGGATTTTAAAAAAAATATTAATTTCATGAAGTTTTGAACAAGTTAAGGTGGTCAGACATATGAGTTTTTATATTTTTTAGAATTTGTAATAAAAAATTCATATATAAATATTTACTTGGAAAAAAATTATTAAAAAATATGCATCACATCAAGACATGATTCCTCTACTTATATCTAAAATCTTATAAAAAAATATTATCATTTTATTGTGGTTAGGGTTGTTCGATAGAAATCTACTTCTTATGTTTTCCCTAAAATTTAAGTACTACTGCATTAAAATTTCAAATTTTCACCAAATAGATTTTTCTTTAAAAAAAAATAAACTTAGTAGTTTAGAAACTACATTGAATTTTCTACGGATTCTATTCTTACATATTTTTGAGATAATATAGATAGCTTATTCAAATTTTTACGTGAAGTTGCCTAAATCTAATTTTATGAGTTTTCATCACCACTTAAGGGCCTATTTTTCCATGATGATCCTACACATACCTAGTTTTCAGTAGTTTACTATTTGTGGAAGGAACTTTAGGATTTAGATTTATATTTTGTCTTATTCTAACTTTACCCTCCCTTGAATTCTAAAGATATTGAATCTAATTTATTTTATTTATCCAAGAAGAAAAGGAAATAAAACTAACATTATTTTTTTCTTTCGGGTTCACAAGAGAGGAAAATTAAAGTAAAAAAAAAGGGAAAAATTAGGGCATATAGGAAAAAAATTATTTATCTCAATTAATAAACCGACTAAAAATCCCAACCATAAAGTAGCTAACATAGGTGTTGTGGAAAGTTATGATTTTATATCTTACATTGTTCATAAGTTATCTTTCTCAATCATGATGAATATATTACATGGTCAACTACAACTATAGTTTATGAGTCCCTTAAGAAATTGTAAACAAATATTTGTACAAGCTTTTTTATGGAACAAAACATGTGATAATAATCAAGTACTGCCAATAAATAGACAACTTATAGGTGATATCTTCCATGTATACAGTCTATTCACAAAACCAAATGGGAATAAAAGCGGATAAATGTGGAAAGAAAAATAAATTTTATTGTAATATAAAATATTGAATAAAAATACTCACGAGTAAAAGGGATGTAGTGCAACTTGGTAGTGTATACATCTAAAAATGATCACGGTCAATTAAACCTGTTAATTAATTAAATATGAATTATTTAAATAATATTCTAAAGTCATCTACATATAAATAAATTTAATTATTTATTTATATCGTTCATTTTTCTAATTCTTCATGTTTAATTAAATAAATAAGTTTATTTAATTATTGCTATTTTCCTCTTAATTAAATTAAATAAATTACATAATTTATTTATTTAATTATCATTCTATTTCTAAAGTTTGAATGTTTAAATTCAAATTTATGGAATATTCTTCTAATTCATCCAACACCTCACATAATTTAATATTGTAAATATTTAATTACTCATCTTTTTCACCCCTCACATAATTAAATATTAATTATTTAATTATGGAAGTTTCCAAAATACCTATCACATATAATTAAATATATTTATTTATTTAATTAGCATTTATCCTCAATTTTCAACTAATTTTTCAATTAATGAAAAGACAAATGCCATGTTTGTCTCCATTTTTGAATGAAGATAGTTTCATGGGTTGAAAACATTCTCCATCATTCTCTCAACCTTCCATCTTTCTCTCAACTTCTAGAATCTCACACCGTTCATCTTGACAGGTTTGAAACTCAACCATTGATCTTCACCAACTAGATTCTTGCCTTTCAAAAATCTATAAATACAACCATTTGGTAAGTAGATTTCATACGTAGTTACTATAGTTGCATTTGAATCAGCATATCAACATTTTAGCCATATCATAGAGTTTTAAATTCTTCAATTTCATAGCTTAAAACCATTAGCAACGGACATGCATTTTACATCAGTCTTGTTCTCCTAAGTTGTCATTTCAACAAGTTGTTGCTTACACAACTAAGAGCCAGTAACTTTAATCAAATCCTTGGAGATAGAGAACAATGGGACGAATTTGAAGGAGTTGTTGTTATTTAGAGTTTGCATTTGTATTTTCTAAATTATTTTCTTTCAATCTAATGTCTCATTGGTGTGTTAGTTTACTTTCTAATTAATCCACATATTCTAACAACACAAGTAGTACATTTGTTTTTGGTACAAAATGTGGTAGGTTCAATTCCTGTCATCCCTACCTAGTACTCTTCCTCCTATAAAAGTAAAGAAATTAAAATTCAAGTGACATGTATTCAATGAAACATGAATAATCAGTGATTGGGGCATACCACATGCAAAAATGTTTTAAGAGTAAAAAAGTGTCTTTTACTAACCTTTAAAAAAAAAAAAGCGCTCTTAGTTCAGTTTGGTAGAACGTGGGTCTCCAAAACCTAATGTCATATCAAATCCTATAGAGCGAGATTCTTCTTTTTTAATTTTATCTGGTCTTCTTGTCACTTAAACTAAAACAACTAATGGGATTTGATCCCTCAAAATCATTAGGAGACCCGCTCATACCATAATATGGTCTTAAATAAAATATCCAATTGATCACTGCATCAATATTGTAAATATGTAGTTAAAAATAATCCAGCCAAAGTAATAGGAATTAGACCTAACACAATTTTGGATAACAAAAATTCAATCATATTTTTACTTATTAAAAAAGAATAGTAAGGATTCATAGCTAATCTACATAGTACCTCAAATTGACTCAAAATCTTAATTCCTATTTAAGGTTTAATTTTATTTCAAATATGTTGTATATTGCTTAACCCAATGAATAGGACTGAGGTGAAAATAAGCAAAGCTAATAAAAACTTAAAATAAATAATTATACTAAGCATGAAAGGAATCAATGAAAAAAATAGTGATTGATACATATTTTTTCAGGCAATTACCTCAATTTTTATCTAGGAATAGAAAGAACAAATCATCTAAATAAATAGATACCAATTTAGAATTGAATATCTAATAATTGTTTATTTTGTGAAAAACCATAGAGGGAATAAATGATAATTTTTTTATTTTGTATTTCTAAAAAAAAGTGAAAATTCAATCCCCCCAATTGATTGAACAAGCCATAAATAAAATGAATACCAATTGTAATTTCACAAATTATCATATGTAATAGTCTATTAAGTATGAGATGAATGAATTTCACAATGATTCTAATTAGATATCCTTACATTATCTCTACCGGTCTTTAGAACGAAAAAAAATTGCTACAACCAAGCATAGTAAAAAAGAACTGTACACTATAAATAAATGGATTCACTTTTTCCATATGCCTTTTTCATTTTAAGGAAAATAATTTAAGTCAAACCTACTATCCTTTCTTTCTTGAAAAAATAGGAATAGTAACATGTTGACTATTTGATCAAGATAATATTCCACTATTCATCGATTCCTTTTTATTCATAAGAGGAATAACACTTCAGTTGTTCACATTCAAAGTGCTATAGAACTCATCAAGTTCATGGAATAAATTATATTCACTATATTATAGTAAATACATGATATAAATAATATTTAAGGAAAATAGAGAAAGAAACAATATCATATTTTGGATAAGTTGTATTTATATTTTGGATAAGAGGTCCATTACAATTATTTTCTCAAATGAAATTAACTTCTCCATGATCCATATATACAAAAATGTTATCCTATCGCAAGATAATCCATCACCTATATATTGCTAGACACTAGGGGCAAGTAATTACATCTTGCTTTAGAGTAAATATTGATCTCTATTTCTTCTAGCTCACGTTGTGATCTAGGCATAGTACCAACAACAAGGTGTGCCACATGGTACCCTTCCCAATTCTTCCCATCAACAAGGTATCATGCCAATACATTATCAGGGTAACCTTTAAAATAATTCATCCCAACAACAAGGTATGTCACATGGTACCCTTCCCAATTCATCCCATCAACAAGGTATACCACCAAAGCACTATTAGGGTAACCTTCAATGCAATTCATCCCAAACAACAAGGTATACCACCAACGCACTATCGAGGTAACCTTCAAATAAATTCATCCCAACAACAAGGTGTCTCACCAATGCACTACCAAGGTACCCTTCAGCAGACTACCTTAGGAAAAAGGGTAAAAATCCAAAAAAATCCAAAAAACAAATTTTTTTTTTTTAAAAAAGGAAGGAAAAAATTGTAAAGAAAAATAAAACATTATTTTAGTGAAAATCACTTTATGACGCTCCTAGAACAGGTACCGTAGTGAAAACCTAGAAAAATGCACTATGTTTGAATAAAACTTGCATCGTTATCTATCAATAGTATCTGAAGCATCTACCCATTCATACCATAATAAAACATGTTTCCAACCATGGCTTGGTAACTAACTGAGTATTGAACCTTATTCTCCTAGAGAACGTAGTCTTGTCTTGAACTGGGGGCAACTACCTAAAAATGAGTCATGAATTAGGTCCTTGTGCATCCCATGACAACAAAATAATAATAATAAAAAAACATCTAGAAAACAACAAAATCAAACCAATAAATTTGGATTATTCCTCCACTCAAAAATTCTAAGATATCAACATTTGCTCGAACCTCATGACTAGTTCAAGTAGATTCTCTACAACATATCCTCTAGAAAAGGAAGTGAAATATCGATCCAAGTTATCAACATTTTTTGAATCCCAAAAATATGTTATTCCTTTGAGTAACAATGGTT
Source organism: Sequoiadendron giganteum (assembly GCA_007115665.2). Taxonomy (NCBI): domain Eukaryota; kingdom Viridiplantae; phylum Streptophyta; class Pinopsida; order Cupressales; family Cupressaceae; genus Sequoiadendron; species Sequoiadendron giganteum. The sequence goes on from CM021106.1 coordinate 29,019,947, forward strand.
GAGCTATGTGGTATCTGCTTGTACAATGTACGCAAGGATTATTAGCCCCTAAGGCCTTAGGTTAGTCCACTTAGGTTTATATCAAGCTTTCTTTCAACTTAGTCAAAAAAGACAAAATCCAAAAAAAATCAAAATCCAAAAACATTTACAAAATGACAAAGATAAAAAACATACTCTTATCAAACCAAGAGAACTACGATCCTCTGTGTGTATAATGTAGGAAAGTCTTATCTTTGATGAGGCCCCGAGGCCCTCGGTTAGTCCCTTGAAAATAACAAAAGAAACATCATACAAATAAAAAAATCTCAAAAATACTATCTCCATCATCACAATTTCTACAATAAACTTTTCATACATAATAAAAAAATCACCATCTTCACCCTTTTACAAGATAGAAAAAAAAATAGAGAAAACATCCAAAAGATAGAACTTTCAAGAAAATAATCATAAAGCTTTGATTAAAAATAGACAAAAAAAATACCAAAGTGTTAACTACCTATCTTTTGAAAATTCACCAACAATATCCTGAGATATGCCTTAGCAGATCCATTCCTACAATAGACATGATCAACACTGGATAATAGCCTCAACCCAAACAAATATGGCAAGTGATACTGCAACACTTTTTTGTCTTTTATAGTCTTATCTTTATGATTTATTTTATTGACTCATTCCTAGGATCTCTCAAGGATGTCCATAAGGATTTAGAGAAGAAGGAATCAAGGCAATTGAGCGTCATTTCGGTTTACTATTTGTAAAATATTTTTGTGATACTACCTCAATGAATACTTTCTTTATTAAGTGTATGTAAGTTTTTTTGAGATAATTCGTGTAGGAGTTGCATGTTAGGTATTTTATACCTCTTTATGTAATTGATCTGAAAAGTTTTAAACACAACCCAACCATATATTTTAAACAAAGTTTTTGTATATCTAGTATGAGAAAGAAGATTCTTTGTATGTCGAGTCAAAGTACACGCAATGGATACAAAGTCACCTTGGTTATTAATACCCTAGTGCATCGTATTTTTTTGCCACATCAAAAAGGATTGTTAAAAATGTGAAGTCTCTATGCAAATAAAAATCAACTCATCAATAACTAACAACGTAAATTTCTATCCATTATCCAACATTTCTTCTAGCTAAAAAATATACATCCTACATCCACAATTTTGTCAATACATATCATGATGATAATAAAGCAATAAAATCATCATGTATCATGTATAATCAACATCAATCATAAATCATACATCGCATATCAACATCCATAATATACATCATAAAACATCATATATCATAATAATATATCAATCATCCATCCATCCACATCATATGAATACAACAAAAAAATACAAAGGTATGTATAAATCATACACCATCATACATAATCATCACATAACACATGAATAATGCTGAATCAAAGCATGTATATCTCATACATATCATCATAAAAAATGAAAATTTCACATGGTACATCATCAATAAAATATGTGTGATAGGATAATACAAAAATATACATATATACAAGGCCTTAGGTGGGCCAATGAATATATATACAAAATCATGTCTACAACATAAGTCTCTAAACAATAAACATCATAAATATCTCTAGTGTCAAAAAAATTCATCACTTACATTTTCACACTTATAATGGGAATGGTTAACATTAAAATGGACATAATGTCACCTTGATCTAGTGGTGTAATGTATTTTCTACATTCACATTGGATTTAGGGCCCTCTTAAGCTAGATAAACCTAACTTTTCCTTGATTTAAAGTGTATTAAATTACACCTTCACATTAAATTTAGGACCCTTGGACCTAATGTTGCCTTAATCTAGTGTTGTAATGTGTTGCACACATTCACATTGGATTTAGGACCCTTTAAAGCTAAATAGACCTTTTTTGCATTAATTTGATGTTGTAAAGTATATTTATTTACACTTTCACATTGAATTTTGGGCCCTATTGCATTTATGACCTTTATATGATCATTAATAGGCCCCTAAGACCCTATATTATCCATCCCAAGGCTTATTTCGACCAAAATCCTATCAAGATCAATAAATAGACTTAATTTCTTAACTCCCCAACACTTTCTCTCTCAAAAAAGGTCTTATGGGATCCATACACCACCTTAGGTGTATGAGTCCCACCCAGGTGTGACCCATATGCCAAGGGTGGTGTATGAGTCCTATTTGGCCCCTTTTTAGGGTTTTGAGTGAGAAATCAGGGTTTTCAAATTAAATTTTATGAATGTCAGCCTCTGGGATCCAATAAACAATAACTTGGATGGATTGCCTATATAAAAAATGTTTCAAATAATTATTTCACCCAAGAAAGATTAAGCCTCCATGATATCAAGTCAAGCACTCAATATTTAAGCATTCCAAGACTTCACAAGAGCATCATGAGAGTTTACAAGATCATTTATAAGGAATTCAAAGGAGGATTTATTCACCAATTATTGTAGAAATTCAAGATCCATCATCATGTCAAGAGTATCAAGAATCAAGCATGTTGTTGAGCTAGTGCTGTGATGTAGCATTGAAGATCCATTTACAAGCATTGTTTTATCTCAAAGTGCAAGATCAAGATCTACATTCAACATGACCACTTCATGTTAGATTGTTGATTCAAGTCACAAGACATCACTTAAGGTATCATTGTTCATGTTTCATGTTTCTTGTTCCATGATTCATGTTTCATGTCCTTATTTCATTGTTTCATCATTTAGTTTAATTACATAAATAGGGTTTGACCAAGACAAACCCCCATTCACTAACAATCAACAAGTTCTTCTTCTCTTTACATGTGTGATTGCAGATATAGGTGTCTTGGAGCTTGAAGATCCTTTGAATATTAGGTTGCAAGGTTGAAGAAATTCATCAAGTTTTCACAAGGTTTTCATCTTCATGGAAAGTATTCTACAGGCCCAAAATTAGAGTTTCAAATTTAGAAACAAGGTGTGGCAAAAAGAGAAGATATTGGAGACTTGATTCAGATCTTAACCCTCTACAAAGGCCTAGTGGGATTGATATGCCACTTGTGATGTATGAGTCCCATTACACCAATTTTCTATATTTTAGTGGCTTCAAATCAAACATTACTAGATTCCTATTTTGGCCCATAAACCCTAATCTAGGACAGATATGCGTAGATTGGCATATGAGTTCTAGTCAACATCAAAATCAACGGTTTTTAGCATTTACAGTCCTCATTCAAGCCTCTTCAAGTTTCTAGGTGCATGCCTCTAATTTTATAGCTTTTTTTAATGATTTTCATGCATTTTGAGGTAATTTAGTGCAAGATTTCATTGCATTAGGTTTAAGCATTACATCTTACATTTCATTTGTTTTTCCAAGCCCTAGTTTAGTGGTGAAACCCTCTCTCGTTTATAATCAAACCCTAGGACAACTCGATTGTTGTGCCTATAGCACACACGCCCCGTTCGGAATGGGGACCCTCTCTTTATGTCGCCTTGTAGGGCCCTTTTGTTGTCGCCTAATTTTGTGTGGCCCCCATTTTGGTTTCCTAGTTGGTCAACGTGTCCTTCAAAGTCTCATTTTAGGTTGACCATGTTTTTCCCATAAAACATTGCTAAGTCTTGAGCCTTTTCGAGCCTTCTTTGTCATTTTTCCTTTCTGGGCTTCCATGGGACTTCCCGAGCCTAGCCCATCGGGTTTCCCCTTTCGGGTTTCCTTTGTGCCTTCACTATCCCAAATAGATAACAGTTAGCATCCTCCCGGACCTCGGACCTCGATGCCTCCTTTGTCGTCTGCCTCACTTGTCCAAAACTGAACGACCATGCTCCGACGTCTTTCCGACCCTCGGGCTCCGGTTCTCCCACTATCATCTTCAAATTTGAACTCATCTACCTCGCTAGCCACTGTACCTACATTCATTAGGGGGTATTAAATGCACTCAAAGGCTATATAAACAATTTTTGACATCTCATTTTCACATGTCAGAAATAGCAAACGAGCACAGTGCGATCTCGGCCTTCGTCGCCCTCGCGCCCGAGCTTCTGCTTCGCTATTCTTCCAGGATTCAACATCTCACTTCTTTGGGCCCCCGAGGTATGACCGTCATCCGATAGTCCTTCCCTTTTCTAAAGCTTTATGATAAAAAAAACAAAACGGTAAGGGATAAATGATTGAAAACCTAATAGGGAAAATGTCTCATCTTAAAACCCACTTGCCCAAATTTTCAAAAACGTCCCTTAGAGGACCCAAATTTGAATTCAGAACCCTGTTGTCCCGTCATCTTTTTTCGGGGTAGGCGACCATGCTCTCCGGGCCCGAAACTCTCTCCAACTACTGCTTTAACTTGGTGAAAATCTCCTCGACGACGAAGCGTCTCCTGGGTCTCGAAACCCGGAACTCTCCTTTCGATTCACCGTTTCTTAATGGCATCCTCATTCTGTTCGTTCGATCATCGGTCTCTGCTCCTCAAATTGACTTGGGTTTCCAAAAAAAAAAGAGAGAAAGAAGAAGAGACACGTCCAAGTGCTCGTCGGGTCCCGGTCTGCAGAATTTTGTCCCCAGACCAACATTCTGGGTCGTCATTTTCAAAACAACTTTCTCCTAACGTCCTAACTTCCTTTCGACCTCCACCTCTAGAATTCCATCGCCGAGCCGCCATTGTTGTCCCGCCATCCCGAACAACCATCTCATGACATATTTCAGGTTTTCGGGCGTTTCCCAGCCACTCAATGTTTTAATGATGAAATGTGGAGTCCTCACTGCATTCGAACCCCTCCTACCGGACTTCCATCCTCAGGATTTCATCCCACCCCCATTGTCCTAAATAGTAGAACAAACCCATCTTTCTGGCCTCCAGGCCCTGAGCCTCATTTCTTCTCCATGTTTTTTCAGATGAAGGCAAACTATCTCCTTGGGTCTAGTCCATCAGGAAGCATTCCTCAAACTTCCATCCATGCTTCGTTGTTTCACACGGCTATTCCTAGGATGACTTCTTTGCCTTTGTAACCCGAGCTCCCAAACAACTTTCGGCCTCTCGGGTTCTGGACTCTGAAACTCCATCTCCAGAACATTGTTTTGTCCAAGGCTATTTCAAACTATCAACCCTTGACAACCTTCCTTTAGTTTGAGCCTGAACGCCTTAATGATGATCTAAATGGCCTCAAATTTGGAAATGGAGTTCGACCCACGTGCTTCAATTTGACCTTCTCCCACATGGACCCTCTATTATCCAAATCAAAGATTGGGAGAAGTCATTTGGGATGCCCTACCCTATTCACCCTTCCAAACTAGCATTTTGGCAAGGGAAGTCCGGTCCCTGGGGTCTGGGTCATTCGTTTTCCCTCCAATGTTACTTTGATCAAGTGTTAGGTTTGAATGATAAATTATTTAATCTAACCCTGATTTGTAGGAATTTGCCAGAGGCTGTACCCTCATACTTAATTGTGTTGACTCCTGCCTCTTTGTGTAGGATATATGGAATCTAGTGCAGAAGCTTCAGGGGCAGTCAAGGACAAAGGGAAAAGGAATTTTCCTTCAAGGACGATGGCCATTGGCTAATGGATGTGTGGAAACGAGACTTTGATCACTGGAAGGAAAGCCTAGAATAGGCACTTGAGCAAGTAAAATCTAGATGTTGAATTGGCCAAGGAGGCCTGAGGGGATTGCTTCCGATACTTGAAGTTGATGACAAGGTATGATGTGCCCACTATCAGGATTAATCTAGAAAGTATAAAGCCTCACTTCCAAAAGAGGATGGAAGATGGGATGTCAGCCGAGATTACTACAAATTTAGAAAGCTTTTCTGCCCGAGCTTTCACCCAATCTGAACTATTCAGAGACCACGTTGCCAAGTATGAGGAGGATTGGGAAAATCTTGTTAACAATTCCAAAGAATGGAGCTACCAAATGCTGAAATCTGACATCATTGAGGTCGACAAGTTCTGGTCCATGATCTTCAAGTTCATGGAGTATGCAACTTTGAAGAGGTAGGAAGGCAACCCTATTATTGATGAAGAATTTCTAAAGGAATAGCTATAGAAAAGAGAAATCAGCAAAAGGACGAAAAAATGCTATAGTGCTGCCACTAGAAGACAAAAAGGGATATGGACAAAATGTATTTTAAAAATGTAATATATTGGGGGGTAGGTAGAACCCTAGTTTACAGTGAATTGTGGTCACACAATTGGAAATTAGTCTTGGCCACATGTTCTACTTTTTGAACACTATAAATAGGGGGTCTCCTCTCATTTTCAAAGAGAGTTGAGTTGTTGTAAAGACATGCTACATAAATTGCAATAGAAATACATTGATCTTAATGCATTTCTAGATTTCTTCTCATGTTTCATTATTCTTCTCTCATAAGTTAAAGATTTAGTTAGATTTATTTTTTTGTTCTAGTTTCCTTTCAGTCAACTTTGGTAGATTTAGTAATGCTATTCTTGATTGTGAAGATTTATGTTGTGTAGATTATTTTCTTGTCCATACTTTTGGTCATTTTCTGCTGGTAGATGGATGTGCAAAGTTAGTCCAGACTTTGAGGTTTAAAGCTGCCTCTAAAAATTTATCTTTGTTCATGCATATGTGTGGTGAATGAATGATAAAAACATTTGTATTCCTTAGAAGATAGCATAGGTTTCATGATACTATGAAATTTTTTGGTTAAGTGAAATTCTATTTTAAGGAAATTGTCCACAGTAGAAGCCTCCATGATCACTATTCATTGGTAGTTGCAAGTCCAGGAACCCTCTCTCTTCCCTGTTCTTTTTTCTTTTTTTAAATAAATAACCTATGCTAAGGTTCATTACACATTGTAAAGCCAAAACTTAAAATAGAAATGGAGTTCAAGACTATTGTTTGAACCTGCAGCAAAGTACAGTAATTTCCCATCCTAAGAACTCTATTCGTAGATCCAATTCTCTTCTAGCTTAGTCCATGCAAGTCTTCCCTGTGATTACCAACAAAATCACATCAACATCAATTGAGATATTCCATGCGAAGTCATGACTTGACACCCAAGAGACCTTGGGGTAATTTTCAACAACTTGTTGGATATTTCCTTTCAAGAGAGGTGATGCACCTACGCATTCCCTATGTTGAGAAAGTGTGTCAAAAAGACCCATCAACAGAACTGGCACTAGAAGGAGGACCTGTTGAGGGATAAGCTAGATCGAATTAAGTCTTTCTCCCTTAAGAGATTTTACAGAATACTAATGTCTATGCCAAACAAATGGGAGTTTCAAGAGCTATCACCCCCTAACCAAGCTAAGAGAGCTAAGAAAGGGGAAGCCTCCATCTCCAACTCATTTGACCAGCCCATTTTGCCTTCATGATCATCCTCTTCTATCCATTTGCCACCGTCTTCTCCTTCATTCTTAGCAAAATTTTCTTCTGCTCACCCACTCCAAACAGCCTTCCAGCCCAACGTAGTCCAAGCCAGTCTGAGGAACCAGAACAATCAGTTGCAAGCTTCACAGAAAAACATCCAAGCCAACCTCAACTGGGACAACTGGGACAACCACGATTCCAGCACATCGTCTAGACATAATTATGACAAAAATCAGAATTCGGGCCAGAACTTTGATATAAGGCCTTTCCAGAGGCAAAACAAGAAATGGAACACAAGGCCCAATAGTGGTGGTGTTCCCACTCCCCTCGATTAGCCTAGAAACAACGAGACCACTACAAGCAGATTCTACTTGGCTAAAGTTGCTTTATCTAATTGGTGTCACATACACAAAATGAATCGATACTCTAAGCTGGATTGTCCAGAATTCCAGACGGCTGCTGACATTTTCCAAGTTGAAGTCCAAAATGTTGTAGACAAATCGAGATGCAGAGACATCGTTTCGTTCGAACCATATGACTTCACTGTGCTGGTGGTGAATCAGGCTTCGTTTCGAAAGGCAAAGTGTAATACATTGGAGCAGGAAGGCAACACTACAAACAACAACAACAACAAGACAAAAGAGGTAAGTTCTGAAAGCCCTTTGGCTGATCTTTTCGACTCAGTAGATAATGGTCCTAAGGATGAGGAAGAGCCTAGGGAGGATGAAGTTGAAATGTTTCACCAAAGGACTACCCTTTACGACCTCAGGAATAGATAGGCCGACAGTCATGCTGGAGGTCCTTTTACAACCTCCACTCTGCCTAATAATTTCAGTACTCCTCCTAATCCAACTACAAACAATAATATTTTAAAAATGTAATATATTGGGGGGTAGGTAAAACCCTAGTTTATAGTGAATTGTGGTCACACAAATGGAAATAAGTCTTTACCACATGTTCTACTTTTTGGACACTATAAATAGGGGGTCTCCTCTCATTTTCAAGGAGAGTTGAGTTGTTGTAAAGACATGCTACATAAATTACAATAGAAATACATTGATCTTGGTGCATTTCTAGATTTCTTCTCATGTTTCATGATTCTTCTCTCATAAGTTAAAGATCTAGTTAGATTTATTTTTCTGTTCTAGTTTCCTTTGAGTCAACTTTGGTAGATTTAGTAATTTTATTCTTGATTGTGAATATTTTTGTTGTGTAGATTCTTTTCTTGTCCATACTTTTGGTCATTTGTTGTTGGTAGATGGATGCGGAAAGTTAGTTTGGACTTTGAGGTTTAAAGTTGCCTTTAAAATTTTATCTTTGTTCATGCATATGTGTGGTGAATGAATGATTAAAAAATCTACAGTCCTTAGAAGATAGCATCGGTTTCATGATACTGTGAAATTTCTGGTTAAGTGAAATTCTATTTTAAGGAAACTGTCCACAGTAGAAGCCTCCATGATCATTGTTCATTGGTAGTTGTAGGTCTAGGAACCCTCTCGCTTCCTTGATCTTTTTTATTTTTTTAAACAAATAACATATGCTAAGGCTCATTGCACATTCTAAAGCCAAAACTTAAAACATAAATGGAGTTCAAGATTGTTGTTTGAACTTGTAGCAAAGTACAGTAATTTTCCATCCTAAGAACTCTATTCATAGATCCAATTCTCTTCCAACTTAGTCCATGTAATTCTTCCCTATGATTACCAAAAAAATCACATCAACATCAACTGAGATATTCCATGCGAAGTCATGACCTGACACCCGAGAGACCTTGGGGTAATTTTCAACAACTTGTTGGATATTTCCTTTCAAGAGAGGTGATGCACCTAGGCATTGCCTATGTTGAGAAAGTGTGTCAAAACACCCATAAATAGAATTGGCACTAGAAGGAGGACCTGTTGAGGGCTAAGCTAGATCGAATTGGGTCTTTCTCCCTTGAGATATTTTATAGAATACTAAGGTCTACGCCAAACAAATGGAAGTTTCAAGAGCTATCGCCTCTACCCAAGATAAGAGAGCTAAGAAAGGGGAAGCCTCCATCTCCAACTCATCTGACCAAAACATTTCGCTTTCACTATCATCCTCTTCTATCCATTTTCCACCATCTTCTCCTTCATTATTGGCAACATTTTCTTCTGCTCACCCATTCCAAACAACCTTCCAAGCTCTCACTTCTCAAGGGCTAGACACTGCCTTCCAGCCCAACGTAGTCCCATTCCCGGAAGTTGTTCCATCAATTGTTGCTGCCCCTTTGTAGTCACAAGCCAATCTAGTGCAACCGCATCCATTGCCCCCTCTAATGGCATGGTTGGGCAATAACCTGTCTCCTTTGGCCTTCAACCTCTATTATGACAAGTCGAAGAATCTTGAAATCTTTTGTGTGAAATTCAATGCTCGAGACCCGCAAAGGACAACAAAGGAGCATGTCAGGATTTTTTAGATTGCCTTGAAGACTATGCAAATTATTTATGAGGATGTGGCTTGCTAGCTCTTTCCCTACTCCCTAGGGGATGAGGCCTTCTATTCATATGTTGATTTGCTTGTCAGAACTATCAACACATGGGACCTTCTGAAGAGTGATTTTCTGTAGAAGTTCAAGACCCCAGTCAGCCCTACAGAGTCGTACAAGCATTTCATGTCAGTCCAAAGGGAGATCAATGAACCAATCAACTTCTTTAATGATCATTTTCACAGAGCATACACTCGGCTGCAAGCCTCGTACACTTTCAATGACATTGTTGTTCTACCTGTTTATTATGCAACACTAGACAACCTTACTTCAACTCTGGTAAAAAGGATGCGACCACCGCCTGCCAGGTTAGTGGATGTGTACTTGAAGGCCATCATTGCTAGCACCGATTTGGGGTAGAATATCTTCGATCCGCTACCCTCTCTCGAGAAAATTGCACATCCTACACAGATTCAATGGCTTACTCAAGCCTTGCAACATTAGATGCCCCACATGAATCTGGTACCACATCTTCCTATAGTTCCACACCCTGGGCAACCAATGAATCAAACACCTCTAGTTCCTCACTATCTACTGCCCTAATAGTAGCAAGTCCATTGTCAGTCACCCCAAGTACCGACATATCTCCAAGCATTTGAATTTCTGCTCACTCACCAAAATCAGCCAGTGGATCAACCGATGTTCGTCCAAAATTCTGCTCCACAGCTATACAACACGGAAAAGGAACAAATTAGTGAACTGATAGAGATGATCAAGAAAATTTTCATGAAGATGACACATCTAAGGAACCAGAACAATCAGTTGCAAGCTTCACAAAAAAGCATCCAAGCCAACCTCAACCCTGATAACCGGGACAACTATGATTCCGGCACATTGTCCATACATAATTATCTTTGATAGAAGGCCTTTCTAGAGGCAAAAACAAAAATGGAATGTGAGGCCCAATAATGGTGGTGTTCCCACTCCCCTCGATCAACCTAGCAACAATGAGACCACTACAAGTAGAGTCTACTTGGCTAAAGCCACTTTATCTGGTTGGTGTCACATACACAATATGAGTCGGCACTCTGAGCTAGATTGTCTAGAATTCCAGACGGGTACTCACATTTTCCAAGTTGAAGTCCAAAATGTTGTAGACAACTCGGGATGCAGAGACATCATTTTGTTCAAACCATATGACTCTGCCATGTTGGTGGTGAATTAGGCTTCGTTCCCGAAGGCTGAGCACAATACACCAGAGTAGGAAGGCACCACTACAAGATCCTTTGAATATTAGGTTGCAAGGTTGAAGATCCTTTGAATATTAGGTTGCAAGGTTGAATAAATTCATCAAGTTGTCACAATGTTTTCATCTTCATGGAAAGTATTCTACAGGCCCAAAATCAGAGTTTCAAATTCAAAAACAAGATGTGGCAAAAAGAGAAGATATTGGAGACTTGATTCAGATCTTAACCCTCCAAAAAGGCCTAGTGGTATTGATACGCCACTTGTTATCTATGAGTCCTATTACACTGATTTTCTAGATTTTAGTGGCTTCAAATTAGACATTGCTAGATTCCTATTTTGGCCCAGAAACCCTATTCTAGGACATATACGCCCAAATTAGCATACGAGTTCTAGTCAACATCAAAATCAATGTTTTTTAGAATTTCCATTCCTCATTCAAGCCTCTTCAAGTTTCTAGGTGCATTCCTCTAATTTTATAGATTCTTGTTATGATTTTCATGCATTTTGAGGTAATTCAGTGGAAGATTGCATTGCATTAGGTTTGAGCATTACATCTTACATTTCATTTGTCTTTCCAAGCCCTAGTTTAGTGGTGAAACCCTCTCTAGTTTATAATCAGACCCTAGGAAAACCCTATTGTTGTGCCTATAGCACACACGCCCTGTTCAGAATGGGGACCCTCTCTTTATGTCGCCTTGTTAGGCCCTTTTCTGTTGCCTCATTTTGTGTGCCCCCCATTTTGGTGTCCTAGTTGGTCAACGCGCCCTTCAAAGTCTCATTTTAGGTTGACCATGTTTTTCCCCTAAAGAATTGCTAAGTCTTGAGCCTTTTCGGGCCTTCTTTGTTATTTTGCCTTTCTAGGCTTTCGTGGGACTTCCCGGGCCTAGCCCATCGGGTTTCCACCCTTGGGTTTTGCCTTTCGGGTTTCCTTTGCACCTGGGCTATCCCGAATGGCTGACAGTTGGCGTCCTCTCAAACCTTGGATGCTAGTGCCTCCTTTTTCGTCTGCCTCACTTGTCCAAAACTAAACAGCCATGCTCCGACGTCTTTCTGACCATCGGGCTCCGGTTCTCCCATCGTTGTCTTGAAATTTGAACTCACCTACCTTACTTGCTGCCATACCTGCATTCATTAGGGGGTATTAAATGCACTCAAAGGCTATATAAACAAGTTTCGACATGTCATTTTCACATGTCATAAATAGCAAATGACCACAGTGCGATCTCGGCCTTCACCATCCTCGCACCCGAGCTTCTACTTTCTATTCTTCCAGTATTCGACATCTCGCTTCTTCGAGCCCCTGAGGTATGAACGCTATCTGATAGTCCTTCCCTTTTCTAAAGCTTTATGATCAGAAAACTATATGGTAAGGGAGAAATGGTTGAAAACCTAATAGGGAAAATGTCTCACCTTAAAACCTACTTGCCCAAATTTGAATTCAGAACCCTGTCATCCCATCGTTGTTCTTCAGGGTAGGCGACCATGCTCTTCGGGTCCGACACTCTCTCTGGCTGCTACTTTAACTTGGTGAAAATCTCCTAGACGGTGAAGTGTCTCTTGGGTCTCGGAACCCAAAACTCCCCTTCCGATTCACCATTTCTCAACGACATCCTTATTCCATCCGTTCGATCATCGTTCTTCGCTCCTCAAATTGAGTTGGGTTTCCAAAAAAAATTGGAAAGAAGAAGAGACACGTCCAAGTGCTTGTCGGGTCCTGGTCCACAGAATTTCATCCCCAGACCGCCATTCCAGGTCATCATTTTAAAAAAAAAATTCTCCTAACATCCTTTCGACTCCCAGAACCTTGAGCTCGTAAAGTTCGCATGAGAATTAAACTGGAAAAATCCAAATTCCAAGTCACCCTTGGACCTCCACCTCTGGACTTCTATCCCCAGACCGTCGTTGCTATCTCGTCGTCTTGAATGACCATCTCACAACATCTTTTCGGTTTCCGAGCCCCGGGTGTTTCCTAGCCGCTTGACGTTTTAATGATGAAATGCGGAGACGTTGCTGCATTGGAACCCCACCTACTGGACTTCCTATCTCAAGATTTCATCCTGCCCCCATTGTCCTAAATAGCAGAACAAACCTATCTTTCTGGCCTCCAAGCCCCGAGCCTCATTTCTCCTCCAAGTTTTTTCAGATGAAGGAAAACTATCTCCTTGGGTCTAGTCCATCAGGAAGCATTCCTCAAACTTTCATCCATGCTTCGCTCTTTCACATGGTTGTTCCTAGAACGACTTCCTAGCCTTTGCAGCCCGAGCTCCCAAAAAAATTTTGGACTCTCGGGTTCTGGACTCCGGAACTCTGTCTCTGAAACATTGTTTCTCCAAGGCTGTTTCAAACAACTAACCCTTGACAACCTTCCTTCAGTTTGAGCCCAAACGCCTTAATGATGATCTAAATGGCCTCAAATTTGGAAATGGAGTTCGACCCATGTGCTTCAATTTGACCTTCTCCCACATGGACCCTTCGTTATCCAAATCCAAGATCAGGAGAAGTCATCTGGGAAGCCCTGCCCTGTACACCCTTACAAAATAGCATTTTGGCAAGGGAAGTCCAGTCCCTGGGGTCTGGGTGATTTGTTTGCCATCCAAAGTTACTTTGATCAAGTGTTAGGTTTGAATGATAAATTGTTTAATCTAACCTTGATTTGCAGGAATTTTCTAGAGGTTGCATCCTCATACTTAATTTTGCTGACTCCTCCCTCTTTGTGCAGGATATATGGAATCTGGTGCAGAAGCTTCAAGGGCAGTCAAGGACAAAGGGAAAAGGAATTTTCGTTCAAGGACGATGACCATTGGTTGATGGGTGTGTGGAAATGAGACTTTGATCATTGGAAGGAAAGGCTAGAACAAGTGCTTGAGCAAGTAAATACAGATGTTGAATTGGCCAAGGAGGCCAGAGGGGATTGCTTCTGATACTTGACGTTGATGACGGGATATGAAGTGCCTGCTGTCAAGATTAATCCAGAAAGTATAAAGTCTCACTTTTGAAAGAGGATGGAAGATGGGATGTCAGCCGAGATTACTAAAAATTTAATAAGCTTTGCTACCCAAGCTTTTGCCCAATCCGAACTATTCAAAGACCACATTGCCAAGTATGAGGAGGATGGGGAAAATCTTGTTAACAATTCCAAAGAATGGAACTACAAAGTGGTGAAATCCGACATCATTGAGGTCGAAAAGTTCCGGTCGGTGATCTTCAAGTTCACGGAGTATGCAGCTTCGAAGAGGCAGGAAAGCAACCCTGTTATTGATGAAGAATTTCTAAAGGAATAGCTGCATCAAAGATAAATCAGCAAAAGGAAAAAAAATGCTATAGAGCTGCCACTAGAAGACAAAACAGGGATATGGACAAAATAAATTTTAAAAATGTAATATATTGGGGGGTAGGTAGAACCCTATTTTAAAGTGAATTATTGTCACACAAATGGAAATCAGTCTTGGCCACATGTTCTACTTTTTGGAAACTATAAATAGGGGGTCTCCTCTCATTTTCAAGGAGAGTTGAGTTGTTATAAAGACATGCTACAAAAATTAAAATAGAAATACATTGATCTTGGTGCATTTCTAGATTTCTTCTCATGTTTCATGACTCTTCTCTCATAAGTTAAAGATCTTGTTAGATTTTTTATTTTTTTTCTAGTTTCCTTTCAGTCAACTTTGGTAGATTTAGTAATGTTATTCTTGATTGTGAAGATTTATGCTGTGTAGATTCTTTTCTTGTCCATACATTTGGTCATTTGCTGCTGGTAGATGGATGTGAAAAGTTAGTCTGGAATTTGAGGTTTAAAACTGCCTTTAAAAATTTATCTTTGTTCATGCATATGTGTGGTGAATGAATGATAAAAGCATTTCCCGTCCTTAGAAGATAGCATAGCTTTCATGATACTGTGAAATTTCTGGTTAAGTGAAATTCTATTTTAAGGAAATTGTCCACATTAGAAGCCTCCATGATCATTGTTCATTGGTAGTTGTAGGTCCAGGAACCCTCTCTCTTCCATTATTTTTTTTATTATTTTAAATAAATAACCTATGCTAAGGTTCATTGCACATTGTAAAGCCAAAACTTAAAACATAAATGGAGTTCAAGACTACTGTTTGAACCTACAGAAAAGTACATTAATTTCCCATCCTAAGAACTCTATTCGTAGATCCAATTCTCTTCCATCTTAGTCCACGTAAGTCTTCCCTTTGATTACCAGAAAAATCACATTAACATCAATTGAGATATTCCATGTGAAGTCATGACCTGACACCCGAGAGACCTTGGGGGTAATTTTCAGCAACTTGTTGGATATTTCCTTTCAATAGAAGTGATGCACCTACGTATCGCCTGTGTTGAGAAAGTGTGTCAAAACACCCATCTAAAATATTGGCACTAGAAGGAGGACCTGTTGAGGGCTAAGCTAGATCGAATCGGGTCTTTCTCCCTCAAGAGATTTTATAGAATACTAAGGTCTATGCCAAACAAATGGGAGTTTCAAGAGTTATCACCCCCTACCCAAGCTAAGAGAGCTAGGAAAAGGGAAGCCTCCATCTCCAAATCATCTGACCAACCCATTTCTCTTTCACTATCATCCTCTTCTATCCATTTGCCACTTTCTTCTCCATCATTCTTGGCAAAATTTTCTTCTACTCACCCACTCCAAACAACCTTCTAGGATGTCACTTCCTGAGGGCTAGATGCTTCCTTCCAACCCAACGCAGTCCCATTCCGAGAATTTGTTTCATCAATTAATGCTACCCCTTTGTAGTCACAAGCAAATCTGGTGCAGCCACCTCCACCGCCCCCTCTAATGGCATGGTTGGGAAATAACCCATCTTCTTTGGCCTTCAACCTCTATCATGACATGTTGAAGAATCCAAAAAGATTTTGCATGAAATTCACTGGTCAAGACCCGCAAAGGACAATAGAGGAGCATGTCATGATTTTTTAGATTGCCTTGAAGACTATGCAAATTATTTATGAGGATGTGGCTTGCCAGATATTTCCCTACTCCCTAGGGGATGAGGCCTTCTATTGGTACACCAATTTGCTGGTCAGAACTATCAACACATGTGACCTTCTGAAGAGTGCTTTTGTGCAAAATTTCAAGACCCCAGTCAGCCCTATAGAGTTGTACAAGAATTTCATATCGGTCCAGAGGGAGATCAATGAACCAATTAGCACCTTTGATGATCATTTTCATAGAGCCTACACTCAGCTGCAAGCCCCGTACACTTTCAATGATGTTGTTGTTCTACCTGTTTATTATGCATCTCTAGACAACCTTACTTCAGCTCTGGTAAAAAGGATGCAACCATCTCCTGCCAGGTTAGTGGATGCATATGTGAAGGACATCATTGGTAGCACTGATTTGGGGTAGAATATCTCCGATCTGCTACCCTCTCTCGGGAAAATTGCACATCCTACATAGATTCAAGGCTTACTCAAGCCTTGCAACATCAGATGCCCCTCATGAATCCAGTACCACAACTACCTATAGTTCCAAACCCTGGGCAACCAATGAATCAAGCACCTCTGGTTCTTCACTATCTACTGCCCCAGCAATAGCAAGTCTATTTTCAGCCACCCCAAGTACTGACATATCTCCTAGCATCCGAATTTTCTGCTCACTCACCAAAATCAGCCAGTGGCTCAATCGGTGTTCCTCCAGAATGTGGCTCCACAGCTAAACAACATGAAAAAGGAACATATTGATGAACTCACAAAGATGATCAAGAAAATGTCCATGAAGATGACACATCTGAGGAACTAGAACAATCAATTGGAAGCTTCATAGAAAAGTGTCCAAGCCAACCTCAACCATGACAACGGGGACAACCATGATTCTGACACATAGTCTGGACATAATTATGACAAAAATCAGAATTCAGGCCAGAACTTTGATAGAAGGCCTTTCCAGAGGAAAAACCAAAAATGGAACACGAGGCCCAATATTGTGGTGTTCCCACTCCCCTCGATCAGCCTAGCAAAAATGAGACCACTACAAGCGAAGTCTACTTGGCTAGAGCCTCTTTATTTGGTTGGTGTCACATACACAAAATGAGTCGGCACTCTAAGCTAGATTGTCCAGAATTCCAGACGGCTGCTGACATTTTCCAAGTTGAAGTCCAAAATGTTGTAGACAACTCAGGATGCAGAGACATCCTTCTGTTCGAACTATATGACTCCGCTGTACTGGTGGTGAATCTGGCTTCATTCCCAAAGGCTGAGTGCAATACACCAGAGCAAGAAGGCACCACTACAAACAACAACAAGCCAGAAGAGGTAAGTCCTAAAAGCCCTTTGGCTCATCTTTTTGACTCAGTAGATAATTGTCCTAAGGATGAGGAAGAGCCTAGGGAGGATGAATTCAAATGTTTCACCAAAGGAATACCCCTTACGACCTCGAGAATAAACAGGCCAATGGTCATGCTGGAGATACTTTTACAACCTCCACTCCGCCTAATAATTATAGTACTTCTCGTGACCCAAATATAAGCAATAATTTGGGATTTCTCCATGTACCCACGTAGTACTTTAACAAGAATAGACATAAAAACCAAAACCAAAGCCAACCCACTAGCTCCTTCCAAAATACCACTGGCTCCTCCCAAAATGTTTCTTATGATCAGGAGGTTTTGAAAATGGGAGAGTATATTGTGAAAGGATTTAAGAAGGTTAAGGTGAGTGTGTCTGCCTTTGAGTTACGCAAATTCCTGACTTTAAGGAATGCCTTCTTCAGAATGATAAACATGACGCTATTATCCAAGTTAGCTCAAGAAGAACCTACCAAGAGAGTCTCCTTCGAAGATTCACAAAGTGAGCCAATCATCCGATAGGTCTTCAACAAGAAGGTTGATCCACCTGTGAATCAATAGCTAGAAAAGAAATCCACCAAGGAATCAAATCATACAAAAGCCCAAAATAAGGGCCATGATAAGGACAAGGATCAGGTTGCCGAGGTGGATGTTTTAGGCAGACTCTTTCAAGGGAGATTTGAAACTCCTCCTTTCCTGACCACCATCCATGTGTTTGGGAAGAACCTCAACAATTGCCTGTTGGATTTAGGGGATTCTTCCAATGTCATGCCACTGAGCATGTGCAAAGAACTGGGAATAGTCCCAACTCCCTCCCAATGTAAGGTAATGTAGCTTGACAAGACTAAGATCAACATAGTGGGCGAGATTAATAGAATACCCATGCAGGTTGTTGTTGATCCCAAAATTCAACAGCCTATTGACATCCAAGTTGCTGATATCCCATATATGTATGGTATAATCTTGGGAAGGGATTTCACAAGAGCGTTGAATGGGTACACTGCAACTAACTACTCTCACT
Organism: Sequoiadendron giganteum; assembly: GCA_007115665.2. Lineage (NCBI taxonomy): Eukaryota > Viridiplantae > Streptophyta > Pinopsida > Cupressales > Cupressaceae > Sequoiadendron > Sequoiadendron giganteum. Next base: position 29,038,285 of record CM021106.1, read on the forward strand.
TGTGTTTACCATGGAAAGGGATGCTGAATTAGATTCAAATTGATCGGGAGATACACATTAAGTTTATGATCATGAAATACAACAACAAAAATGAAGTGTTGTTCGCTGAAATAGAATTGGGAAATTACTCCCCAGTATCATATCTAAACTAACAAGAATGCCTTGAAGAAGAAGGAACAAGCAATTTTTTGCTCGTTTTGTTTATCCCAGCTTTTTATCTATCCAATACCTCTTAGAGCACAAAAATGGTGATAGAATCAAATAATGAGGAATCAAGTGAGGATGATAATCTTGGATTGCTATATAGTTTCCAAGATTGTATGGAAAGATGTGCACATGACCAACTTAGTTTGGGAGCCCGAATGAACTTTCAGGAACTTTTGTTGCCTAGTTGGTGCAAGGTACATAATGTTGCCCATTCAGAGTTTGACTGTTGTTTATGCCAAAAAACAATCGAGCATATTAAGAGACAAATCACTCCAAAGGAGGAAGTTGGGTCAACACCGCCAAAATAGACACATTTAGCCCCTACAGCTCCTCAAAAGGTTACTGAAATGAGGTCCCCATCAAAGTCAAAAGTCAGGTCTGTTGATTATTCTTTTAAGGACTCTCCTAGATTTTAGACATTGTGCTTTGACGAATCCAAATGAAAGCATGGGGCTGGAGCCCGTTTCGAATTAATCAGTCCCAAAGGTAAGTCATACTTTGCTTCTCATAGGCTTCAATTTTATTACACCAACAATGTAGCAAAATATGAGGCCTTGGTCTTGGGACTCCTTATGGCATTAAGGAAAGGTGTTAAAATGTTGCAAGTTTTTGGGGATTCAGAGTTGGTCATAAAGTAAGTTAGAAAGCTCTATTCCTGTTATGATCAGAGACTCACCAATTATATGCATAAGTTATGGGATATGTTAGAGATACTAGATGCATTCAATATCCAACTGATCCCACACTCCCAAAATCATACAACCAATTCCTTAGCACAGGTGGCAAGGATGCTGTGGCCGCTGTCCTTATCTGGTCTCAAAATATTCACTATGGAAGTCACCTCCGTTTTGTCTGTGTCAGACAATGTAGCCAATTTCCAGGTGCTCAATGATTACAAACACATCCTAGATTTTATCACCAATTCTGATGTGTTCGCTACTCACATAATAGACGAGGTTGAACTTGAAGAGGCTGACCTAGATAGAAAGGGGGTCATCAATCTAAAGACCAACACTATCCCGAGAGGGATGGTCCAATTAGAATGAATCTTTGACTTGGATTAGATCAAGGATTAGGATCAACAAGCCAAGAAGGATGCCATCGGTGGCCAGTATGATAACTACAACCTTAGAAAAACTGATGTAGCAAGGAATGTGTTCATCAAAAAAGTGTGCACACCATAGGAGAAAGGAGGTATACTGGATGCTTTGTGGAAATATCACAATGTTATTGCTTGGAGTTACGAAGATCTAAAAACGTATGATACATCAATCATCACCCACACCATCCCTCTCAGACCAGATGCGAGACCATTTTGATAGTGGCAATGCCCTGTCAATTCTTTGCTAGAACCAATAATATACAAAGAAGTAAAAAAATTGTTGTCGGCCAGGATTATTTTCCTGGTTAGAAATTCCACATGGGTGGCTAATTTGGTTCCTGTTAGAAAGAAAAACAGGGAAATCAAGTTATGCGTCAACTTCCACAATCTGAACAGAGCCTTGGAGAAGGATAACTATCTTGTACCCTTATTAGATGAGGTGTTCCAGATAGTAAATGGTTCTCAAATGATGTCCTTCCTAGATGGGTACTCTGGGTACAACCAGGTCATGGTTCAATATGAAGACCGACACAAAACAATGTTCACCACTAAATGGGGAACTTTTGCTTATAGACGAATGTTGTTCAGACTCATCAATGTTGGTGCCACCTTCCAATGTGCCATAGATATTTCTTTCAAGGACCTAATTGGCAAGTGCATAATCATCTACATGGATGATTTGACAGTATTCTCAAATAAGTGGAGTAATCATGTTGCTAACCTATGTGGAGTCTTTCAGAGATGTTGTGAATTTGGGGTCTCCCTTAATCTGAAGAAGTGCATCTTCAGTATCATTGAAGGGAAAATTCCTGGACATGTCCTCTCAGAGAGGGAGATCTCTATTGGCCCCGAGCGGATCCAATTAATCATGAAGATTCAAAAGCTAGGCAATAAGGAGTTAATTTTTTTTTTCAGAAAGATTAACTTTGTGTGTAAGTTTATCATGGGCTTTGCAGAAATCATCAAATCAATCAATTCTATGCTAAAACAAGATGCCAAGGTTGAGTGGACCCCAGAAGCAAAGCAAGATTTTGGGGAAATCAAGAAAGCAATTGCTGATGCACCTATGTTGGTCAACCCCAATTATCTGAAGCCCTTCTACATCTATTCATTCACTTCATATCATTCATGTGCCAGTATTTTGACATAGAAAGATGATGAGGGGAGCGAGAATCCAATCGCCTTCATGAGTTCCCCTTTGAAAGATGTCGAGCTATGTTATCACAATGTCAAAAAAAATTCGTATGCCCTTGTTAAAGGGGTAAAGAAGTTTGGGCATTATATCTTATGTAACAAGGTATTTTCCATAGTTCCTAACCCGGCCGTAAAGACATTACTTATGCAGAATGAGTTGGGAGAAAAAAGGGAAAAGTGGATTAGATTATTGTAGGAATATGATATGGAAATCCAACCAATGAGATTGGTGAGAGGACAAGAACTCACCCGAACAATCATTGAATTGGTCACGGACGTAGGTCCTGAACTCACAGTACAACAATATCAGCTGGAGGATATCTCTCTAGGAGAATGGTACAAGGACATAGGATATTATCTATTGAACCATAAATATCCACCCCACTTACAGGGGGTCCAAAAACATTCTCTTAGGTTGAAAAACAACAGTTACATGTTGCAGGGTGCCATATTGTACAAGAGAAATCATGAAGGTATCTACCTAAGATGCCTTGGTAAAGAGGAAGTTGATCGGGTCCTCAGGGAGTTCCATGATAAGTTTGGGATTGGTCACGGTTTCGGCTTGTCTATCGCGCATCAAATATTGGCCTACGGTTTTGGCTTGTCTATCGCGCATCAAATATTGGCCTACGGTTTCAGCTTGTCTACCGTGCATCAGGGAGTTCCATGATACTATTGGCCTATAGTTTTCAAGGATGCCCATAGTCACGTATGTACCTACAACATATGCAAGACTACAACCACCTGAGAAAAGAATGTTGTTGTCCCGTTGCATTCTATTTTGGAGGTAAGATCGTTCGCTTAGTGGGGTCTCGACTTCATTGGTTCGGTAAGCCCTCCATCATCTACTAGACACAGGTACATTCTAACCACTTCTGATTACTATACTAGATGGATAGAGGCAATCATATGTACGTAATGCACAACTAAAGTAGTCACATATTTTCTGGAAAGTTTTATTTTAAATCATTTTGGTTGTCCTTATGCATTAGTGTGTGATAATGGTCCTGCATTTGCTTCGTTAAAATTTGTTGTTTGGGCCTTTGACTATGGTATCACCCTCAAGTTTTCCTCCAACTATTATCCTCAAAGCAATGGTCTTGTTGAGTTAACTAGCAAGAACTTGATCACTGTGATAAAAAAATAATCCTAAGGACTAGCATACCCAACTCCATTTTTCCCTTTGGGAAGACCGCACCCGTCACAAGGCTGCCCTTAGAGATTCCCCTTACCACCTCATTTATGGCTTGGAGCCCGTTTTCCCCATACATTTGAAAATCCCTACCCTCCAGTTCATTAATGATTTTTATGAAGGAGGAGACAGCAGAGAAGCTCGCCTCGCCGAGCTATTACACTTTGAAGAATTACGAGACCGTGCAATAGAAAATTTTGCCAAACATCAGGGCGTAGTCAAAAGATGGTTCGACCGCCGAGTCAAAATCAAGGCCTTCCACATTTTTTATCTAGTCCTGTATTGGGACAAGGCCCATGAAAAGAAAGGGGGACATAAAAAATTCGACAAGCTTTGGCTTGGCCCCTTTCAAATTGCCGAAATCCTTGTAGATAATGCGTTTCACTTAAAGACCTTAACTGGTGAAGACGTCTCGTTTCCTGTCAATGGGCAACACCTTAAGCATTATTTCTAGGTTTGAGCTATTTTAGAGTTACCGATGTAGATACTTGTACATAGGTTAGGATAGGTTTCCCTTCTTTTCTCTCTTGTTTTGTTTTTTTTTGTTTGTTCCCCAGTTATTTTTCCTTTGGCGGGAGTCTCCACTTGTTCCTGCTACGGTGGCCATGCTTAGCTTGATGAATGGTTTTCCATACTTCCCACTCTTGCTTTGTTACCTAGATAAGCCTTCATTCCCCATTACTAATGTCTGAAAGCCCTAAGCATTGGTTTCCTCTCTTGAACTCTAGACTAATCTAGGATGGTGTCCCTATTTGAATTTGCTGCGCTTATCATGGAACACATAGAAACACACTTTAAAGGTTTCCAAAGAATTGTATGGTAATTACTGGGAAGGTTGGATAAGTGAAAAATCTAAAGTCTACTCTAGTGATCACTATGATTTCCAAACCCATAGTGAGCTTCAATGCTTGCATGGTTGAATAAAAGAAAATTTTTTATTGAAAAGCAATATCAAAAGAGAAAAGAATAGAAAATGTAAAAGTAAGCAATTGTATGGGTGTACGAATATCTCTACTAGGGCTATGAATGCTTAGCTAGCAGTAGAGCTATGCTTGTTGGGTCACAACGACAACTCCATCTAGGCTATGGACACCTAACTGATAGCGGAGCAATGTCCAAGTTACTTTTGGAGTCAAGCAAACTACGTAGCTTGTCCTTCCTGATCAGTACTTGTCCACATGATCTCTAAGGAAAAGAAATGAACTCACCATGCACACACCTCCAGGATAATATTGTGGCACGATTCAATCTCGCCATCCTTAACATGTTCTTAGTTCAACCTTGGAAATCATCTTATGGTCTACGAAACCAAAGATCTTGGGTTCAGAATGAATATTTATCTTTAGAACGCCGAGATCGTTCTCCTAGTTGAGTCACCATTTGTTGTGCCTATAGCACACACGCCCCATTCGAAACGAGGACCCTCTCTTTCTGTTGCCTTGTCGGGACCTTTTATTGTCACCTGTTTTGTGTGCCCCCCTCATTTTGGTGTCCTAGTTGGTCAACATGCCCTTCAAAGTCTCATTTTAGGTTGACAATGTTTTGCCCCTAAAAAATTGCTAAGTCTTGAGCCTTTTCAGGCCTTCTTTGTCATTTTTCCTTTTTGGGCGTCCGTGGGACTTCTCGGGCCTGACCCATTGGGTTTCCCCTTTCAAGTTTCCTTTGTGCCTTCACCATCCTAAACAGCCGACGGTCAGTGTCCTCCCGAACCCTAAACCCTGGTGCCTCCTTTGTCATCTACCTCACGTTTCCAAAACTGAATGACCATGCTCCAGAGTCTTTCCAACCCTCGGGCTTCGGTTCTCCCATCGTTCTCCTGAAATTTGAACTCACCTACCTTGCTAGCCACCGTACCTACACTCATTAGGGTGTACTAAATGAACTCAAAGGATATAGAAACAAGTTTTGACATGTCATTTTCACATGTTAGAAATAGAAAATGGGCACAATGCGATCTCAGCCTTCGCTGCCCTTGCACTTGAGCTTCTACTTCGTTGTTCTTACAAGATTTGACATCTCACTTCTTTGATCCCCTAAGGTATGGTTTCCGTTCGATAGTCCTTCCCTTTTCTAAGGCTTTATGATGAAAAAACTAAATGGTGAGGGAGAAATTATTGAAAACCTAATAGGGAAAATGTCTCACCTTAAAACCCACGTGCCCAAATTTTTAAAAATGTCCCTTAGAGGACCCAAATCTGAATTCAGAACCCTACAATCCTGTCACTATTCTTGGGGGTAGGCAACCATGCTCTCCGGGGCTGAGACTCTCTCCAGCCGCTGCTTTAACTTGGTGAAAATATCCTTGATGGTGAAGCATCTCCCAGGTCCCGAAACCTGGAACTCTCCTTCCGATTCACCATTTCTCAATGAAATCCTTGTTCCATCTATTCGATCATCGGTCTCCACTCCTCAAATTAATTTGGGTTTCCAAAAAAAAAAGGATAAAGAAGAAGAGACACGTCCAAGTTCTCATCGAGTCCCGATCTATGGACTTCCATCCCCGGACCACCGTTATGGGTCACCATTTTCAAAACAACTTTCTCCTAACGTCCTTCCGACTCCCGAATCCCCGAGCTCATAAAGTCTGCATGAGAATTAAACTGGAAAAATCAAAATTCCAAGTCACCCTCGGACCTCTGTCCTTGGAACCACGTTGCTCTCCTGCTGTCCCGAACAAACATCTCACGAAATCTTTCTGGCTTCCGGGCCCTAGACATTTCCCAGCCCCTCGACATTTTAATAATGAAATGCAGAGTCTTTGACGCATTTGGACCCCACCTATTGGACTTCCATCCTCAGGATTCCATCCCACCCCCATCATTCTAAACAATAGAACAAACCCATATTTCCAGCCTCCAGGCCCCGAAACTCATTTCTCCTCCGAGTTTTTTTAGATAAAGGTGAACTATATCCTTGGGTCTGGTGCACTGGGAAGTATTCCTCAAACTATCGTCCATGCTTCGCTATTTCACACGGTTGTTCCTCAAATGGGTTTTTGGGCTTTGTGGCCCGAGCTCCCAAACAACTTTCGGTCTTCCAGGTTCTGGACTCTAGAACTCCATCTCTGGAATTCTATTTCTCCAAGGTTGTTTCAAACAACCAACCCTTGACAACCTTCCTTCAGTTTGAACCCAAATGCCTTAATGATGATCTAAATGGCCTCAAATTTGGAAATGGACTTCGATCCATGAGCTTAAATTTGACCTTCTCCCACATGGACCCTCTTTTATCCAAATCCAAGATTGGGAGATATCATTCTACCCTGTTCACCCTTCTAAAACAACATTCTAGCAAGGGAAGTCTTGTCCCTAAGGTTCGGGTCATCCATTTTCCCTCCAATGTTACTTTGATCAAGTTTTAGGTTTGAATGATAAATTGTTTAATCTAACCTTGACTTGTAGGAATTTGCTAGAGGCTGCACCCTCATACTTAATTTTTCTGACTCCCACCTCTTTGTGTATGATATATGGAACCTGGTGCAGAAGCTTCAGGGGCAATCAAGGACAAAGGGAAAAGGAATTTTCCTTCAAGGACGATGACCATTGGCTGATGGATGTGTGGAAACGAGACTTCGATCATCAAAAGGAAAGGCTAGAATAGGTACTTGAGCAAGTAAATATGGATGTTGAATGGGCCAAGGAGGCCAGAGGGGATTACTTCCAATACCTGAAGCTGATGATGGGGTATGAAGTGCCCGCTATCAAGATCAATCCAAAAAGTATAAAATCTCACTTCCGAAAGAGGATGGAAGATGGGATGTTAGCCAAGATTACTATAGATTTTATAAGATTTGTTTCTTGAGCTGTTGCCCAATCCTAACTATTCAAAAACTGTGTAGCTAAGTATGAGGAGGACTGGGAAAAGCTTGTTAACAATTCCAAAGAATGGAGCTACCAAATGCTGAAATCCAACATCATTGAGGTCGAAAAGTTCCGGTCAGTGATCTTGAAGTTCATGGAGTATGCAAATTTGAAGAGGCAAGAAGGCAACCTTGTTTTTCATGAATAATTTCTAAAGGAATAGCTGTAGCAAAGAGCAATATGCAAAAGGACAAAAATGCTATAGTGCTACCCCTAGATGACAAAATAGGGATATGGACAAAATGTATTTTAAAAATGTAATATATTGGGGGGTAGGTAGAACCCTAGTTTATAGTGAGTTGTGGCCACACAAATTTAAATCAGTCTTGGCCACATGTTCTACTTTTTGGACACTATAAATAGGGGGTCTCCTCTCATTTTCAAGGAGAGTTGTTGTAAAGACATGCTGCAAAAATTGCAATAGAAATACATTGATCTTGGTGCATTTCATGATTTCTTCTCATGTTTCATGATTCTTCTCTCATAAGTTGAAGATTTAGTTAGATTTATTTTGCTGTTCTATTTTCCTTTCAGTCAACTCTGGTAGATTTAGTAATGTTGTTCTGATTGTGAAGATTTCTACTGTGAAGATGCTTTTCTTGTCCATACTTTTGGTCATTTGCTGTTGGTAGATGGTTGTGCAAAGTTAGTCTGGACTTTGATTTTTAAAGCCGCCTTTAAAACTTTATCTTTTTTCATGCATATCTATGGTGAATGAATGATAAAACATTTGCAGTCCTTAGAAGATAGCATAGGTTTCATGATACTTTGAAATTTATGGTTAAGTGAAATTCTATTTTAAGGAAATTGTCCACAGTAGAAGCCTCCATGATCACACTTCATTGGTATTTGCAGGTCCAGGAACCCTCTCTCTTCCTGGACGTCTCATTTCCTATCAATGGGCAACACCTTAAGCATTATTTCTAGGTTTGAGCTATTTTAGAGTTGTCGATGTAGATACTTGTACATAGGTTAGGATAGGTTTCCCTTCTTTGCTCTCTTGTTTTGTTTTGTTTTATTTGTTCCCTGGTTATTTTTCCTTTGGCAAGAGTATCCCCTTTTTCCTACTATGGTGGCCATGCTTAGCTTGATGAATGGCTTTCCCTACTTCTCGCTCTTTCTTTGTTCTCTAGATAAGCCTTCATTCCCCATTACTAATGTCTGAAAGCCCTAAGCATTGGTTTCCTCTCTTGAACTCTAGACTAATCTAGGATGGTGTCCCTATTTGAATTTGCTGCACTTATCATGGAACACATAGAAACACACTTTAAAGGTTTCCAAAGAATTGTATGGTAATTACTGGCAAGGTTGGATAAGTGAAATATTTAAAGTCTGCTCCAGTGACCACTATGATTTCCAAACCCATAGTGAGCTTCAATGCTTGCATGGTTGAATAAAAGAAAAAAATATATTGAAAAGCAATATCAAAAGAGAAAAGAACAAAAAACGTAAAAGTAAGCAACTGTATGGGTGTACGAATATCTCTACCTGGGCTATGGACGCTTAGCTGGCAGTAGAGCTATTCTTGTTGGGTCACAACGACAACTCCATCGTGGCTATGGACACCTGAACGATAGCAAAGCAATGTCCAAGTTACTTTTGGGGTCAAGAAAACTATGTAGCTTGTCCTTCCTGATCAGTACTTGTCCACATGATCTCTAAGGAAAAGAAATGAACTCACCATGCACACACCTCCAGGATAATATTGTGGCGCGATTCAATCTCGCCATCCTTAACATGTTCTTACTTCAACCTTGGAAATTGGCTTATGGTCTACGAAACCAAAGATCTTGGGTTCAGAATGAATATTTATCTTTAGAGCGTCGAGAGCATTCTCCCAGTTGAGTCACCATTTGTTGTGCCTATAGCACACACACCCCATTCAGAACAGGGACCCTCTCTTTTTGTCGCCTTTTCGAGCCTTTTTATTGTTGCCTATTTTGCGTGTCCCCCTCATTTTAGTGTCCTAGATGGTCAATGCACCCTTCAAAGTCTCATTTTAGGTTGACCATGTTTTGCCCCTAAAAAATTGCTAAGTCTTGAGCCTTTTCGGGCCTTCTTTGTCATTTTTCCTTTTGGGGCGTCCATGGGACTTCTCGGGCCTGACCCATTGGGTTTCCCCTTTTGGGTTTCCTTTGTGCCTTTGCCATCCTAAATAGCCGATGGTCATTGTCCTCCCAAAACCTAAACCCTGGTGCCTCCTTTTCCATCTACCTCACTTTTCCAAAACTGAATGACCATGCTCCAGATTCTTTCCAACCCTCGGGCTTCGGTTCTCCCATCGTTGTCCTAAAATTTGAACTCACCTACCTTGCTGGCCACTATACTTGCACTCACTAGGGGGTATTAAATAAACTCAAAGGATATAGAAACAAGTTTTGACATGTCATTTTCACATGTCAGAAACAAAAAATGAGTACAATCTGATCTCAGCCTTCGCTGCCGTCGCGCCCGAGCTTCTGCTTCATTGTTCTTCCAGGATTCGACATCTCACTTCTTCAGTCCCTCGAGGTATGATTGTCGTCCGATAGTCCTTCCCTTTTCTAAAGCTTTATGATTGAAAAACTAAATGGTGAGGGAGAAATTATTAAAACCCTAATAGGGAAAATGTCTCACCTTAAAACCCACGTGCCCAAATTTTCAAAAACGTCCCTTAGAGGACCCAAATCTGAATTCAAGAACCCTACAATCCTATCACTATTCTTGGGGGTAGGCAACCATGCTCTTCGGGCCTGAGACTCTCTCCAACCTCTGCTTTAACTTGGTGAAAATATCCTCGATGGCGAAGCGTCTCTCGGGTCCCAAAACCTGGAACTCCCCTTCCGATTCACCGTTTCTCAATGAAATCCTTGTTCCATCTGTTCGATCATTGGTCTCCGCTCCTCAAATTGACTCGGGTTTCCAAAAAAAAAGGATAAAGAAGAAGAGACATGTCTAAGTGCTCGACTGGTCCCGGTCTATGGACTTCCATCCCTGGACCACTGTTATGGGTTGCTATTTTCAAAACAACTTTCTCCTAACGTCCTTCCGACTCCCCGACCCCTGAGCTCATAAAGTCTACATGAGAATTAAACTGGAAAAACCCAAATTCCAAGTCACCCTCAGACCTCTGCCTCTGGACCTCTTTCCTTGGGCCAACATTGCTCTCCCATCATCCTGAACGACCATCTCATGAAATCTTTCTGGCTTCTGGGCTCTGGACATTTCCCAGCCGCTCGACATTTTAATAATGAAATGCAGAGTCTTTGATGCATGCAGACCCCACCTATAAGACTTCCATCCTCAAGATTTCGTCTCACCCCCATCATTCTAAACAATAGAATGAACCCATATTTCCAGCCTCCAGGCCCCAAACCTCATTTCTCCTCTGAGTTTTTTCAGATGAAGGCGAACTATCTCCTTGGGTCTGGTCCACTGGGAAGCATTCCTTGAACTTTCATCCATGCTTCACTGTTTCACATGACTGTTCCTAGAACAGCTTGCCGGGCTTTGCGGCCCGAGCTCCCAAACAACTTTCGGCCTCCCAGGTTCCCGACTCTAGAACTCCATCTCTGGAACGTTGTTTCTCCAAGGTTGTTTCAAACAACCAACCCTTGACAACCTTCCTTTAGTTTGAACCCAAACACCTTAATGATGATCTAAATGGCCTCAAATTTGGAAATGGACTTCGATCCATGAGCTTAAATTTGACCTTCTCCCACATGGACCCTCTTTTATCCAAATCCAAGATCGGGAGATGTCATTCGAGATGCCCTACCCTGTTCGCCCTTCTAAAACAACATTCTGGAAAGGGAAGTCTTGTCCCTAGGGTCTGGGTCATCCGTTTTCCCTCCAATGTTACTTTGATCAAGTTTTAGGTTTGAATGATAAATTGTTTAATCTAACCTTGATTTGCAGGAATTTGCTAGAGGCTACACCCTCATACTTAATTTTTCTGACTCCTGCCTCTTTGTGTATGATATATGGAATCTGGTGTAGAAGCTTCAGGGGCAGTCAAGGACAAAGGGAAAAGGAATTTTCCTTCAAGGACAATGACCATTGGCTGATGGATGTGTGGAAATGAGACTTCAATCATCGAAAGGAAAGGCTAGAATAGGTACTTGAGCAAGTAAATCTAGATGTTGAATGGGCCAAGGAGGCCAGAGGGGATTGCTTCTGATACCTGAAGCTAATGACGGGGTATGAAGTGCCCGCTATCAAGATCAATCCAGAAAGTATAAAGTCTCACTTCTGAAAGAGGATGGAAGATGGGATGTCAGCCAAGATTACTCTAGATTTTATAAGATTTATTTCTTGAGTTGTTGCCCAATCCAAACTATTCAAAGACTGTGTTGCCAAGTATGAGGAGGACTGGGAAAAGCTTGTTAGCAATTCCAAAGAATGGAGCTGCCAAGTGTTGAAATCCGACATCATTGAGGTCGACAAGTTCCAGTCGGTGATCTTGAAGTTCATGGAGTATGCAACTTTGAAGAGGCAGGAAGGCAACCTTGTTATTGATGAATAATTTCTAAAGGAATAGCTGCAGCAAAGAGCAATCAGCAAAAGGACTTAAATGCTACAGTGCTGCCCCTAGAAGACAAAATAGGGATATGGACAAAATGTATTTTAAAAATGTAATATATTGGGGGGTAGGTAGAACCCTAGTTTATAGTGAGTTGTGGCCACACAAATTTAAATTAGTCTTGGCGACATGTTCTACTTTTTGGACACTATAAATAGGGGGTCTCCTCTCATTTTCAAGGAGAGTTGTTGTGAAGACATGCTGCAAAAATTGCAATAGAAATACATTGATCTTGGTGCATTTCTTGATTTCTTCTCATGTTTCATGATTCTTCTCTCATAAGTTGAAGATTTAGTTAGATTTATTTTGCTGTTCTATTTTCCTTTCAGTCAACTCTGGTAGATTTAGTAATGTTGTTCTGATTGTGAAGATTTCTACTGTGAAGATGCTTTTCTTGTCCATACTTTTGGTCATTTGTTGGTGGTAGATGGTTGTGCAAAGTTAGTCTGGACTTTGATTTTTAAAGCCGCCTTTAGAAATTTATCTTTTTTCATGCATATTTGTGGTGAATGAATGATAAAACATCTGCAGTCCTTAGAAGATAGCATAGGTTTCATGATATTGTGAAATTTATGGTTAAGTGAAATTCTATTTTAAGGAAACTGTCCACAGTAGAAGCCTCCATGATCACACTTCATTGGTAGTTGTAGGTCTAGGAACCCGCTCTCTTCCCTGCTCTTTTTTCTTTTTTTTTAATAAATAACCTATGCTAAGGTTCATTGCACATTGTAAAGCCAAAAATTAAAACATAAATGGAGTTCAAGACTGTTGTTTGAAACTGCAACAAAGTACAATAATTTCCGATCCTAAGAACTCTATTCGTAGATCTAATTCTCTTCCATCTTAGTCCACGTAATTTTTCCCTATGATTACCAGAAAAATCACATCAACATCAGTTGAGATATTCCATGCAAGTCATGATCAGACACCCGAAAGACCTTGGGGTAATTTTCAGCAACTTGTTGGATATTTCCTTTCAAGAGAGGTGATGCACCTACACATTTTCTGTGTTGAGAAAGTGTGTCAAAACACCTATCAACACCTATTGCAAGATATCTTCCTCCCTTGCATACTTTAGGTTGAGATATCTAGGGTTTTCCTTAAATGAAATGATTGGGAGATGTGTTTTCTCTATGTCCTAAACCATAAGTAGAAAATCCATTTTCAGATGTTTCAAGATCAAATACAAATATAAAAAACTACTTGACTCAAGGATAAGAACTCTAAGGATCCTGGCTAGGGTGAGGAGAAGCCTTTGAATTAGGTTGTCTAATAGAATGCCCACCCAATGCGTCACCCATAGTAGTACTCAACTCTCCAAACCATGGTCATCATTGAGCTCTAGGAATGAAAGTTGTAGACACTGAAAATTGGTATAGGCCTACGAATACCACTTTCAACATAATTTTCTAATGTCCATGGTCATGATTAAATAATTTTAATTATTTAATTATTTCCTAAACACATCTTTCTTCTATTAATTAAATAACCTTTTAATTATTTGATTAATTCATTATGACCCTTATTCAATCTAATTAATTAAATAAATCTTATTTATTTAATTATGTCACTAATTAATTAATTCTCTTTCTGAATTAAATAATTTATTATGTAACTTACCTCTTATCATATTTCGACTATAATTAAATATTCTTTTCGAATTATTTAATTATTCAATTAACCTTTTCGATAGTCAATTAAATAGATTATTATTTATTTATTTAATTAAATCATTTCAATTTTTGAATGTTGAATTAAATTAACATTTAATTCATAATTAATTGTTTCTTTCACATTCTTTTATCATCCAAATAACTAATTATTCACTCACCATCTGACTGGAGATCTATTTAAATTCGTCAGTTATCTCCGAATTCGATATCTGATCGTCTCTGTGAAAAGGACTCTCTATCACAACCAGTCAATTAACTAGTTCTAACTCATATGCATGAACATATTTATTAAATAAATATCTTTATTTAATTAATTAATTCATGTCTGCATTCGAATAGATCATTCTCCAAGTTCTAACTTTATCCTTTTCATTCAAATTCTAATTCTTCTATTTTCGAAGACTTTCAACTGAAGGTTAAATCATTTATTTAATCTTGAACTCTTATTCTTTCAATTTTCAAATAGTCTTAACACCAACTTAAATTATTATTCTAATTTAATCTTTATCCTACAGAATTTCCCAACTCACGTTCTAACTGAGACAAATCTCAATCGCATGACATTCAATAATCTCGATCATTGATCTCTCTTTCGAATCTGAGCCGATTGTTCGAAAACCTACTTTCTATAAATTGGCTGACCTTTGCCAATATTCCTCCTCCCGAAATCAATACACTTTTTGGAAGAAATTAATCTTTGATATTTTGCTTAATCATACGTCAAGGCTAGGCTTGTATACATACTGAAATATGAGGGAAAGAATACCAATAAGACAAAATGGAGAAGGACAATCAAGATAATTCGAGGAAATGGATTGATATTCGGTGAGACTGTTCTATGTTTTACGGTATTTTATTTTTAATTCATTTGATTTGTTCTTTGTTGTTTGATTTAGATTTATGCATGTTTAGATTATATTTAACCATCTTACTGTGCACCATCTTCATCAAACCCCTTTGGCACAAACACTACTAGTAAAAGATTCAAAGTTGGCACAAACACAACTATACCACATACTCTCCATTCCACAAATAGGGGATACACAGAAAATTCTGAAAAGAAATATTATTATACCAAATTAGAACATTCCAACAAGAAATATTCCTATACAAAATCAAAACCTTCTAACAAGATATATCTGTAGACACCGAAAATTGGTCTAGGCCTGCGAACACCACTTTCGACATAATTTTCTATTATCCATGGTCATGATTAAATAATGTTAATTATTTAATTACCCTTTCTAATACATATTTATTCTATTAATTAAATACCCCTTTTTAATTAATTCACTAATTTATTAATTCATAAATGACCCTTTATTCAACTTGATTAATTAAATAAATCATGTTTATTTAATTATGTCGCTAACTAATGAATTCTTCCTTCTTAATTAAATAATTTATTATTTAATTACCCTTTTATCATATTTCAACTATAATTAAATATCTTTATTTAATTATTCATTTAACCCCCTTTATCTATAATTAAATATTTATTATTTAGTTATTCATTCCACCTTTACAACAGTGAATTAAATAAATCATCTTTATTTATTTAATTAAAGTCTCTTATGTTCGAATGTTGAATTAAATTAACATTTAATTCATATTTATCTATTTATGTCACATTATTTTATCAATCAGTTGACTAATCATTCACTCACCTTCTGACTCGAGATCTATTTTTAGTTCTCTAGTTATCTCAAGGTTTAACATCCGGTTGTCTCTGCGAGAAGACTCTTCATCACAACTAGTCAGTTAACTAGTTCCAGTTCATATGCATGATGTGTTTATTAATTAAATATCTTTATTTAATTAATTAACTCATGTTTGCATTCGAATGCATTATTCTTCAACTTCTAACTTTGTCTTTGACATACAAAGTCTATTTCTTCTATTTTCGAAGATTCTTAACTCGAGATTAAGTTATTGTTCTAACTTAGTCTTTATCCTATAGTATTTTCTTACTCATGTTATAACTCACATTCTATCTAATACAAAACTCACATCGCATGACATTCATCAATCTCATCCGTCGATCTCTCTTTCAATCTAAGCCGATCGTTCGAAAACCCAAAATCTATAAAATGGCTTGTCATTATCATTATTCCTCCTCCCGAAATCACACACTTTTGAGAAGAAACTTATCTTCGATATTTTTCTTAGACATTCAACATGGTTATGCTTGCATCAAACACAAAAATTTGAGGGAAAGAATACTGAAACAGAAAAATGGAGAAGAGCAATTGAGATAATTCAAAGGAGTGGACGCATATTCAGTGAGATCTTTTCAATTCATTTGTTTAGTTATTCATTATGTTTGCTTATTCATTCTTTGTTGTTTGATTTAGATTAATATTGATTTAGATTAGGATTAACATCGTTCATTCTAGTTGCAGATCAAAATTCAAATTTTATTCTATGTTACATTTGGTGAACCCAACATGAACACGCTTCAAATTCGCGCAACATATTTTCATCTTTCCATTTTTGGTTTTTGCAGGTTATCGTACGACACACCACATCTATTCGAATCAACGACGCATCTGTATTACGAGCCGCATATGGTAAAACTAGAACTACATCCACCATTACGCACCGCATCTGCGAGGCCTTGAATTGCATCCAATTGTCAAAAAAAAAAATCAACCCGAGACTGACTGTCAACATGAACCACATCCGTTTTCAAACCCTTTTCGCATCTGTTGCTCCAAAAGCCACATCTAGTTGGTAAATTTTTTTCAATTTTTTTATTGAATTTTGTACATTCACGTTTTCTTTTATCGATTTTGTGTAATTTTTGTTTTTCATGAATGTTTTTTTACAGCTGTGTTAAGGGGGAATAACGTAGTTTTTGCAAGACGAGGCATAAAAGACAATAAAAACCAAAGACAATATTTTCTACAGGATGAAATCCGAAGACAAGAACAATGAACTACTAACTCATTTGCATGTAGGACCTAATGCCTTTATTTTTATTTATTTAGCAAGCTTTCTATTTGGTAGATAGATAGCTGTTGTTTGGATTAAAAAGAATCAGTGTCTACTTTGTTTGGTGCGAAAGCACATTTTTGTCACCCTTATGATTCAGTATATCGGAGTATCCTCTCCCCTTGCACAGTCATGCGATCCTGGGTGTAAGAGAAATGGTTACTGACTCTGGAACTTGGGCCTGTCTTGGTGGAAAAAGTACTCACCCCAAGACGGCTCAGACCGGTAACACGCTTTAGCCAGCGACTTCCACTCGGTATATAAAAATAGATTTCTGGAGAAAGCATAGAAATCACGCTCACTATTCTAAAGAGATGGACAGAAATGGACTCTCGCCGATGTTGGATAGTTCCCCACAAACATAATGCCCTTATTAAACACCTTGTTGTAGATTTACCAAAATCCTACCTATTTGCTGGCACAACAAGGTCGGCCCTGTGAAGTCGTCTTACATTCTTACGATTCACATGGAGAGACGAAATGTATGCCATGGGAGTTTCATGGGTGTAGTAGCTTAGCTTCCTCGTATAAATGAGTGTCACAGAGGAGAGCGAGTGGGGTCAAGCTACTAATCATCCACCATGAATATGCGTAGCTACAGAAATCCAAGTAAGAACTTAGCAAGTATTGTCCAAAAAGCCTAGGTTGTAAATGTTTTCGAGTCTTAATAGTTCTATCATCACAAACTGAAAATACATTGATTGCTATGTTTTTTTTTACTGTATTTGTCAAAAATCTTGATCAACACATGGAGTTAGTCAAAACAAATTTTGGGAAAACTGCAACTGTAAAAAAAAAAGTGAGCTGCAACTGTCATGTTAAATACCGCATTCATCCTAGAGAGTCACATCTATTAGGGGAAAAGCCGCATGTGTCTATCAAAATAGTTCATTTTAACATTCTAGATGTTACAAACCGTGACTTTCAAATTGTGAGTTGCACATGTACATGCAAGCCACATCTGTCAATTTTCAAGCCGCAATTGTCAATCAGAAAATTTAGGTTTAGAGTCCATATAGATCACCACATGCATAGTTAAAAACCGCATTTGTCATAACAAAAATTGCATATGTCAGAAAATCGCATGCGTATTGGAAAACCTTATTTGTCAGAAAGAAAACCGCATCTATCAAAAAGTCAAAACTCTATCAGTGTCTAAAATGAGGTTTTAGTCAGATCACCGCATGCACATTGGTAAACTACATCTATCAAATTTAGAACTGCATCTGATAGGTGAACCACATTTGACTGTCAATAGGAAACTTAGAAAACTGCAAACTGAGTCTGAAACATCACTATCATTTTCACTTTTGTTTCTTAAGATCAACCTTGGACAGAAACTGGAAATTATTTGCTCAAAAACCTTGCATCATTAGGTGTCATATACATCTTAGTCACAGTCCATGTCTTATTCATAGTCATCCTAAGTTGCATGCATATAGATACTTCCTAGGAAATTGCATATCACAGAATAGGTAAATTTCCTCATCATTGGATACGTTCATGTTTTGGTTTGTCACAATCATTGAACCTAGTCACTTTAGTCCTATTTAGTGAATCTTTTTAGCTCAATAGTCTAGTTTGAAAAATTCACCTTGTCAACTGTTCTTGTCCTACAATCAGGTTCCTTGGTCAAATCAAATCCTTGCATGCATTTATTCCATAGGGGGTAGGTTATATCCATTTTAGAATCATTTACCATCATAGTCTACACAATATTTTGCATATTGTTTATCCTACCATACGTCATCTTAGTATACATCTTTTTAGAAATCATTTTAGCAACATCCTTATTGTCAGAAAATCCAAAAAACATCGAAATAGGTCATATTAGTTTTTAGACATAGTCTACATTACCCCATTTTGAGCAACTTTTCATGGTTGAAACAAGGTCTCAAAAGAAACAAAAAGCAATGCCAGACCCCATTGAATTCATCAATCCATTCAGAAATCAACCATCAGGAAGTGAAAGACCACACAAAAATTTTCTTGAAAAACACGTCACTAGAGACACACATGGACAAATTTACATTGAAGACATAGACGCTACAGTACAAGATCCTAAATTTGCATCCTTCATGGATGAGTGTTTGGAAAATGATCCCCAATGCTATCTAGCGAAATCGCTAGTAGAACGTGCCACACTACCACCAGGATTTGATATTCATACTTTGAAAATAGCATCTACTCAACCAACGCAAACTGTGACGTCAAGTGTTTCTATTCCCCAAATCACCACAGCAATACCAACTGGCATTCCAACTCAAACATCATCAATTGTAAGCACAACCCCTTTCAACATAACACAAGGTTTACAATTTACTGCGGGAGCAACTTCATCAACCCCTTTGGCACCAACACGACTAGTAAGAGATCCAAAGTTGGCAAGACTATTCGCATACCAAATCAAACCATTCAGACATGAAATATTCCTATACCAAATCAGACCATATAGACAGGAAATATTCCTATACCAAATCAGAACACACAGATAGGATATATTCCTATACCAAATAAGAACACACAGACATGATAAATTCCTATACCAAATCAAAACATTCTAACGGGATATATTTCCTCACCAAATCACAACCCATCATAGAACATGGCATATCAAAATACCTACATTGATCCAAACAACGCGAACAACATGTCCTTGACACAAGTAGATGTCCTCCAAAACCAAATGCAAACTCTTCAACAACAGATGGACAACATTTCTATGTCAGGCAAACGAACTATCTCAATGCAAGACCTATGTCCATGTCCATTCGACAAAGTGCTTTATATGACACATTTCCCCCATGGATACATATCATATGAACCCACCTACTTGATAAGACTGTTTCCATGAACCCTTATAGGGATAGGACTGGAATGGTTTTCTAAATTACCATATGGCATACGATCCTGGGGTGAATTAGCTGAGAAGTTTGTCGAACATTTTTCCTTTAAAATAGACAATGAAGTAACAATAGCAACCTTGTGCCACACAACACAAGAAGATGGTGAAACTTTCACCACTTTCTTCCAGAGATGGAGGAGTCTAGCTAGCAGATGTCCAGTTGAAATACCACAAAAATAGGTCATGATATTCCTTGAAAAAATCAATCCAAAAATGCAAAACGACGTAAGGGTACATTGTTGTACTTAATTCCTAGACTTGGTACAAAAGGGTATCATCCTTGAAAAAGGTCTTATTGACAAAGGATAAATAAAAGTACCAGGCAGGAACCCAGTTGTCCAACATCAAAATGCACCAAATGATAGAAACAAATTCTGGTCTAGAAACAAAAATGTTACAAATGACGGCATTGTTGATGCTAAAAACATACATACAAGACCAGTTATCACACTTAGAGGTTACAACTCCAATCAAGACATGACGAATAGTCCAGATGAAACAACCAATTATGTCCAAAATTCATAGCAACAACGACCTCAAAGAAGATTTCCTACACGTCAATATACTCAAGAAAGGGGGGCCATAGCCTAACCTATTTCATACTGGGGCACGATCAGGGCATATTTTCTTTGACACAATGTTGTAACAACATTGTATCAAAGAGGGGCAAACTGTAGACACCGAAAATTGGTCTAGGCCTGCGAACACCACTTTTGACATAATTTTGTATTATCCATGGTCATGATTAAATAATGTTAATTATTTAATTACCCTTTCTAATACATATTTCTTTTATTAATTAAATACCCCTTTTTAATTTTGGTTGGGGCCCTAGCTCGGTTGGCTAAAATATTTCCTGTTGCAGGAGGTTGGTCACGAGGTCTAGTCTCCCCCACCCCCATGGTACTGGAGAGTGTGTCACGCCAGCATCGTCGATCATGTTAAAAAGTTTACCAGGTGCATTGCAGTTTATAGGGGGTCGTGCTACCTGATTCCTGCAGTCTAATAAATAATAAATAAAAAAAAATACCCTTTTTTAATTAATTCACTAATTCATTAATTCATAAATGACCCTTTATTCAACTTGATTAATTAAATAAATCATGTTTATTTAATTATGTCGCTAACTAATTAACTCTTCCTTCTTAATTAAATAATTTATTATTTAATTACCCCTTTATCATATTTCAACTATAATTAAATATATTTATTTAATTATTCATTTAACCCCCTTTAGCTATAATTAAATATTTATTATTTAGTTATTCAATTCCACCTTTACAACAGTAAATTAAATAAATTATCTTTATTTATTTAATTAAAGTCTCTTATGTTCGAATGTTGAATTAAATTAATATTTAATTCATATTTATTTATTTATGTCACATTCTTTTATCAATCAATTGACTAATCATTCACTCACCTTCTGACTCGAGATCTATTTTTAGTTCTCCAGTTATCTCTGGGTTTAACATCTGGTTGTCTCTGTGAGAAGACTCTCCATCACAACTAGTCAGTTAACTAGTTCCAACTCATATGCATGATGTGTTTATTAATTAAATATATTTATTTAATTAATTAACTCATGTTTGCATTCGAATGCATTATTCTTCAACTTCTAACTTTGTCTTTGACATACAAAGTCTATTTCTTCTATTTTCAAAGATTCTTAACTCAAGATTAAGTTAGCATTCTAACTTAGTCTTTATCCTACAGTCTTTTCTGACTCATGTTCTAACTCACATTCTATCTAACATAGAACTCACATCACACGACATTCATCAATCTCATCCATCGATCTCTCTTTCAATCTGAGCCGATCGTTCGAAAACCCAAAATCTATAAAATGGCCTGTCATTATCATTATTCCTCCTCCTGAAATCATACACTTTTGAGAAGAAACTTATCTTCGATATTTTTCTTAGACATTCAACACAGTTATGCTTGCATCAAACACAAAAATCAGAGGGCAAGAATACTGAAACAAAAAAATGGAGAAGAGCAATCGAGATAATTCGAAGGAGTGGTTGTATATTCAGTGAGATCTTTTCAATTCATTTGTTTAGTTATTCACTATGTTTGCTTATTCATTCTTTGTTGTTTGATTTATATTAGGATTAACATCGTTCATTCTAGTTGCAGATATCAATCCAGATTTTGCGTCTAATCCTTTTCCATAGCCATACTTGGTGTTTGCGTAATTGGCTGATAGAGAATTCTTGGTTTCTGAACTGGAGGATTTTCCTTTTGTATGGTCATGTAACGGGTCCATGAAAACCTTATGATCACTGTTCTTGGTATTTTTCTACCCATTGACCTCTATGGTTCCATTTTCATCAAAGTCTTGGATAATATATTTCAGTTGGTGACATTGTTGTAGGTTGTGTCCTTTCGTTCGATGATAGTCACAATAGGAATTGTTGTCCCACCATGAAGGTTTGAACTGTCCAGGATCGTACTCTCTTGGTTCTAAAGGTTTGATGAGATTATGTTTAATCAATTCTTTGAAAATCATCTCAATTGGTTGTCCTAAAGGAGTAAATTCACGTGTAGGAAATCTTCTTTGAGGTTGTTGTTGCTGTGAATTTTGGACATAAGTGGCTGTTTGATCTAGACTATTTGTCATGTATTGATTGTAGTTGTAACCTCTAAGTGCGATAACTGGTCCTGTATGTATGTTCTTAGCATCAACAATGTCATCATTTCTAACATTTTTGTTTCTAGACTAGAATTTGTCTCTATCGTTTGGTGCATTTTGA
Source organism: Sequoiadendron giganteum (assembly GCA_007115665.2). NCBI lineage: Eukaryota > Viridiplantae > Streptophyta > Pinopsida > Cupressales > Cupressaceae > Sequoiadendron > Sequoiadendron giganteum. The sequence goes on from CM021106.1 coordinate 29,060,732, forward strand.
TGTTGGACAATTGGGTTCCTGCCTGGTACTTTTATTTCTCCTTTTTCAATAAGGCCTTTTTCAAGGATGATGCCCTTTTGTACCAAGTCTAGGAATTAAGTACAACAATGTACCCTTAAGTTGCTTTGTAGTTTTGGATTGATGTTTTCAAGGAATATCGTGACTTTCTGCTTTTCTAGTATTTCAACTGGACATCTGCTAGCTAGACTCCTCCATCTCTGGAAGAAAGTGGTGAAATTTTTTCCATCTTCTTGTGTTGTGTGGCACAAGGTTGCTATTGTTACTTGATTGTCTATGTTAAAGGAAAAATGTTCAACAAACTTCTCAGCTAATTCACCCCAGGATCGTATGCCATATGGTAATTTAGAAAACCATTCTAGTCCTTTCCCTATAAGGGTTTATGTAAATAGTCTCATCAAGTAGTTGGGTTCATATGATATTCCCATGCATGTCATTGAGAATTCTCTAATGTGTTCCAAAGGATTCTTCCTCCCATTATACTTAGGCAAATTCAGTATAATGTATCCATGGGGGAAGGTGTCATATAAAGCACTTTGTCGAATGGACATGGACATAGGTCTTGCACTAAGATAGTTCATTTTCTTGGCATAGACATGTTGTCCATCTGTTGTTGAAGAGTTTTCATTTGGTTTTGGAGGACATCTATTTGTGTCAAGGACATGTTCGTATTTTTTGGATCAATGTAGGTGTTCTGATATGCCATGTTCTGTGACGGGTTCTGATTTGGCAAGAAAATATATCCCGTTAGAATGTTCTGATGGTGGAGGAGCCAAAGTTGGTAGAGTTGGAGGGAAGGGTGATGATGGCAGAGCTGGTAGGTGAGGAAGGAGAGGACAAAGAGTGGATCGGGTAGGTGGACTTTCACCTATCCGAGAGGCAGTGGTAGAGGATGTACCGATGTTGGACATCGGGGGTGGAGAGGATCAACAGGTTGGGGATGAGCATGCTGCCGAGGAGGCAGTTGTAGAGGAGCGAGCAGAGGTAGATATTGGAGAGGAGGTCGTAGAGGATGTGGATATGGCTATGGATATAGACCCTCTAGGAATTCTGGCAGGATATGGGGAGGATGATGTGGAGGAGGAGGCTCTGATGGAGGAGTAGGAGAGAGAGCTCAGGGATCAGATTGTGGAGGGAAGACGGGAGGATGATGCTCCTAGGGATGGTGATAGGAAGGCCTTGCAGGAGATATTGAGACTGATGACAATAGAGCTTGATGCTATGTAGATAGAGAGAGACAGTTCTCATGTAGAGAGAGACGGTGCACTTATGGAGAGGGATCAGGCCATAGCTTGGCGACAAGAGATAGAGCAATAGTTTACATAGGTCAAATGCCTTTGCAGCGGGTCTTCATCTAATGGAATGGTATGGGAGTTAGTTAGATCAGTTGAGAGAGATACCTATTATAGGGATTTATATGAGGTAGTGGTTCCAACAGAGAGACAAGCTCCTAGCTTCTTAGAGGTTCGTAGTTAGAGATCATAGGGCAGGAGTCATACCAGGACACAAAGTACAAAAGGTGTGGTAGGACCACCGAGGATAGGTCCGTATGAGAGGCCTTCCACCTCACAGAGAGCACCTTCAAGGTTGTTTCCACCACCTTCACCATGAGACAATAGTGGCAGTGGGACACGATGATATGTTGTTATACATGTAGACACTATATTTTGATCAGAGAGCCTGTGAGCTCATTTTATTTATGGATTCATTCTGACATTGTACTATGACACATTATTTTTAGTGATATATATATATATATATATATATATATATTATTTTGGTAGCTTCTATATGATATGCAGTTCTATTTATGATGATGCATTGCTTCTATATTATTATGTTTCCTAGATGATGTATGTATACGTGTTATGAATGAATGTTTCTATATGTGATGATTTTATGCAGTCTATGATGTTATGGATGTTGTTATTTAATTATGATAATGGATGTAATGAATGCATATGATGTTATTTATATGTGATGGTGAAATGCATGTAATGTTTCTATTATGTATGATGATGGGATGCTTATTATGCAATGATATCGTAAATATGTAATGAAGATGTTATGCAATGTAACTTAAATGAAATGTAATGTAACTATATGAAATGCTTATAGAATGTATGCATATGGAGATGTTTTAATGTTTTTGTGTTGTGTCATAGGACTTTATCATTATGTTGAAGAAGAGAAATGTTAGCATGAATGAATTCAGAATGTTAGTAAGAAATAAAGAAGGTTGATTGATTGAGAAAAACATATAATCTTCGATATATTGCAAAATATTCTATGCTTTCTTTTTATCATTATTGGGTAGGAGATGACACAAATGGATAGTACACACTATGATATGAGATAGACCATAGGGTACAAAGTCATCCATCTGTGAAAAATAGATAGTCATAGACAAGGAGTGTCTTAACTCATACTAAGGACAAGATTGCCCCAGTCGTTTTGTCAAGACAAACCACAGACAACAAACAAAAGAACAGATGGGTCATGATATGTCATGGCTCCTCTAAATCCTTGAGGAAACTAGTAACATGACCCAAAAATCAATATTAAAAAGACAGTTGAAAGACAACAGTCAAAGAAAAAGAGTCCTGAGACATCCTTGCTTCTCTAAATCCTTCAAGGGACATCCTTGAGAAAGCTAGTAACCAGACTAAATTCACAAATCGATAAAAAGATAAGACAAAATAAGATATAAAGTCATAAAGCCAAATAAATGTATTCACCAAAACTTGATCTTGTGGGGTTCTTTGATTGTTTGATGTTTGACATAGCGTAATGTTTTGAATGACACATACCGCAATAAGACGTTGAGTTTGGTTTCGACGTGGTGACTATTTGTATAAGGCATGACAAAGCCTAGTTTCAAAAAGACACGTGTCATATAAGACATTGGAGCCTAATGATGTTGATGCGACAAGCTACATGAGACTATGACAACTTGACGATTTATGTTGACAAGAAAGACATATCTTGCTAAGACATAGGTTGATCACTTGACAATGTGTTTGATGTTGACTTGATGATAGTTTTTAGATGTTTGCCTTGTTGATGCATGACTTATTTTAATTCCTTGACTAATAAAAAGTGTGTGTGTATGTATTGACAGTGTATGACTTAAGATGATACCCTAAAGGACTGAAGATATGTACCTAAGCGAATGATATGCAATGTGTGTGATAAATGCTATTGGACTAAACTAGTGTGGTCTCAGGAGCTCATCAATTGATTATCCTTGCCTACATTGTACATGTAGAGACCTTGTAGTTCAACACGACCAATGACTTTGAATGTACAAAGAGTCATGATTTTAATGTGTGTGATACATGACAAACCTAGACAGACAAACCTAATGCCTCAGGGGCACATCGATTGATGGCCTTACCTACGTCCTAGTCAGAGAGGCAACATAGTTCGACTATTCCTACAACTAACTTAATATGACTGACTTAAGATGACTGACGCTGTTTTTGGGATTTTCCGACATGTTTTGATTTTTTTGTGTGTTTTTTTTTTGAATTTTTCTAATGTTTTTGGATTTTTTCAAGACATTTTTACGATGGTGCAATGTTATGTACAAGGTGCCATGGAACATAACAAGGATTTTCCCCCAGTCAAGAATAAGACATGTGAGATGGAGTGGGGAATGTGATGGAATGGATGTTAGATGTCAATCATTCCAAGCAATAGATAGGACAACCATTTATTATGAGGGATGGTGCAAAAGTCCGATCGGAATGATGGTAGATGAAAGAGCGAATTTGACTACACATGGTGCCTAGTTTCTAGGTTTTCACCATGGTACTTATCCATAGTGCCACCGAAGCGGTTTTCACTATTGGATAGATTATTTCTCTTTACTTTTTTCTTTTTTTTTGTTGATTTTCTGATTTTTTTGGTGTTACAAAGACGCATGTTTTCCAGGTTTTCATCAAGGTAACCTTTTTTTTTTGTTTTTTCTTTTTTTTGTTGTATTTTCTAGATTAAGACATAGATTCCCAGAAGCTAAGCATAAAACCTTTTTAGATGAAGACTGTTGATAGGTGACAAAAGTGGCTCTCCTTTAGGAGTAGAGAGTTGGTACGCTCCTGACCCAAAAGCTTCTATGACAATATAAGGCCCTAACCAGTTAGGCTCAAACTTTCCTGGCTTTTCCCATTCAGCTTGATTCTTGGGATTCTCCATTAAAACCAAGTCACCAATGTCAAAGTGTCTATTTAGAACTTTCCTATTATAGCTTCGACAAAGACGATTCTGATATGCTTTCAAATGGTCTAGTGCTTTTTGTCTTTGCTCATCGAGTAATTCTAGCTCTTGTAACCTAGATACAAGGTATTCTTCATCTTCAATGTGACCTTTCAAGGATACCCTTAGGGAAGGTATTTCAACCTCAATAGGTAAGATAGCTTCGGATCCGAATACTAGGGAATATGGAGTGGCGCCAGTGGGAGTACAAATACTTGTGCGGTAAGCCCATAAGGCAGGATTTAGCTGTAGGTGCCAGTCATGACCAGCATCATTGACAATCTTATTTAGGATTCTAACAATGGTTTTATTAGATGCCTCGGATGGGGCATTACTTTGTGGGTAATATGGGGTGGAAAAATGATGCTTGATGTGGAACTTTTCACATAAATGGCGTACTTCTTGGTTTTTGAATGGGTGGCCATTGTCTGTGATTATGGATTGGGGTACACCATACCAACAAATGATATAGTTTAAGATAAACTTGGATATTTGTGTGTTGGTGATGTAGGTCATGGGAATAGCTTCAATCCATTTGGTGAAGTATTCGGTGGCGGTTATGATGAATTTATGGTTGTTGGATGATGGAGGGTGTATCTTACCTATGAGGTCAAGCCCCCATTGAGAAAAAGGCCATGGTGATGTAATCAAACAAAGCTCCTGTGCTGGTGCTCTTATCAAATCTCCATGTATCTGACACTGTCTACATTTCTTTACAAAGATATATGAGTCTTTCTCCATTGTAGGCCAATAATAACCTAATCTCGTAATCTTATGGGCTAATGTAGGACCACTCAAATGGGATCCGCATATACCATCATGCACCGCTCACAAATGTGTTTGTGCTTCTTCAACATCGAGACATATCATTAGGGCATTATCTAAGGTACGTCTATACAGGATATCTCCAATGATGGTGTACTTAGCTAACTTATGGATGAAGATTCAACGTTGGTTATTGGACAAATCTAGAGGTAAGGTTTGGTCAGTTAGGTAGTCGAATATGTCTTTATACCAAGGGGAAGTAGGACCAACAATAGTACACACCATCATAGAATCAAGGACATCATAGGCGGGGACCAACAACTGTTCAACCAAAAAATCAAACTTAGGCACGTTACTCGGAATATCCAACAAGGAACTCACAGTTGCCATAGTATCTGTAGCCCTGTTCTGAATACGTGGGATTTGTTGAAAGGAAAAATGTTCAAAGTATTGCTTGAAACTATCAGCCATGCGCTTGTAAGGGGAAATTTTCTCATCCTTAGTCTCATAATCATCATTTACCTACCTAACTACAAGTTGAGAATCGCCAAAAACATGTAGACTCTTAATCTTCCACTGAGCTGCCATTTTTAATCCTATCACTAAGGCTTCATACTCTGCTATGTTGTTGGTACAAGGGAAAGCAATCCTGAATGATTTAGGAATGGTGTCACCTTGAGGTGTAACAAATAGGATACCTTCTCCTGAACCACGTTGTGTATGTGACCCGTCAAAGTATAATTTCCAATCTGTTCTAGTGTCAATGTTGAAGATAAATTCGTCAGGAAAATCTTCCACTAAAGGATGGTCTGCCTTCATGGGTGCATCTGCTAATTGATCTACAATCACTTGTCCCTTTATAGCCTTCCTCTCTACATATTGGATGGCATACTCGCTAAGTATCATAACCCATTTAGCCAATCGGCCTGTTAATGATGCCTTACTTAGGAGATATTTGAGGGGATCAATCTTTGCAACCAACATTGTTTGGCAATTGAGCATATAGTGTCAAAGTTTTTGGGTAGCAAAGACTACTGCAAGACAAGCATGTTCTATGTTGTTGTAATTCAATTCATATCCCACTAAGGTGTGACTGATGTAGTAGAATGCTCTCTCATGACGTTGATCATCGTTTTGTGCGAGAAGAGCTCCTAATGCTGACTGGGTTGCTGAAATGTATAATATCAATGGTTTTCCATCTATAGGTGGCATTAAGACTGGTGGAGTGAGCAAGTAATCCTTGATTTTCTGGCAAGCTTCTTGACATTTAAGTGTTCACACAAATGGTACTCCTTTCTTGAGTAAATGTTGAAATGGGTGTATTTTATCTGCCAGTTTTACAATGAAACGTCTAATGGACTGTAACCCTCCCTCTAGTGTTCTGAGTTGACCAATGTTGAGAGGAGGAGGAATTTCTATGATAGCTCTTACTTTCTCTAGATCTACTTCAATGCCTCTTCTAGAGATGATATACCCTAGAAGTTTCCCTGATTTCACTCCAAAGACACATTTCTTTGGATTTAGCCTAACATTATAATTCTCTGGCCTCTAGAATATTTTGTCTAGAACCTTGAAATGATCTTCCCTTGTTTCTGATTAAGCTATAATGTCATCTACATAATCTTCCATGAGAGTATGTACAAAGTCATGGAAAATTGTAGTCATTGCCTGTTGATAGGTAGCTCCTGCGTGCTTAAGCCCAAATGGCATAAAATTCCAACAGTACGTGCCCCATGGACACGTGAAAGCCATCTTGTGTTGGTCTTTAGCTGCAATTTTGATTTGGTTATATCTAGAGAAACCATCCATGAGGGATAGCATCTTGTATCCTGTTGTAAGATCTACTATCATGTCTATGTTCGACAAAGGGAAGTCATCCTTAGGACATGCCTTGTTGATGTCTCTAAAGTCTATGCAAATGTGAATGCCCCCAGTTGGTTTAGTCACTGGTACAAGATTTGATATCCAGTCTGCATAGTCTATCATCCTTATGAATCCTACATCCAAGAGTTTCTTAAGTTCTACCTTGACCATGAGAGCAATCTGTGGATGCATCTTCCTTAACTTCTGTTTGACTGGCTTAATACCTGGCTCCAATGGTAGGTGGTGCAATATAAGGTCTGGATCCAGCCCAGGCATGTCAGCGTACGACCATCCAAAGTTTATATGTCTCTTTTTGAAGAAGTCCTTAAACTCAGGTTTTTCTATCTCTATTAAAGAAGCTACAAAATATACCATCTGAGGATTCTCTTTTGTACCTATGTTGACCTCAACAGAATCTTCTACTAGCATTGGTGACTTTTCCTGTTCAATGGGGAGAATATTTAAACCTCTATCCTTGGGTGCCTTAGAGAGGTTTTCACCCTCGGATACATCCTTTATTATGACTGTTTCTTCGTCCAAAGGCGCCTTTCGGTTTTCACCTAGGGCATTGCCATTTTTCTCATTTTTCTCATTTTCCTTTTTATCTTCATTTTTGCGACTAGAGGTGTAAATAGACTCCCCAAAATATGCTTTGTCATCCAAGTCTATGGTAAAACCAACTTTATGATCCCCTCTTGGTACGCCTTCTCGAAGTCCCATGAACTCGACAATTGCTTCGTTGTTCTCGAATGTATCTATGATGGTTGTACCTTGTTGATCCCAGTCGATAAGTTCGGGATATATGAGAGGCATGTCATCATCAAAGTTTTTAAAGGTAGCAATTGACAAGGTGAATAGAGATTGGTTGACATGGTCATAGAATTTTTGGACTAACTCCTTCTTGTTCTTTTCTTGACGGGTAGGTAAACTTTGATGTGGGACTATTGTAAGGGCTGAGTTGTCAGAAGATGGTTTATCGGGTGCCCAAGATGCATGATCAAGGGTTTCCCAATAATAGTTCTCATACCATTATTGTTTAGAAAAGTGCTTCTTATGATGGGGACTAGATGGTTTTGGTACAGGTTTTATCTTTAGGTCCAATTCTCCAAATAGAGCCTCTATGTTCATGGTACTGGTAGAGGAAAGGGAATCCCATTCACAATCGCTTGAGTTGGGAGATTCATCGTACACTGAGGGAAGTGGTTCATGAGATATCTCGATGTTTGCACAAGCACTTACTTCCTCTTGAAGTGGTGACATAGTACTAGGAAACCCAATTCTAAGCAGCTGAAACCCTAGCCCTAGGTATTTCGGTCTTGGTGAGATAGTGATCGATTTCGTCCTTCCATTTTGATGTAGTCCTAACCCACTATGCCCATCATAGCCTTCATTTTGCATTATCTTAAAGCCTTTTCCATATTGGTCCTTAGCTATTTGAATAGACGACGAGGGGTATTCTTTGTCCTCTTGATACAACCAGGAGGTAATATCACCTTGATCTACAATTTCTTCACTTAACTCTCCCCATTTGGTTAATGTCATTGTAGGGGGGACACAGAATGTGACTACTCACTATCTTCTATCTGCCATGGGTAAGCCATATCCCTTAAGTGGAACTAGTTGACTAACACAATATGATGCCTTTATGTTATATTCGCTATAACCCTTGTCTTGGATCTTGACCTTAGGAGTGTTTGATGGTGGTTTAAATGAAATGGACTTAGTAAGATGTGATGGGTCAACGTATAGGGATAAAGTGGATGATGAAGCTTCTTGGTTAACTGGTACTTTTCGTTGTGGAATTTCCCTTAGGCTTGTACAATACTGAAAAGGATCTAGATCACCATCAATCGTGATCTTGGTGCCATTATAAGGGAATTTGAGACATTGGTGATATGTTGAAGGTACAACTTTCATTGCGTGTATCTAAGGTCTACCTAACAAAAAGTTGTACAAAAGGGTCAAATGCAAGACTTGGAAGCTGGTGTTCATAATTGTTGGGCCAATTCTAATAGGGAGTGTGACAACTCCTTTGGATGATCTTTCCTCATCATCGTAAGCCTTGATGACTATACTCTTAGGAGTGTCTACTCACTCTTCTGAGAATCCTAATGCCTTAACCAATTTTAGGGTACACAAGTTCAAACTTGATCCTCCGTCTACCAAGACTCCTCTGACTTTGGTTTGATGGACTAGGACTTCAAGATGTAATGGGTCATTATGATCAGACTTTTCAATTGAGTAATCTTGTTGGGAAAATGTGGTATGATGTGAGTTGGTTAATTATCCCACCATTTCTTTGAAACAATTGACATCTAATTTTGTAGGAACAGTCGTGTTTTGCAAAGCTTTGTCGAGAATGGCTCAATGCTCAGGTGATAAATTCAATAGTTCCAAGATAGATATTTGTGCGGAGGTTTTGCTCAGTTGATCAAGGAGGTTGTACTTGAACTTGGAAGTCTCCGTAGGTGGATCAGAAGAAGGACTTGAAATATTAATCTTAGTTCTGCATGTGTTTGCATTGCATTATAGATGCTTCTTAATGATGATGGTGTCGACATGTTCATTTGCAGCTTAGAGGCTATATATGGTCTTTCCTTTTCCATAGTCATACTTGGTGTTTGCGTAATTGGCTGACGGATAATTCTTGGTTTCCGAAATGGAGGATTTTCCTTTTATGTGGTCATGTAACGGGTCTGTGAAAACATTATGATCACTGTTCTTGGTATTTTTCTGCCCATTAACCTCTATGGTTCTGTTTTCAACAAAGTCTTGTATAATATTCTTCAGTTGTTGACATTGTTGTAGGTTGTAACAATTACTCTATGATTTCATTCATCCAGTAATTCTAGCTCTTGTAACCTAGATACATGGTATTCTTCATCATCAATGTGACCTTTCAAGGATACCCTCAGGGAAGGTATTTCAACCTCAATAGGTAAGATAGCTTCGGATCCGAATACTAGGGAATATGGAGTGGCACCAGTGGGAGTACAGATTCTTGTGCGGTAAGCCCATAAGGCAGGATTTAGCTATAGGTGCCAGTTACGACCAGCGTCACTGATAGTCTTCTTTAGGATTCTAACAATGGTTTTATTAGATGCCTCGGCTTGGCCATTACCTTGTCGGTAATACGGGGTGAAAAAATTATGCTTGATGTGGAAATCTTCACATAAATGGCGTAATTCTTGGTTTTTAAATGGGCGGCCATTATCTGTGATTATGGATTGGGGTACACCATACCGACAAATGATATAGTTTAAGATAAACTTGGATATTTACATGCCGGTGATGTAGGTCATGGGAATAGCTTCAATCCATTTGGTGAAGTATTCGGTGACAGTTATGATGAATTTATGGCCGTTGGATGATGGAGGGTGTATCTTAACTATGAGGTCAAGTCCCCATTGGGAAAAAGGCCATGATGATTTAATCAGACAAAGCTCTTGTGCTGGTGCTCTTATCAAATCTCCATGTATTTGACACTGTCTACATTTCTTTACAAAGATATATGAGTCTTTCTCCATTGTAGGCCAATAATAACCTAATCTCATAATCTTATGGGCTAAAGTAGGACCACTCAAATGGGATCCATAGATACCCTCGTGCACCGCTTGCAAAGTTATTTGTGCTTCTTCAGCATCGAGACATCTCATTAGGGCTTTATCTAAGGTATGTCTATATAGGGTATCTCCAATGATCGTGTACTTAGCTGACTTACGAATGTCCTATTACTAGTTTCCTATTGATTTAGATTAGGATTAACATCGTTCATTCTAGTTTAAGATATCAATCCAAATTTTAGTCTATGTTACATTTCCATAGTCAAGAATGTCCTATAATTTGTGTCATGTCCTGCCCAATGATGATAAAAATCAAGCATAGCATATTTGGCAATATATCGAAGATTATATGTTTTTCTCAATCAATCAACCTTCATTATTTCTTACTAACATTCTGAATTCATTCATGCTAACATTTCTCTTCTTCGACATAATGATAAAGTCCTGTGACACAACACAAGATATTAAAACATCTGCATATGCATACATTCTATAAGCATTTCATATAGTTACATTACATTTCATATAAGTTACATTGCATAACATCTTCATTACATATTTATAATATCATTGCATAATAAGCATCCCATCATCATACATAATAGAAAAATTACATGCATTTCACCATCACATATAAATAACATCATATACATTCATTACATCCATTATCATAAGTAAATAACGACATCCATAAAATCATAGACTGCATAAACTCATCACATATAGAAACAATCATTCATAACACACATACATACATCATCTAGGAAACATAATCATATAGAAGCAATGCATCATCATAAATAGAACTGCATATCATATAGAAGCCGCCAAAATCATATATATATATCGCTCAAAATAATGTGTCACAGTACAATGTCAAAATGTATCCATAAATAAAATGAGCTTATAGGCTCTCTGATCAAAATACAATGTCTACATGTATAACAACATATCATCCTGTCCCATTGCCACTACTGTCCCCTGGTGAAGGTGGTTGAAAAAACCTCAAAGGTGCTCTCTGTGAGGTGGAAGGCCTCTCATAGATTTTTCCTCGGTGTTCCTACCACACCCTTTGTACTCTGTGTCCTGGTGTGACTCCTGCCCTGCAATCTTTGACTGCGAACCTCTGAGAAGCTAGGAGCCCGTCTCTTTGCTAGGACCACTGCCTCATATAAATCCCTATGATAGATAGTTCTCTCAACTGATTTAACTAACTCTCGTACCATGCCATCAGATGAAGACCCACTACAAAGGTATTTGACCTTTGTAAACTGCTTCTCTATCTCCTGTCGTCGGGCTATGGCTTGATCCCTCTCCATAAGTGCACTGTCTCTCTCTGTACAGACATTGTCTCTCTCTACATGAGCACTGTCTCTCTCTATCGACATAGCATCAAGCTCTTTTTTCATCAGTCTTAATCTCTCCTCCAAGGCCTCCCTATCACCATCCCTAGGATCATCATCCTCCCGTCTCCCCTCCACAATCCGATCCCTAAACTCTCTCTCCTGCTCCTCCATCAGTGCCTCCTCCTCCATATCATCCTCCCCATATCCTGCCAGAATTCCTAGAGGGTCTATATCCATAGCCAGATCCACATCCTCTGCAACCTCCTCTCCTCCAATATCTACCTCTGCTCGCTCCTCTACAATTGCCTCCTCGGCAACATGCTCATCGCCAACCTGTACATCCACTCCACCCCCGATGTCCAACATCGGTATATCCTCTACCGCTGCCTCTCGGATAGGTGAAAGTCCACCTACCCGACCCCCTCTCCATCCTCTTCATCCTCACCTACCACCTCTACCATCATCACCCCTCCCTCCAACTCTACCAACTCTGGCTCCTCCACCTCTCCGCCACCCTCTCGGTCTTCTGCCTTGTCTGTCCACTGGTGTTGGCTGATCCAGTTCGATGTATGGAATAGGACGATGCTCTACAAACCATGCATCATACGTAGTTGTTGTACTTGGGTGATATACTCCATCTCTCCATCCCCACTGTACTGGCTGTAATGCTTGTATCTCTGCCTCTGCAATAGCTACTAGAATCATCAGCCCCCAGTATGGAACCTCTCTAGACGACCGAGCAAACTCTACTCTACTCCGAGGCTCATCCTGAACCTCGTTGAACTATCTCAAAACTCTATCTAGTAAGTGTCTCTCAATGATGTGCACACTAGAAACAGACCTCCCAATAAGGTATTATGTCTATCTGTAGAAAGAAAAATGTTTGTCATCATCTGACCACTCCTCACAGTCCATGTATGGTCTCCACGTAAACTGATCTAGAATATCAAGCACATGTCTCCAATACCCGGTATCTCCAACATGACTTTGAGTGATGTGTCCCATGTATCAGAACACATATGGGGCTCTCTCATCACTCTACAGTAACTAGAGGATGAAACACAACTATCCTCTCCCAACCCCACACCATCAGCAAAGTAGTCCCACAACTCAATGACTGGGCGTCTCTATAAGCAATATTGTGTAAGTGAAAATATAACATCCCCAATAGACATGGACCCCAAGCATACATGGTCTCTCTCTCCAGCATGCCAACCAACATCACACCCCATCCAACTAGAAATCCATGACCCTTTCGATTAGGTAGAACTATCCCCCCTATCAGCATACACAATATGCAGTCAATCCTATCATATCTATCCACTAACATTGGCCATCTAATCTCATAGTGCTCGATGTTGAGCCTATTGATATCATCTACCTGATAAAATCTAGATAGCTCAGTCAATCCGTGCTGGGTATCGTACATCACCCGCTCTCCTCTAATTGAAAGTCTCAATATCCTGTACACATCCTCCAATGGGACATTCACCTCCCCAGTCAGTAAATGAAATGACGATATCTCAAAGTGCCATCGCTCGCACAACACCGTAAGCATCCCCTTGTTCACCCAAATAGTGGGCATTAACAGACAATGACGTAGACCAAGTCTCCATAGAAGCTGTATCTCTGCACTAGTCAGATGATCTCTCAGATCGAATGTGTCAGGACGTGTCTCCAATGTATATATAGGATCCAATACAACCTACATTTCAACCAACATGTCAAAAAAATTCAGGTTTTTTTTTGAAATTTTTTTGGAAAATTTTACTAGCCAAATGCGGCTCACTTTCACAGATGTGGTGCATTTTGACAAATGTGTTGCATAACCCCTCATTTGTGGTGCATACTACATATGCATTGCATATTTCCCACACCCATTTCTACCTACTGCAAATGCGGTGAAATAAACCAAATGCGGTGCATTTTTCTACAACCTATCTACCTACTACATATGTGTTTCACTAATGCACATGCGGTTCACTTCCCTACATGTGTTTATCCCTAATGCAGATGCATTGCATAACTACATATGCAGTGCATTATAATTCACATGTGATCAATCCCTAAAATGCCTAATCTAGCCTAGGCGTGTTTTTGCACATGCGTTGTTTCGTAGTCAAATGCGGCGAATATGATGGCATATGCGTCGTTCATGAAGGACCGCATATGTTAATTAACTTTTAACCGCCTAGAAAAACATGCAAAAATGAATTTCAAGAGTTCATTTTTGGCCACATACCAGTGGTCATGCATCGGCTGGCCGCTTAAAGGTCTGGATCCGATATCCTCGATGCACAACATAGGGAATGGGTGCCATTTTTGTCAGCTAGTCAGAGCAAATCTCCTTTTTTCCAAACTCCTCTGGGTGCAAATGAATTGGTTTTCAACCTAATTCTTATTTAAAAGTAGGGTTTGGGTGGCATTTATTCAACCCTTCTCTATTGGCTGCTTAACCTTTCAACTTCAAATGACCCGTACATGTCTGTATCATCTCCAATTTAAATTCCATCAACTCCATAGCATTTCTGGCTGTCAAATTGACTTATCGGGAATATTTCCTGATTTTTTGGAAATTTTTCAAAAAATTGTCAATTTTCCCGAGGGGGCATAACCTAACTTGTTTCATACTGGGGCACGATCGGGGTATATTTTCTTTGACACAATGTTGTAACAACATTGTATCAAAGAGGGGCAAACTGTAGAGACCGAAAATTGGTCTATGCCTGTGAAAACCACTTTCGACATAATTTTCTATTATCCATGGTCATGATTAAATAATGTTAATTATTTAATTAGCCTTTCTAATACATATTTCTTCTATTAATTAAATACCCCTTTTTAAGTAATTCACTAATTCATTAATTCATAAATGACCCTTTATTCAACTTGATTAATTAAATAAATCATGTTTATTTAATTATGTCGCTAACTAATTAATTCTTCCTTCTTAATTAAATAATTTATTATTTAATTACTCCTTTATCATATTTCAACTATAATTAAATATCTTTATTTAATTATTCATTTAACCCCCTTTATCTATAATTAAATATTTATTATTTAGTTATTCAATTCCACCTTTACAACAGTAAATTAAATAAATTATCTTTATTTATTTAATTAAAGTCTCTTATGTTCGAATGTTGAATTAAATTAGCATTTAATTCATATTTATTTATTTATGTCACATTCTTTTATCAATCAGTTGACTAATCATTCACTCACCTTTTGACTCGAGATCTATTTTTAGTTCTCCAGTTTTCTCTAGGTTTAACATCTGGTTGTCTCTGCGAGAAGACTCTCTGTCACAACTAGTCAGTTAACTAGTTCCAACTGATATGCATGATGTGTTTATTAATTAAATATATTTATTTAATTAATTAACTCATGTTTGCATTCGAATGCATTATTCTTCAACTTCTAACTTTGTCTTTGACATACAAAGTCTATTTCTTCTATTTTTGAATATTCTTAACTCGAGATTAAGTTATCGTTCTAACTTAGTCTTTATCCTATAGTATTTTCTAACTCATGTTCTAACTCATGTTCTATCTAACACATAACTCACATTGCATGACATTCATCAATCTCATCCATCGATCTCTCTTTCAATCTGAGCTGATTGTTCGAAAACCCAAAATCTATAAAATGGCCTATCATTATCATTATTCCGCCTCCCAAAATCATACACTTTTGAGAAGAAACTTATCTTCGATATTTTTCTTAGACATTCAACATGGTTATGCTTGCATCAAACACATAAATCTGAGGGCAAGAATACTGAAACAACAAAATGGAGAAGAGAAATCGAGATAATTCGAAGGAGTGGACGCATATTCAGTGAGATCTTTTCAATTCATTTGTTTAGTTATTAATTATGTTTGCTTATTCGTTCTTTGTTGTTTGATTTAGATTAGGATTAACATAGTTCATTCTAATTGTAGATATCAATCTAGATTTTAGTCTATGTTACAATATCCCTACATGAAATCAAAACATTGAAATAGGATATATACCCTCGCCAAATCACAATCCATCACAGAACATAGAATTTCAGAACACTTACATCGATCCCAAGAACATGAACACCATGTCCTTGACACAATTAGATGTTATACAAAATCAAATGAAAATCCTTCAACAAAAGATGGAAAACAAGCTATCCCAATGCAAGATTTATGTCCATGTCCTTTTGACAAAGTTCTATACATGACACCCTTCCCACATGGATACATTATACCAAATTTGCCTAAGTATAAAGGGAAGAGGAATAATTTAGAACACATTAGAGAATTATCTACAACATGCATGGATATATCATATGATCCCACATACTTGATGAGACTATTTCCGTGAACCCTTGTCGGGATAGCATTGGAATGGTTCTCTAAACTACCATATGACATACGATCATGGGGTGAATTAGCTGAGAATTTTGTCGAACACTTTTCCTTCAACATAGAAAATGAAATAACAATAGCTACCTTGTGTCACACCATGCAAGAAGAAGGTGAAACATTCACCACTTTCTTCCAGAGATGGAGAAGTTTAGCTAGTAGATGTCCATTTGAGATACCAGAAAAACAAAAAAGTCACGATATTCCTTGAAAATCTTAATTCAAAATTGAGAAGTGACTTAAGGGTACATTGTTGTACCTCTTTCCTAGACTTGGTGCAAAAGGGGATTATACTTGAAAAATGGCTTATTGACAAAGGAGACATTAAAGTTCCAGGCATGAACCCAGTTTTTCAACATCAAAACGCTCCCAATGATAGAAACAAGTTCTTGTCTAGAAACAAAAATGTAACAAATGATGGTATCCTTGATGCTAAGACCCTACATGTGGGACCTGTCATCACACTTAGAGGTTATGACCCCAATAAAGACATGATGAGTAATCCAAATCTAAGGGAAAATTTTGTCCAAAATTCACAGCAACAACGACCACATAGAAGATTTACTAAATGTGAGTTTACACCCTTAGGGGAACCAATTGAGACAATTTTCAAAGAACTGATCAAACATAATCTCCTAAAACCACTGGAACCAAAACAATATGATCCTGGATATTTTAAACCCTCATGGTGGGATGATAAGACCTATTGTGAATACAATCAAACAAAGCGACATAACCTACAACAATGCCAACAACTAAAATATATCATACAAGATTTTTGAAGACGAAATCATAGAGGTCAATGGGAAAAAACATACCAAGAATAGTGATCATAAGGTCTTCAAAGATCCATTACTATTGAATCTCTCTTGTGCTAATTTGTCCTTGATGAAAATGTGTGTTACTCTCTGGCATCTTGGTGGTTGTTTACTCTATTGATCTACTTCATTTATGATTGGCATGATTACTTCAGTTATGATATTATCTTTGGTGGCACTGATCTCTTGACTCCATGTGCAGATCTCGGTTAAGAAATATTGGTTACAGGTTTATGTTCCATTGATCAGGTGACATTTTTTTGTTTTGACAATTTGAGCTATAGTGATTCACTTGATTACATGTTTTTGGCATGTTCAATTTTCTACAGGTTTATATGTTTTTGGCTTGATCATTTTCTAGCATCATGAAATTTATAATTATTTTTATCATATTCAGAGTCATCTTAATCTATCCTCATTCAAATAATGATCTCCGGTTCTTGATGCTTGGGTTTATAAGATGCAGTTTTTTTTTTAGTTTTAAGAAAACCCTATTGGGTTTCCTTAATCAACTGATAATATTTTGGGAATATGACATATGATATTGTGACATGGGCATATGGTTTATGGTATTTGGAATGGGTGAATGGCATTGTAAACTTAGCATGAAATTAGCCTTTATTACACTTCACAAAGCTTTGGATATTATTTGGCATATCATTTGGCATTGGATATTATATTTGGCACACTATATGGCAGTGCATATTATATTGCAATCGAGTCTTATGATGGATAAATCACAAGGCTTAAAAGTTGACAACATGTAAGATTTTGTCACATTGGAAGTGACTAGGCTTGTGATTACTTGGGGACATTAAGACTTAAGAATTCAACACTTTACATGAAATAATGCTACGCATTATTAAGTCGGTATTACACATGCTTTATCACTTGTTCAATAGTTGATAATTGGTGGGCATGATTGTCTTTGAACATGTCACAGACTTCAAAAGGAAGAATGAGTTCTTGAATTATTATGTCAGTCCTTTCGGACTTCAAATATTATCAACAGTTGAATAGTCATCGATCTTTTGTTTGGCTAAGGAATTTTTGGTCAATCTTTTCCTTCACTTGTTCGAGGGTTTGGAACCCTATTTTGGCCGCCACCATGGAGTTTTTCTCACAAGCGTTTCACTATATATGTTGTTGTCTTTCTAACCTTGGACAACATATGGGGAATGGTGGAATACCATTACAATGATTGATGGTTGTGTCAGATTCCTGTCATTGGGTGAAGGCTTGAGATTGGAAGGAGTCTTGGCCATTTCTCTAAATGTTGGTCTGGTAACAATGAGCATGAAAACCTCTTTCGGTATTCACAAGTATTCTTCTCTTTGTCTGCTTTGCAGAACCATAACTTCTCTGGAAAGGTTAATAAGAGATAAGTGTTCTTTGCTAAATGGAAGGTGAAAATTTGGTCTATTCTTTTCATGGTCAAATCTGAAATGATTACACTAAATCTTGACTATATTTTTCAAAGGTTATCATATTAGTTGTATGGGTCATGGTTTTTGGCTTGTGGGTAATCATGAAATCTTTAAATCTCTTCAGTTTCTTACCTGGGTTCATTTGTAACTACTCTTGGATGCATTATTATGGGGTTTTTTGTTTTCCAGTTTCACTACAATGTGAATTTGGTTACCTTCACTTTGCAGCAATTTTAGTGGTTATTATTCATGAATTATATGCATGCTTTGATGTTATTTGGTTAAGCTCTGCCTGTGCAGGCTACTTGACAGGATAGGGTTCAGTCACACTTCTATTTTTGCATACTGATTTTCTATTCTTGTTTGGAGAAAAAATCCTTCTCTCAAGAAATTTGATTTACCTGGAAAAGTTTCTCGATGGGAATGTGGTAACCTGATGATCACCTCTATTTTTTTTTTGAAACACAAGATATTGTTGTAACCGAAAAATGTGTGTAATGATGAAATCTACAAATTAAAGAAAACGAAGAGATTAGGGATTTAATATCACTGAAAATCAAAAAGAGAAAAAGATAGAGATGTACCATGAAAAATTGCATGAGATATAGGGTTATTATTTTTTGGTGTAAAAATGAAAAAAAAGAGAGTTAATTGTTTGGAAAAGAATCATGGAAAATGTATGTAACAGTGTGTGAAAAATAGAGTGAGAACATATCATTGTAAAGGTATTGATGATAAGTCGTATTGAGATTGAGAAATCAAACTTTATGAGATTTTTCCTCAAGCTGTCTTAAGGCTTGACAATGGGTGGAATTTTGAAGTGTCATGCTTGACATTTGAGAATTGTAAACATTGTCTATCAAGAGGCACTTGACAGAAATCAGGGAAACAAAGAGATCCTATGTATCATTGTATGTTTTACTGAAAATAGAAAAGGGGTCGGTGCTCCTTGAGATTGGTGTCTCTAAAAAGAGGGGTTGGTGCTCAGAAATTAGCCTATGAGGCATTGTCAAAAATGATTATTTAAATGAAAACTTGAAAAAGGCAGCAGGTTAAGGAGTGGTTTTGTACACCAAGAGGGTTTCCCACTCGACATATCTTGTGTTTATTTGAGTATTTGTGGTTCATTTGATTTAGTGCTTTAATGCTTTAAAATGCTATGTTTAACTATTCTCATTTTAGTTTATGTGATTGCATTCAATACATGAATGAGTTTAAAATTGATAAATGAGAGAATACACTTGGTTTATTTCAGTTATAGTAAAATTTGTCAAAATGGTTAATAAAATTGATTCACCCCCCCTCTCAATGTCTTTTCACTCCAACAATTGGTATCAGAGCCTAGGGTCCTCTGATAGATCTTTCCAACCTAGGATTGATTCTGGCGTTGAAGTCTATTCAAAATGTCGCAAGCTCATGAAGGCACATCCATGACTAGAGCTCCATTATTTGATAGAACTAATTATGTATCCTGGAAAATTAGAATGGAGACTTATTTAACTTCTATTGACCTTGATGTTTGGAGCATAGTATTGACTGGGTACACTGTACCAGCTACTTTGCCTTCTAATTTTGATGAAAAGAAAAGATATGAAACCAATGCAAGAGAAAAACATGCTCTTCTATGTACACTAACTAAAGATGTCTTTATAAAAGTCATGCACTATAGCTCTGCTATGAAAATTTGGGTTAAACTTGAAACTATCTATCAAGGGAATGAAAAGGTAAAACAGTCTAAAGTCCTCACTCTAAAACACCAGTTTGAAGATATAAAAATGAGGGACGATGAAAAAGTAGCTGACTACTTTTTGAGAGTTGATGAAATTGTAAAATGCATGAAGGGTCTAGGAGAAGAAGTTAAGGAATTTGATGTTGTAACTAAGGTCATCATAACCTTACCAAAAACATTTGAAGGAAAGGTCTCTACTC
The DNA here is from genome assembly GCA_007115665.2 of Sequoiadendron giganteum. NCBI lineage: Eukaryota > Viridiplantae > Streptophyta > Pinopsida > Cupressales > Cupressaceae > Sequoiadendron > Sequoiadendron giganteum. The sequence continues at coordinate 29,081,118 of CM021106.1, forward strand.
TAGAAGAGAAGAAACAATTTTCCTAGCTTACCCTTGCAAACCTACAAGGCACTCTGACTGCCTATGAAATGAGGATTAGTAAAACAATACCTCTGCAAAAGAAACTGCATTTAATTCTGAAAGGAAAGAAAATGATGATCCCACTGAATTAAAATTTTCTAATTCCAAAGAATCCCACTTTGTGAGGAAACTAAAAAAGGGGCCTAGAAAGTATAAGGGAAAACTTCCCTTCAAATTCTTTAACTGTTGCAAAATAGGCCACTTTGTTGCAAAGTGCCCCTATGTTGATCCAAATAGTAATAATGATAAATCTGAAAAATTGGCTAATAAAAAGGCCTATAGACCTAAAGATAAATTCTACTTCAAAAAGAAGAAAATTTTGTTCAACAAAAATGAAACACTCTGAATCTGAAGATTGTTTAGATGAAGAGGATGAAAATCTATTCATGGCTGAAATCACTTAGCAAGAAGAAATCAACAAAAATGATAGTGAAGAAGGCGAAGTAGACCTTGAAGGTGAACTAAAATGTGCTCTAAAAGAGCTAAGGAAACTTAAAAAATAAATGCATGCTCAAGAACAAAATTCTACTCAAGATCTTGCACAAGAGAAAATCACAAATCTTGAGATAGTCTCATTAAAAACTCAACTTGAAGAATCCAAGAGAGTTGAAGATTGTCTTCGTATTGGCATAAGCTTTAAAGATTAGGATATTCAAAAAAATGAACATGAGATTGTAGATCTCAGGAAGACCATTAATAAATATGAGAGTACTCTTAAATTGAATGACATGCTCAGTAAATAGAAACTGAACAAGGACAAAATAGGTATTGGTTTTGTGAAAGGTGAATATTCAAATGATAGTGCAAAGGATAATGTTGTTGCTAGAAACAAAATTGTTGAACCCAAACATCCTAATTCTGATAAGGATCATGTTCATCCTTTTAGGAGTAACATAATGGCATATAATTCTAACCCTTTCTTTTATGGGTATTGTTATTTCCACAACAAATTTGGTCACAAGGTGAGCTCATGCAAATTTATAAATCCTAGAACACCTAGATTTGGTTATAGGCAAAATCTTGGATTTGGAAGAAAAATTAGATGTTTCGCATGCAAGTCCATGGGTCATTTTGCTAAGCAATGTAATGCTGATCAACAGAATAAACAACATAAAACTAAAAAGGTTTGGAAACCCAAAGCTTTCAACAACATAGAACAAACTATGTTAGTTAAAATTGCCTTCTACTCCAAGAAAAAGGACTTATGGGTCCTAGACAGTGGTTGTTCAAACCACATGACTGGTGACAAAGAGAAATTCACTAATCTTGAAGACTATCTAGGTGGATATGTGACATTTGGAGATAAGTCAGGAATTCAAATCAAAGGTAGAAGTTCATTGTTTCTGAATTAAGACACTCCTATTTACAATGTGTATCACATAGAAGGATTAAAGCACAACCTTTTGAGTGTCAGTCAAATCTATGACAGTGGCTATTAAGTCCTGTTCACTTCACATGGATGTGAAATTAAAAATAAGTTGGGAAAAGCTATTTCCGCTGGAAGAAAGACTAAGCGAAATCTCTACAATTTACTTGACACTTCTAGAAATGAAAACAATCAAGGTATGTGCTTAATGAGTCATGTTGAAGAAAGTTGGTTGTGGCACAAGAGACTAGATCATATTAATTTTGGTAATATGGTTAGAATTAGTAAAAATAAGAATGTAAGAGGTCTGCCTATTCTGAGAAAGCCTGATAATATAGTCTGTAAAGAATGTCTCAAAGGAAAGCAAACAAAGGTAGGCTTTAAATCTAAAGAAAATTCTTCTACTAGACCTCTGCAACTTGTTCACACTAACTTATGTGGTCCTACAAGGAATAGATCTATCAATGGTGAGAAATATTTCATGATATTTGTTGATGACTACTCTCATATGGTATGGGTTACTTTTCTCAAGCATAAATCTAAAGCTTTTGAACGCTTTAAAGTTTTTAGAAAAGTGGTAGAAAGGGAGTCAGATTTAAAATTGAAATGTCTAAGATCTTACAAAGGTGGCGAATTCACATCACAAGAATTCATAGACTATTGTGATAGACATGGCATAAAAAGGCAATATGTTGCTACTAGAACACCCCAGCAAAATGGGGTTGTTGAGAAAAAAAATAGGACTGTAAAAGAAATGGCAACAACTATGCTGAATGAAGCAAATCTGCCAAACATGTACTGGAAATAAGTTGTTCATACAATGGTCTATATTTTGAATAGAGTCTAGATCAGAGTGAAATCCAATTTCAATCCTTATGAACTATGGTATGGTAAATCTGCCTCAATTAAATATTTTAGAATATTTGGCAGCAAATATTTTATTAAGAGAGATGATGATAACTTAGGTAGTTCTCAATCTAAGTCTAATGAAGGTATCTTTTTAGGATACTCTACTCACAGAAAAGCCTATAAATGCTTTAATAATAGGCTGAACAAGATTATTGAATCTTTTAATGTCAAATTTGATGAAAATTCGCTTTTAGATGTTGAACCTATGCAGGATGATGAGGAGGAAGAATTTGAACTTGATATAAATTCAGAAGGCTTTGAAACTGCAAAGCCTGAAAAAAATCAACAAGTCCTAAACTAGCTAAAGAAAAATCTGAAGATGCTGAAACCAACTCTGAAAAATGTGTAACTAAAACTCCTTCAAAATATCTTGCTAGAAACCATCCTAAAGATCTGATTATTGGAGATAAATCTGCAAGAGTTCAAACACGGAAAATAACTGTTAACTATGATGAAAAAGCTCACATAACTGAGCTTACTACTTTCTGTTTAATTACACAGTTTGAGCCAAAAAAATTTGATGAAGCTCTAATTGATGAATGTTGGCTTAATGCAATGCAGGATGAAATTGAGAAAAATCAGACTTGGGAGCTAGTCCCAAGACCAAATGAAAAAAATGTGATAGGAGGTAAATTGATTTTTAGAAACAAACATGATGAAAATGGCCATGTTGTTCACAACAAGGCTAGATATGTTTGCAAATCTGCCCCTCTACAGGAAAACAATGACTTGGTTTGGATGAGGGATTATGGCAAGGACTTAAAATGACTCAATGAAGGTTTGACTTATCAAAATTTACTGGTTTTTCACAGAAAGACACTTTGAACAAGCACAATCCTATGATTAGTGTTTAAAGGGTATGGCCGACAAAGGTCTTACTCTAGGATGAACAAGGTTCCTAGGGAGTCCTCAATATATGCTTGATACGTGAGGCACAACCATGAACACCAGTCCGTCACAAGCGTGAGTCGGGAACCCCAACGAGATATTGAAAGGCTCGGACCGACTCTTCATATCTATCTAAGTATCACCCTAGCTTCGACGTTCCGCCAATTACGATGCAACTGGATTGGAGTATAGCTTTGGCTCTCCCCCCTTTATATACCCCACCAGTACGCATGGTTGGAATCATCCCTTGGGGTGATGAAATCCCCAAGCAGGTCTCGCTAAGAAGAAGACACTAATTGTTTCCAACTACCCCCCTCAGATTCGTACAAAGTGCAAAGGGAGGAGGTGAAAACAAACTAATGCCCCCTTAAGGTAACACAAATAAAATAGACACAATAAGCAGAAAATATTACTTTCCCCTACTTATATTAAGTAAATAGATAAAGCAATAAGGAAAGACTTTTAAAAATTAGAATAAAACAAAGGCCCTGCAAGCAAATGTCAGTTGTTTTATCTTTTTCCCTTTGTGATTTTCAGCAAAATACTCAAGATATCAACAAGAAATCTGACTTCACCCACCAAAAAACAGGGTTAGAGGATTAGAGCACAAAACAACAAAAGAAAGAGACAAAAATGAAGCTAAAATACAACTTTTTTACCTTCCTGAACGTGTTGTTTAGGGAAAATCCGCCCCTCTGTAGTGAAAAATGCTGAACTGGGTGGGCAAGTCCACCCCTCTACAAAAAATAGTTAAAAAAAAAAAATGTTGAACAGTGGGGGCGTATCCGCACTTCTGCAGAAAATAGTTAAAAAAAATGTTGAACAGCGAGGGCGTATCCGTACTTCTGTAGAAAACAGTTAAAAAAAATGTTGAACAGCAGGGGCGTATCCGCACTTCTACAGAAAACAGTTAAAAAAAACATTGAACAATGGGGGTGTATCCGCACTTCTACATAAAATAGTTAAAAAAAAATGTTGAACAGTAGGGGCGTATCCGCACTTCCGCAGAAAATATTTAAAAAAAAAACGTTGAATAGCAAGGGCGTATCCACACTTCTGCAGAAAACAGTTAAAAAAAAATGTTGAACAGTGGGGGCGTATCCGCACTTCTGCAGAAAATAGTTAGCAAAATGTTGGACTACAGGGGTGTATCCGCACTTCTGCAGAAAACAGTTAGCAAAATGTTAGATTGCAAGGGCGTATCCACACTTCTGTAGTAAAAAACTATTAGAAACGTCGGATTGTGAGGGTGTATCCGCACTTCTGCAACACCCAGAAGGGAAAATCTGCCCCTCTGCGACCTGAACCTGCAAATAAGCTTTAAAAACAACAAACGTAAAAGAAAGAAACCCTTTTGTGGGTCACATCGGGCATGCCAGAAATGTGATCCCTTTAAAATGCTACTCCTAATGTGAGATACTAAACAAAACTAATGATGCAATAACAAAAGCAATAACACTAAAAAGGACACTTCAATAAGATTAGCCTAAGAAAATGGTGAAGCAAAGAAGTAAAATAAAACAATTGATGATTGAAGTTGGTTATACCTTTCCTTTGCTACTCCTTTCTTGGTTGGCCCTTTGATTCTTGAAGAGTTGTGTACTCCTTGGATGACAAGATATGTTGAATATGCAATGATATGCAAAGTGGATGAAGATGTAAGATGGAGTGGTGAGAAATGTTATGAAAAGGCTAGAATGTTGCAAATAACAATTTGGCATAAGTTTGGTAGCAAAAGCCTTGATCCCCAAAATGGGAGAAATGAGGGGTATTTATAGGCTAATTGGAATTCTCTAGAGAATTCAATAGTTGGGATTGATCCAACAAGATCAAGATGAAGGGCTATGGTGAGTTGAGGACTCACAAGCCCTCACATCTTAACATGTGGAATGTGAGATGTCTTAGGGTGGAGTGATGTGGAAATGAGGTGGAGAAGAAGGACAAGAGGTGGAAGAGAGGTACATGAGGTGGATGAAGGACAAGTACCTTTGAGGTACCTTGGGGGATGAGAAGATTTCCTCAAAAAGGAACTTCTTGTCCCCAAATGAGGATGAAAGAGACTTTTGAGGGATTTTAGAATTCCTCAAAAATCTCCATGGGAAAAGGGGAAGTGTGTGGGGAAAATAAATGTAAATTAAATTAAAAATTTACATTCATTGGAGATTTTATTGGATAAAAGGAGGTCTCCAAAAAGTTGGAGATTTGTCACATGTGGGTGATGTGACAAGTCCAAGGTTCTAGAAGTCCTTGGCACATGTAAAGTGACAAGTCAAGCCTTCTAGAATCTTGCATGAGGGATGAGGAAGACCTTGGGAAGAAAAAAGTGAATTAAAAATTCACATGGGGAAGAGAGGAACCTTGGGCAAATAAATGTGAATTAAAAATTCACATGGGGAAGAGAGTTCAGGCTAAAAATGGTAAGTGGGAAGGTTGACCAGAAAAGATAAGCTAAATGTGGCTAATGATTTTGATTAAGGTTGTGCAAACACAGGATTAGGATAATTAATGAGAGATTAGAAGCAAGTGGGAGATTATGGAGGATGTGACACTTAATCAAGATTAAGTGGTGCACATCCTAATCATAGATTAATTAATTTAATCTAGATTAAAAGAGGGTTATGCAGAATGTGACAAGGAGAGAGAAAAAGCTGAATTAAAAATTGGTTTTAATTCAAATGGGTTAAAAGACTAAATTAAATAATTTGTCATATTTATTTAATTTAGAGAAGAACAGGGTGTATGGTAAAGTATTTAATTTATTTAATTACATAGTTTAGGAACCTTAGGTAGAAAATGAAATAATGATTAAATAAAATTATTTAATCACTATTAATGAAATAGATGAATAGAGTAAACGATGTTAAAAAGACTAAATTAAATAATTTGTCATATTTATTTAATTTAGAGAAGAAAAGGGATAAGGTAAAGTATTTAATTTATTTAATTACATACTTTTAGGAACCTTAGGCAGAAAATAAAATAATGATTAAATAAATTATTTAATCACTATTAATGAAATAGATAAATAGAGTAGACGATTTTGATCATATGGAAGTGATCAAATTTGGATGTCTATAGTGGCATATACTAATTCTGACTAGGTTGGTTGTCTGGATGATAGGAAAAGCACCAATGGTGCTACTTTCTTTTTTGGTGATCGATTAGTGGCTTGACACAACAAAAAACAAGAATATGTTTCTCTCTACTACTGAAGCATAATACATTGCTACCACTTCTTGTTGTACTCAGGTAATCTGGATGTCACATACATTATCTGACATGGGTATTGAAATCCCTAAACTTGTTTCTATTTTGTGTGATAATACTAGTGCAACCAATATCTCAAAAAATCTTGTTATGCACTCTCGCACTAAACACATTGCTATTAAGTTTCATTTTCTTCATGAAAAGGTATTGGCTAACGAGTTTTATGTGCAATATGTTCCTACACAAGCACAGGTTGCTGACATTTTTACAAAACCATTGGCTAAAGATGTATTTGAAAGACTTAGGTCTAGATTGGGAATTGTCTCTCAATATTTGTTGTCTTAAATAGTCTATCTTGGTGATAGGGGGATCTGGTTAGCTCCTCCTACAACTCATACTTTGTTGCTCAAATGTTACATCTACAGCTTCATGGAAATTCACTATTGATTCTGGTTTTTCTTTTTTGGCTTCCCTTTATCGTTGTGACAAAAAGGGGGAGAATTATGATCCTTTGGTTTCGATTCATTATTTTGGCTTGGTGGCTCATTTTTTTCCATCAAGGACAAATGGGGAGTTTTTTGAATCTCTCTTGTGCTAATTTGTCCTTGATGACAATACGTGTTACTCTCTGGCATCTTGGTGGTTGTTTACTCTATTGATCTGCTTTGTTTCTAATTGGCATAACTTACTTCAGTTATGATATTATCTTTGGTGGCACTGATCTCTTGACTCCATGTGCAGATCTTAGTTAAGGAATCTTGGTTACAGGTCTATGTTCCATTGATCAGGTGACATGTTTCTATTTTGAAAATTTGAGCTACAGTGATTCACTTGATTACATGTTTTTGGCATGTTCAGTTTTCTACAGGTTTATATTTTTTTGGCTTGATTAGTTTCTAGCATCATGAAATTGATAATGCTTTTCATAATATTCAAAGTCATCTTACTCTATCCTCATTCAGATAATGATCTCTGGTTCTTGATTCTTGGGTTTATAAGATGCAGTTTTTTTTTCAGTTTTAAGAAAACCCTATCGGGTTTCCTTAATCAACTAATAATGGTTTGGGCATATGACATATGATATTGTGACATGGGCATATGGTTTATGGTATTTGGCATGGGTGAATGGCATTGTGAACTTAGCATGAAATTATCCTTTATTACACTTCACAAAGATTTGGATATTATTTGGCATATCATTTGGAATTGGATATTATATTTGGCACACTATATGGTAGTGCATATTATATTGCAATCGAGTCTTATGATGGATAAATCACAAGGCTTAAAAGTCGACAACAGGTAAGGTTTTAATCATTGTAAATGTCACATTGGAAGTGACTAGGCTTGTGATTACTTGGGGACATTAAGACTTAAGAATTCGACACTTTACATGAAATAATGCTAGGCATTATTAAGTCAGAATTACACATGATTTATCACTTGGTCAATAGTTGATAATGAGAAAGATTTTTGGTCAGCATGATTGTATTTGAATAGGCTGCAGACTTCAAAAGGAATAATGACTTCTTGAATTATTATGTTAGTCCTTTCGGACTTCAAATATTATCAACATTTGAATAATCATCGATCTTTTGTTTGGATAAGTAATTTTAGGTCAATATTTTGCTTCACTTGTTCAAAGGTTTGGAACCCTATTCTGGCCGCCACCATGGAGTTTTTCTCACAGTCGTTTCACTGTGTATGTTGCTGGATTTTTGACCTTGGACAGAGTATCGGGAATGGTGGCAGACCATTACAATGGTCGATGGTTGTGTTAGCTTCCTGTCGTTGGGTGAAGGCTCGATATTGGAAGGAATCTTGGTTGTTTATCTCACTACTAGTCTAGTAACAATGAGCATGACAATCTCTTTCGGTCTTCACAGGTATTCTTCTCTTTGTCTTCTTTGTAGAACCGTTACTTCTCTTGCAAGGTTAATAAGAGATAAGTGTTCTTTTCTAAATGGACAGGTGAAAAATTGGTCTATTCTTTTCATGGTCAGATCTGAAATGATTAAACTAAATCATGACTGCATTTCTCAAAGGTTATCATATCAGTGGTATGGGTCATGGTTTTGGGCTTGTGGGTAATCATGAAATATTCGAATCTCTCCAGTTTCTTAAATGGGTTCATTTGTAACTACTCTTGGATGCATTATTATGGGCATTTTTGTTTTTTAGTTTCACTACAATGTGAATTCGGTTACCTTCACTTTGCAGTAGTTTCAGTGGTTATTATTTATGAATTATATGCATGCTTTGATGTTGTTTGGTTAAGCTCTTCCTGTGTAGGCTTCTTGACAGGATAGGGTTCAGTCACACTTCTATTTTTGCATACTGATTTTCTATTCTTGTCTGTAGAAAATATCCTTCTCTCAAGAACTCTGATTTACCTCGAAAAGTTGCTTGACAAGAATGTGGTAACCTGATGATCACCTCTATTTTGTTTTTGAAACACAAGATACTGTTGTAACCAAAAAATGTGTGTAATGATGAAATCTATAAATTAAAGAAAATAGAGAGATTAGGGCTTTAATATCACTGAAAATCAAAAAGAGAAAAAGATAGAGATGTACCATGAAAAATTGCATGAGATATAGGGTTATTTTTTTTTGCTCTAAAAATGAAAAAATAGAGAGTTAACTGTTTTCAAAAGAATCATGGAAAATGTATGTAAAAGTGTGTGGAAAACAGAGTGATAACATATCATTGTAAAGGTATTGATGAGAAGTTGTATTGAGATTGAGAAATCAAACTTTATGAGATTTTTCCTCAAGTAGTCTTATGGCTTGACAATGGGTGGAATTTTGAAGTGTCATGCTTGACATTTGAGAATTGTAAACATTGTCTATCAAGAGGCACTTGACAGAAATTAGGGAAACTGAGAGATCCTATGTATCATTGTATGTTTTACTAAAAATAGAAAAGGGGTTGGTGCTCCTTGAGATTGGTGTCTCTAAAAAGAGGGGTTGGTGCTCCTTGAGTTGGTGCTCAAAAATCAGCCAAGAGGCATTGTCAAAAATTATTATTGAAATCAAAGCCTGAAAAAGGCAGTAGGTTAAGGAGTGGTTTTTCTACCCAAGGAGGGTTTTCCACTCGACATATCTTGTGTTTATTTGAATATTTGTGGTTCATTTGATTCGGTGCTTTAATGCTTTAAAATGCTATGTTTCACTATTCTCATCTCAGTTTATGTGATTGCATTCAATACATGAATGAGTTTATCATTGATAAATGAGAGCATACACTTGGTTTATTTCAGTTTTAGTAAAATTTGTCAAAATGGTTAATAACACTGATTCACCCCCCCCCCCCTCTCAGTGTATTTTCACTCCACCAATTATGTTGAGAAAATTGTGTCTGAACTTCCAGTTTTGAGCCTCAGACAACATGGACTTGGCAAAAAATGTTTCACTCTTGCCCTTTACTGCTTTACTGTGGTGCTCTGGCATTGCCCTGGTGGCTCTGCGGTGACTGTCTTGATGGTTATGGCCTTACCGCGTACGGTGAGACTACATACGATCGCCTTGGCAGTTATCGCCGTACCGTAGGTGGTGGGTCCACTCACCATGGTGAGATCGCTTGCAGTCTATTTGGCGGTTATCGCAGGTTGGCCTGGCGGCCCCCATGATAGTGCAGTATGACAACTAACGGTTATCTCGACTATTACCGCCACACCACAGGTCAAATCCAATCATGTAGTGGTAACATGGTGCAGGCAAGGAACAAGCTCAGATGGTCATGTCACCACACCGCAGATGGGTCGGTTGGACTCGGTGGTAGCGCAAGTTATCTTTGGGTGGTGAATTTATTGTTGGGTGGCTCAATGCAATCAGTGAAGATCGATGGCGTACTAGAAGTTCAATGCATGAACCTGAAGCCGTGGGATTGGTTGAGAGAGTAAATGCGATGAAGACTTGAAAATATCAGTGTGAGGTTGATGAAGATGTACACATGAGTGCAAGTCAATGTGAGAAGTGAATTCATAGTATACTTTGAATGTGAAGTATTTTAATAGTGAGAGATAGAATAACTCTAAGTTGTTGTGAGCTGATCAGAGAAGACTGAGGAATTTGTATGTAACCCTTTTTACTATAATACAAAAACGGTCTTGCTTAGTGTGGTGGTTTTTTTACCTGTAAAGGTTTTCCTATGTATATCTTGTGTCAACTGTGAATGCTTAATTTTGTTTTCTATTTTATGTTGTTTGTATCTCATCTCAGTAGTTTTTAGAAGCTATTAGAACATGTTTATTCTCCTCTCCTCTATTGTATTAGTGTTAAGGGAATGTATTCCGCACTTTTGGGTCATTAGATCCACCCCTATTTTCCCTTTAAAGTACATGACCATGGAAAAGGAAAGGCCTCTAGTTCAAGAACTAAGATTAATACCTCAACCAATTATAATAGTGCTAAGTATGATTATAATCTAGGTAAGATCATCAATCATATCCGAGCCACTGACAAAAACCTCTATACCATTACCATAAAGAAGTGACTTGAATGTGTTGTAAATACATGCATAACTAAGATAAGCCTTCCAGGTCCTTCTTTGGAGCCACCTACACAGTCTTCCAAGTCTAAGTATAATTTTCTTGATCAACTAGGCAAGACCCCAACACAAATATCTATCTTGGAACTGTTGACTATCTCACCAGATCATCGAGTCATTCTCGACAAAGCCTTGTAGAACACTACCATTCCTACTAACTTAGATGTCAATCATTTTGAAGAAATGGTTGGATATTTAACCAATTCCCATCATGCCACATTCTCTCAACATGATTATTCCACTAAAAAGACCCATCATAACGATCCATTACACCTAGATGTTCTTGTCCAGCAAACTAAAGTCAGATGAGTCTTGGTAGACGAAGGAGCGGGGTTGAACCTTTTTACCTTGAAATTGGTTAAGGCATTAGGATTCTCAGAAGCATGCATGGACACCGCTAAGAGTATATTAATTAAGGATTATGACAATGGGGAAAGATCATCCAAAGGATTTGTTACACTCCCTATCAGGATTGGTCCTGTTGTTATGGACACTAGCTTCCAAGTCTTGGATCTCACCCTTCCATTTAACCTTTTATTAGGTAGACCTTTTATTTTGGGGAGTCTGTTCACACCTCTAGTCACAAAAGTGAAAATAAAAAGAAAACCAATGAAAATGTGGAAAATGACAAGTCCCTATGTGAAAACCAAAAGGCGCCTTTGGATGAAGAAATAGTAAAAATAAAGGACGCATCTGAGGGTGAAAACCTCTCTAAGGAACCCAAGGATGGAGGTTTGAATATTCTCCCTGTTGCTAAAGAAATATCACCAATGTTAGTAGAAGATTCTGTTGAGGTCAACATAAACACGGATAATATATTTTGCAGCATCTTTGACAGAGATAGAGTAACAAGAGTTTCAGGACTTCTTCACAAAGAGATAGATAAACTTTCCATGGTCGCATGTTAGCATGCCTGGGTTGGATCCAGACCTTATATTGCACCATCTACCATTATAGCCAGGTATCAAGCCCGTCAAACAAAAGCTAAGAAAGATGCATCCATAAATCATTCTACTAGTCAAAGCAGAACTTAAGAAACTATTGGATGTTGGATTCACAAGATCCATATACTATGCAGACTGGATTTCAAATCTTGTGCCAATGACCAAACCAACTAGGGGCATCCGCACTTGTACAGACTTTAGAGATATCAACAAGGCATGTCCTAAGGATGACTTCCCTTTTCTAAACATTTACATGATAGTAGACCTTATAGCAGGATACATGATGCTATCCCTCATGGATGGTTTCTCTAGGTATAACCAAATCAAAATCATAGTTGAAGACCAACACAAGATAGCTTTCACATGTCCATGGGGAACATACTACTGGAATGTTATGACTTTTGGGCTAAAAAATGCAGGAGCTACATATCAACGTGCAATGACGACTATTTTCCATGACCTTATACATACTCTCATGGAAGATTATGTCAATGATCTCATAGCTAAATCAATAACAAGGGAAAATCATTTGAAATTTCTAAACAAGATATTCCAAAGACTAGAAAATTACAAAGTCGGACTAAATCCAAAGAAATGTGTCTTTGGAGTGAAATCAGGGAAACTTCTAGGATATATCATTTCTAGAAGAGGCATTGAAGTAGACCCAACGAAGGTAAAAGATATCATAGAAATGCCTCCCCTAGCCAGCATTGGTTAACTAAGAACACTACAGGGAAGATTACAGTCTATCAGGCATTTCATAGTACAACTAGTAGATAAAATACATCCATTCCAATATTTTCTCAAGAAAGGAGTACCATTCGTATGGACACCAAAATGTCAAGAAGCTTTCCAATAGATCAAGGATTATCTGCTTACTCCACCTATGTTAATGCAACCTCTAGATGACAGACCTTTGATACTTTACATTTGAGCAACTCAATTAGAATTAGGAGCCCTTCTTGCAAAAAATGATGATCAAGGTCATGAAAGAGTAGTGTACTACATCAGTCGTACCTTGGTTGGATATCAACTAAAGTACAGTAACATAGAACATGCCTATCTTGTAGTAGTCTTTTATACTCAAAAACTTCAGCACTATATGCTAAACTACCAAACCATGTTGGTCGTAAAGATTGATCCTCTCAAATATCTCATAAGTAAAGTAGCATTAACAGGCCGATTGGCTAAATGGGTGATGATACTTAGTGAATATGACATCCAATATGTGGAGAGGAAAGCTATAAAAGGACAATTAATTGCAGATCAGTTAGCAGATGCACCCATGAAGGCAAACCATCCTTTAGTGGCAGATTTTCCTGATGAGTTTATCCTCAAAGTGGACACTAGAGCCAAATGGAAATTATACTTTGGCGGGTCACATACTAATCGTGATTCAGGAGTAGGCATACTATTTGTTACACCTCAAAGTGGTAATATTCCTAAATCATTCAAGATTGCTTTCCCTTGCACCAACAACATAGCTGAATATGAAGCCATAGTGACAGGACTAAGAATGGCAACCCAATGGAAGATTAAGAGTCTACATGTTTATGGGGATTCTCAACTAGTATTCCAGTAAGTAAATGATGATTATGAAACTAAAGATGAGAAACTTGCCCCCTATAAGCACATAGTTGATAGTTTGTATCAGTACTTTGATGACATCACCTTTCTACAAATACCACACATTCAAAACAAGGTGGGAAACACTATGGAAACCATGGGTTCCTTATTGGATATTCCTAGCAATGTGCCTAAATTCGAGTTTTTGGTCAAACAGTTGTTGGTCCCTGCCTATGATTTCCCCGATTCTATGATGGTGTGTATGATTGTTTGTCCTGCTTCCCCTTGGTACAAGGATGTATACAACTATTTAAATTCCCAAATCTTACCTTTAGACCTATCAAACAACCAACATATAACCTTTATCCGTAAGTCTTCTAGATAAACAATCATCGGAGATACCCTGTATAGACGTACCTTAGATAACACCTTAATGAGATGTCTCGATGCGGATGAAGCACAAGAAACCTTATGAGTGGTACATGAGGGTATATTTGGATCCCACTCTAGTGGTCCTACTTTAGCCCACAAGATTATGAGATTAGGTTATTATTGGCCTACAATGGAAAATGACTCATATATCTTTGTCAAAAAGTGTCGATAGTGTCAGATACACAGAGATTTGATAGACATGCCAACACAGGAGCTCTGTTCAATTACTTCACCATGGCCCTTTTCCCAATGGGGACTTGACCTCATAGGTAAGATACACCCTCCATCATCCAATGGCCATAAGTTCATCATAACCTCCATCGAATACTTCACCAAATGGATTGAAGCTATTCCCATGACATACATCACTGACACACAAATATCTAGGTTTATCCTAAACTACATAATTTGTCGGTATGGTGTACCCTAATCCATTATCACAGACAATGGTCGCCCATTCAAAAACCAATAATTATGCCATCTATGTGAATAATTCCATATCCAACATCATTTTTCCACTCCATATTACCCATAAGGTAATGGCCAAGCCGAGGCATCTAATAAAACCATTTTTAGAATCCTAAAAAATACTGTCAATGCCACTGGTCATGACTGGCATTTACAGCTTAATCCTGCCTTATGGGCTTACCGCACAATCATTCGTACTCCCATTGGAGCCACTGCATACTCCCTAGTATTCAAATCTAAATCTATCTTACCTATTGAGGTTGAAATTCCTTCCCTAAGGGTATCCTTGAAAGGTCATATTGCAGATGAAGAGTACCGTGTATCTAGATTGCATGAGTTAGAATTCCTCGACGAACGAAGACAAAAGGAACTAGATAATTTGCAAGAATATCAAAATCATCTTCATCACAGCTATAATAGGAAAGTTCTAAATCAACACTTTGACATTGGTGACCTGGTCTTAATGGAGAACCCCAAGAATCAAGCTGAAGGAGAAAAACTAGATAAGTTTGAAACAAACTGGTTAGGGCCCTATATTGTTACAAAATATTTTGGATCAAGAGCATATCAACTCTCTACCCCTAGAGGAGAACCACTTTTTTCACCAATAAACAACCTTCATCTAAAGAGGTTCTATACGTAGCTTCTGAGAACCATGTTTTAATTGGAAAAACAAAAAAACAAAAAAACAAAAAAATGGTTATGTTGATGAAAACTTGGCAAATAGGCATCATTGTAACACCAAAAAAAATAAAAAAAAATCAATAAAATAGTAAAGAGAAATAATTTGTCCAATAGTCAAAACCACTTCAGTGGTGCTATGAATAAGTACCATGGTGAAAACCTGGAAAACAGGCGCCATGTGTAGTCAAATTCACTCCTTCATCTACCATCATTCCAATCAGACTTTTCACCATCACTCATAATAAATGGTTGTCTTATCCATTACTTGGAACTATTGACATCAAGTCCACTCTGTCTCCCCACTCCATCCTGTATGTCTTATTCCCGACTAGGGGAAAAACCTCAACCTATGTCATGTGAACCTTGTACATAGCAACCCAATGTCAGAAAATGTCCTAAAAAAGGCTCAAAAACATTAGAAAATATCCTAAAAAAATCCAAAAACATCAAAAAACTCCAAAAAGACAAAAAAAAATCAAAAACATGTAAAAAATCTCAAAAATAGAGTCAAAGTCAGTCATGTTAAGTCAGTCGTAGACATAGTCCAATTACATTGCCTCTGCGACTAGAAGTAGGAAAGGCCATTTGTCGATGTGCCCCCGAGGCCACACTAGGTCAGTCCATTAGGGTTTATCACATTCACTATCACACGCATTGCATATCATCCACTTAAGTACATATTTTCATTCAGTTATGTCAGTTAAAGTATGGTCGAACTACGAGGTCTCTACGTGTACAACATAGGCAAGGCTATCAATCGATGATCCCCTGAGGCTAGATTAGGTTAGTGGGCATGTGCAGGATCATCATGGAAAAAACAAACCCTTGAGTGGCAATAAAATTTAGAAAAATCAGAGTTAGGCAACTTGACGTAAAAATTTGAATAAGTAAACTATATTATTTCAAAAATATGTAAGAATAGAATCTGTTGCAAATTGAATGTACTTTCTAAACTACTAGGTTTATTTTTATTTTAAAAAAATCTATTTTGTGAAAATTTAAAATTTCAATGTAGTAGTACATAAATTTAAGGGAAAAAAAAAGAAGTAGGTGTCTGTCTGACCACCCTAACAACAATAAAATGATAATAGTTTTTTATAATATTTTAGATATAAGTAGAAGACTCATGTCCCGATGTGATGCATTTTTTTTGTAATTTTTTTCCAAGCAAATAATTAATTGTGATTTTTCTATTACAACTTTTAAAAAATATAAAAACTCATACGTCTGACCACTTTAACTTGGTCAAAACTTCATGAAATTCAATTATTTTTTTATTAATCCTATGGTATGTGAAGCATAGAATGTGACACATGTTTTAGATTCAAAAAATGTGATACCCTTTGAAAGCTATAGATGTTTTTCAATCAGCCTATCAATCAGAACTTTAGTCGTAATTCAAATAGAAAATGAATAATAATTATTTATTAAATTCAAAGTAAAGCATAATTTATATTGGTGGAAAGCTAAGAATCTCCTTTAAAAACCCTTTTTGTTTAATCAATTTTGGGTTAAAAAAAAGTTGTCAGCCACATGGGCAATCATATCACTCACATATCACCACTTTTAGGCCCATCATGATCCTACACATACCCCAGTCCTTTAGGGTATATCATCTCAAGTCCACATAAGTCAACACACGCACACACTCATAATAGTCAAGGCATCAAAACAAGTCGTGCATCAACAAGGAAAACATCTCAGAACTGTCATCAAGTCATAATCAAACACATTGTTAGAGTGATCAACTTATGTCTTAAGCAAGATATGTCTTTCTTGTCAAAATATATCATCAATTGTCATAACCTCATGTAAGCTTGTCACATCAACGACATCAGGCTCAAATGTCTTATACAACCCGTGTCATTCTGAAACCAGGATTTTTCATGCCTTACATAGATGATTACAAGGTCGAAATCAGACTCAATATCTTATATAGTATGTGTCATCCCTCACATCGAGCTATGTCAAACATCGAACAATTACACAAGATCAAGTTTTGGATAATAATTTTATTTGGTTTTTGACTTTACATCGTATTTTGTCTTATTTTGTCTTATCTATTTGTGCATGAGTCCGGTTACTAGCTTTCTCAAGGATTTCCCTTGAAGGATTTAGAGAAGCAAGGATGTCTCATGACTCTTTTTTTTTTACTATTGCCTATCAACTATCTTTTTAACTTTGGATTTTGAGTCATGTTACTAGTTTCCTCGAGGATGTCTCATGAAGGATTTAGAGGAGAAATGACATCTCATGATCCATTTTTATTTTATTTTTGTTTGGTTTGTCTAGACAAAAAGACTGGGGCAATCTTTCTCTTAGTATGAGTTAAGACACTCCTTGTCTGCGACTGTCTGTTTTTCGCAAGAGGATGACTTTGTACACTATGGTTTATCTCATATCATGGTGTGTACTATCCATTTGTGTTAGTACCACCCAATGATGATTAAATGCAAAGCTTAGTATATATATGGAAAAATATCAAAGATTATACATGCTTCAAATAACCATTCTTGTTTCATACTAACATTTTGAATTATCAACGCTAACATTTCTTCTTTCTGCATCTTCACCACCCTTATCTACCTTCCTCTATCATTTTATCCTTCATCTTCTACTTTTCTCATCCATTTCAAGAACACACTCCTATTCTTTGAACCCACTTGTCCTTTCAAGGGGGCATACCAATACCTCCTCATCATCCTTCCTCACCCTACTTTCACTGGGGCATATCTTTTTTTTTTTCTTTGACACAATGCGATAAAAAACATTGTATCAAAGAGGGGCAAACTGTAGACACTAAAAATTGGTATAGGCCTGTGAATACCACTTTTGACATAATTTTCTAATGTCCATGGTCACGATTAAATAATGTTAATTATTTGATTATTTCCTAAACACATCTTTCTTCTATTAATTAAATAACCTTTTAATTATTTGATTAATTCATTATGACCCTTATTCAACCCTGATTAATTAAATAAATATTATTTATTTAATTACTTTGCTAATTAATTAATTCTCTTTTCGAGTTAAATAATTTATTATGCAATTTACCTCTTATCATATTTCGACTATAATTAAATATTCTTTTTAAACTATTTAATTATTCAATTAACCTTTTCGACAGTCAATTAAATAAAATGTTATTTATTTATTTAATTAAATCATTTCAATTTTTGAATGTTGAATTAAATTAACATTTAATTCATAATTAATTGTTTCTATCACACTCTTCTATCGTCCAACTAACTAATTATTCACTCACCATCTAACTCGAGATCTATTTAAATTCGTCAGTTATCTTTGGATTCAATATTTGATCGTCTCTATGAAAAGGAATCTCTGTCACAACCAGTCAATTAACTAGTTCTAACTCATATGCATGAACATATTTATTAATTAAATATATTTATTTAATTAATTAATTCATGTGTGCATTCAAACAGATCATTCTCCAAGTTCTAACTTTATCCTTTTCATTCAAAGTCTAATTCTTCTATTTTCAAAGACTTTCAACTAAAGGTTAAATCATTTATTTAATATTGAACTCTTATTCTTTCAATTTTCAAATAGTCTTAACACCATATTAAATTATTATTCTAATTTAATCTTTATCCTGCAGAATTTCCCAACTCACATTCTAACTGAGACAAATCTCAATCGCATGACATTCAATAATCTCGATCATTGATCTCTCTTTCGAATCTGAGTCGATCATTCGAAAACCTACTTTCTAAAAATTGGCTGACCTTTTCCAGTATTTCTCCTCTCGAAATCAATACACTTTTTGGAAGAACTTAATCTTCAATATTTTTCTTAAACATACATCAAGGCTAGGCTTGCATACATACTGAAATCTGAGGGAAAGAATACCAATATGAAAAAATAGAGAAGGACAATCAAGATAATTCAAGGAAATGGATTGATATTCGTTGACATTGTTCTATGTTTTACGTTATTTGATTTTTAATTCATTTGATTCATTATTTGTTGTTTGATTTATATTTATGCATGTTTAGATTAGATTTAACCATCTTACTGTGCAACGATATTTTATCTAAGTCACAAAAGCATCATAAAGAGTTTGATAATATGTCACCCTCTATAACAATTGATCTTTCTCCGCATAGAGGGCATCACACTCTATTGTAATAGTATCTCTCTCCGCCATAATCACCTATACCTGGGCCTCTGCAACATAGCATTTATCTCTCTTGTTGTCTCTCTCTGCCCTCAAGTGGTCCCTCTTTGCTACCACAGTAGCAACCTAAGCCTTTGGGGCCTATCACCACACTACCTTTGTATCGCTCATGGAAATCATCTTTGTTGGCTACATTGCTTCATCCTTAAGTGGTGGTGGAGGACCCAAAACCTATCCCTAATCATGTTGCATTGAATCACCCTATCCATTGTCTTGCTTAGACCTAGCAAGCTACTCTACCACGATCTCAACACATTGCCTCTCTCCTTGGTGACCAACAATGCCTACTCTACCTACTGTGAGAACATTAGCAGGATTTGTAAATCTCAGTAGAATACGCCATGCCCACCACTGATCAAAATATAGGGTAGTCCCAAGATCTGCTAAACCAAATAGCCAACCCTACCTGAATGGGGAAAGAGCTCTAAAATCTACAACAACATCATGATCGGCCTATAAACCCCATACATAGACCTCTTTATTAGTCTGACCAAAATGAGCCTCATAGGAATCAAGGAAACAACCCCATCTTTCTCCAAACTTCCAACAAACACGATCGAGTAGATATCTCTCGAGTAAAGAGCGAATGCAACCAATAAGCCATCTAGTCTATATGCAAAATACTAATTGCTCCTAGTCATCAGGCCATGCCTCACAATCCAAATATGACCACCATACAAAACCTGACATATCATAAAAAATGTGACACTAGTAGGGAAGTTGTCTAATCTAGGTATAGTGAAGAAAATCTCCATAACACTAAGAATATGGATCCCTTGGAATCCGATCCAAAATACCATCAGGATGAGCAATTGGGATGTGATCCCAAGTCCATACATACATTAAAGAGACACTAACTAAAATGGATCTCCCTCCATGATACACAACCTCATGCATATCTCTGTACAAATGCATGAGGAGACATGGGCCCCATGCATATCTAGTGTTGTGCTCAAACATCTTCTCGATGCACACACTCCAACCAATAGGAAACCTCTCAACCTTTCCTATTAGGAAACACAAGCCCCATGACCAAACCACAAAGAACCAAGGAAATTGGATCACCATTTCCCATAAAATCAGATAAGTCTATCTATGTCCCACGAACCTCAAGATGTCTCACACCAAGAACTCGGTGCATGACACATGTGCCTCATCAAACAAAATATGTAAAGAGATCTCCATAAATGGGTACACGGAGGATCCTCCACACATCCTCTAGAGTGATAGTGATCTCCCTAGTAGGTAAATGAAAGGATAAGGTCTCTGAGTACCACCTCTCCATAAGATTAGTCATCATCCCTCTATTCAATCTAATGGTAGGTATATAAAAACATGTGTCACAATCTAGCAACTTCTAAAATATCTTGCTCTAGCTCCTGAAAACTAGCAATCAAATAAAAAAAGTCATGTGGTTGTCACTCCCTCGACTGAAGCAGATTAAGAACCACCTGCAACCATTCAATGCATGATGTTAAGGATTTAGTATGAAAACACAAAATGCACCTATAACGATGAGCAAATGGGCTTAAAATTCCAAAAAAATCAAAAGTGAAACCTTTTTGTCAAAAGCGATGATTTTTTTTCAAAAGTGTTAAAAATAGGTGAAAGCGAAAACTATTTAGTCAAAAGAGACAAGGAAAGGCATATGCAAAAATTTCAAAATCACAAAATTTCAACATGGGCATACAAAATGAACCTTAAATATCAAAATCAAAAAATTCAAATGAAAGAGAAAATAAAAGAATTTTTTTAGGTGAAATGCAAACATTTTGAGCAGGTGTGAATGAAAAAATCAAAATTGAACCTATCATAAACATAAAAAGTGATACAAATGATGCAAAAGAGAAAAATTCCTAAACCTAATGCTATTGACAACTTGGACTTCATGCATTAATTACGGAAACATAAAAAAGCGAAAACGTGAAACAAAAGGGTGCATAACAGGGCACCGACACTTGGAGGTCGTCCAAAATTACGAGCCACATCCTCATGATGTGGGGCTCTTGAAATCCTCACCATAACTCCTTGATAATAGAAAAACCATGAAATATAGAGTCAAGAATTTCCTATAGGATCAAAGTCCAAATTAGGTAATTTGAACCCTAATTACTTATTTTAACCCCCAAAATCCTAATTTTTAACATAGGAAACCCTCCTAGGTTGAAATTAGGATCTCCCGAGAACATCTAAACTATCAGCGAGAGACCTATGGGCTTAAATTTTTGTCCTCTATGCATCTAAAATGAAATGAAATAGTGTCGGGAGCTTGACATCAAAAATGATTTTTTCGGCCAACCTATCGAGAGGGCAAACCAACATCCTACCATCATTCTACTAACCACTGAGGCACAATGGGGCATATATTGTTTTTCAAATCTTGATCTTAACATCAAATTCTTTGAAACAAAGCAACCACTACTTTGTCTCAAAGAGGGGAAAAATGTGGATATGTAAAATTGACCTAACACATATCGCACATCGTGAATGACATTTTCTCATCATCGATATCATTATCATATAATATCATTTCATTTCACATCAATTACATCAAAACCCTTAATTTCCTCTCTTAATTAAATAATATTACATTATTTAATTAATTCACTTTTTTATCATTTTTGACTAATTAAATAAAATTCATTTATTTAATGAAGTCCTAATCTAACTTTATTCCTCCCGATTAATTAAATAACATCAATTATTTAATTGTCACTAAGTCACCCTATTCCCCTAAGTCAATTAAATTATTAAAAAAAAAAAGATTAATTAAAACACTTTCCCCTAAATATGAATAATTAAATAAATTATTCAAAATATCATAAAAAATCAAATAAAACAAATACAACTTTGTTTGCAAAATTCAAACATGATTTGCACATTCAACTCCAAAAATATTAACCATTTGAATCAATTAACTAATTATCGTCACCCACTTTCATGATTGAGAAAATTACGATCCCTTGATTGCTTGATCTGATTGGCCAACTGATCCATCTATTCCTGAATAATCAATATATTCTTCAATTCCATAGATTATTCAATCTATTTCCTCAATCCCACTAAATGCTCAAATTGATTTCTTCAATCACACCAAGTACGTAATAAAAATACACTGATTATTCCCATCTAAATCCTCTCAACAATTTTCAACTGTTGATCAGGATATTCTACTATGTGATCTCAAGTGTTCATTCTGAAACATAAATTATATATGACAATCATATTTATTCTAAAAAATGATAAGATAATCAACATCATTTGCATGATGAGGTAATGCAAAAATCACAATAGACCTTTTTAAATCTTTACACACATCTTTGATCAACAATATTGCACGTTCCTCAAGCTTTTGCATGCACACATGGAGGCTTCACATTGATATGAAAAATAAATCTTTGAAAGAAAACTTCGACATGAGATGGGTAATGATATAGCTTAGTGAATTCATGTGTTCTTGTTTTGTTTCATTTACTTTCTTAAATTCATTGTTCATGTATTGTTCATTTCGTGAGTAATGGGCACAAATCGTCTTTTTTTTTTAATTAGATTAGGTTCAATTCAGTCATTTTGATCTTATTAAATTCCTCAATTTCCCCCTTACACAGGGTGTAACAATCACATTGGAAGGAACTGAAATGCATTGACATTCATAAATAGTGTAAGTTGAAACCCTAGATATTGAGTCACTGGGTAGTGGGTGAGAAACATTTACAGTGAATAGAACTGATCTATATACCCAAGCATATCGAACATAAAAAACACCCATGAATTAAACTGAAGTGGCTTGACATTCATAAATAGTGTAAGTTGAAACCCCAAATATTGAGCTATAGGCTTGTGGATGCCAGATAGTTATAGTGCATAGAACTGATCTATATTGGCAGGCATATAGAGAATAAGAAAACCCAAAAAAATGAA
This sequence comes from Sequoiadendron giganteum, assembly GCA_007115665.2. NCBI lineage: Eukaryota > Viridiplantae > Streptophyta > Pinopsida > Cupressales > Cupressaceae > Sequoiadendron > Sequoiadendron giganteum. The sequence goes on from CM021106.1 coordinate 29,104,318, forward strand.
CTCAAATGACTTGACAATCATAAATAGTGTAAGTTGAAACCCTAGATATTGAGTTACAGGTTTGTGGGTCACAAACATTTATAGTGCATAGAACTAATCTATATTGGCAGGCATATAGAACATAAAAATACCCAAAAATTGAACTAAATTGACTTGACATTCATAAATAGTGTAAGTTGAAACCCCAAATATTTTATTTTATCGATAAAAGGCTTAGGCCTAGAATATTTATATTAGATATAATATCAAAATTACAAAAAGCTAGATTTATAGTACTGGTAAATGTATATCATTAGTCACAATTCACATCTGAGTATATGTGAAAGTAAACAATAGTGCAATTAAATAAAAAATATATTGTTTATCAACTTATCTAACTATGATAACCCTATTTCATCATATCATCTACATTTTCATTTGCAGATTGAGGTTTTAAATTTATATCTAGCAAGTTATCTCCTTGTTCTTCTTCATTTGATTCTACATTACCCTCTATAGAATTAATGTTGTTTATTGTAGCTGGAATTCTAGTATGTCGAGCTTGGTGGCCAATGATGTAAGACAATGCATAGTACTTTTATTTGATCATATCTATCATTTCTTGACCCAATTCATTTGAGTGCAATTGAATCATACACAACATGAGCCAAGAATTATCATCATGTAACCCCTTCTTCACAACACCATATACAAATGCAAATACTTTCATTTCTTTTAGATAATTTCTCAGAAAGATTCCCACAATATATGCTTCTCCTTTATCTAAGTTATATTGTTGTACTGCTTCTAAGAGATCCTCCTCTTCCATTGCCTCTGGTAACACAACTACTAAAGAAACTATTCTTAATGCAACATAGGATTGTAGGAAATCCATGGAATTAGACAAAAAAATGGATAACAAGTTAGATGGAAGTAGTAGCCTAGGAGAATCTGGCGGAATAATTTCATCACCTATCACTATTTTGATGCAATCCACCATGCTTGGACATGTTGTATGAAGAACTTGATCCATTTCATCTTCTTTCACCTCTTCTGGAAATGTAATTTTGAACCTTTTAACTCCAACTATAATTCTAAATTTTTTAGTGTTGTATTCTCTTGCCATTTGTTCTTGATATACCACAATTTTTTTTTGCATATAATCTCTATAACTATAGAAGACACGCAATAGAACTAGGTTTTATTGTTGAATGAATAAAAAAAAATTCTTTGATTCCCAATTCAACACAGAAGATGTGAATTTTGGTCAAACAAGGCATTTTATTTCCACTGGAAGCAATATACAGATGTACCCAAAATAGAAAAATTGATATCTTCTTCTTAGAAACATACATTTTGAGCTAAATGAACAGAAGAAAAATTTCCCCATAGGAAATATAAGCCATTTTTTTCCAAAACAATGAAGCGAGATTTTTCATCTTAGGAACAAACCTAATGAGAGAAACCACCAAAAGACGAGAACAATTTCACCCTAGAACAAAACCCACTTGAAATATACAATACATAATATACCATAATTGTAACCTTGTAAACTACATCTGAGAATCATAAATTCTAAAAAATCCACCTAACTAAGCAACCATTATTGATCAAACAATCTTACAGAACCATTAAAAATTCAACCCCCAAAACAAATGAATCTAGAAACACCAAAATTGAAACTTTGGAAGAGGCACTAATGTTTCCAAAAATTTAGAAATGAGAACATTCCTTAGAAGACACAAAGACATAAATTTTCTTGTTAACATTCTGAACTTACTATTTGTATGCATTTCCAACTTGAATAGGAGCATTGCAAAAACCTCACTTTTATTTTCCCACTACCTAATTTTGCCAAGACTTCACAAACAAGCTTACACAGAGTATAGAAAATGAGAAAAAAACCTCGGGTTTTTAAAGACATTGAAGTAATTATAATATTTCATAGAGCCATCATGATAGGGCACTGCATATTAATACAATCTGAAGGCAAGACAATATTAATGAGCTTCCCACAGTTATGAATCTTGGCAAAACAAGGATAGACAACTAAGAGGGGGGGCTGAATCACTTATTACCAAACTCAAAATTATACAACATTAACCAATCCTTATATCACAGATCTAATAATTAATAATGCAAGCATAAGAAAAACACATCAAAGACACATGAACACAAAGATTTTATACATGGAAACCCTGTGAGGGGAAAAACCATGGTGGATGTTAGTCCACAAGATTATACCCTGTTAGAAGTATAATGAAGAATAAAAAGAGAATGCACTTGCATTCAGGCACACTACCTAGAGAAAAGTGCTCAAAGGGAAGGCTCACTACCTTACATATAGTAATCATATTAAATCCATTTGATGAATTTGAGGTGATAAAATAGCTTCTGCAAAATCTTGATTACAGTTCCAATTAGGCACACTAAAACCTCTTCAACTCTTCCACACTTTGCTTTGAATTATCTGACCTTTATTTGCACTTTTACATCACTTGTACACTTGAGCACACTCTAAATGAGGAAAACAAATTGTATATATATGTGCTACATGGATTTGCATCCACTAATCAGTCGACCACAAATAAGGAATAAATTACAATTGTTGGCCTTGATACATGAATAAATTTCAATGTGTACCAACACAAGTCATCCATAACATAGTGAGAACCCAAACAAACATCTCCAAACATGCCAAACAATAAAATATTAATCCTCATGGATCCATAACAAGCTAACACCACAATGTCGACCAAGAACATGAACACGCGGGCACATATCGGAAAAATATTTGATCACGAACACTCCAATCACTGCAGACATACACCAAGGATAGAGCATGATCTAGACTCATCCATGAACATCATAGGCACATGAGCAACACCTGAGATTACCATAATTTCATCCTCTTTGACCAAGAACACCATCTACATAGATTGAATAACTATAGGTATACAGATCATCATAACTTCCACAAAAATTCATGCGTACAACTAAAACTTTTAGAAAACATACTAGAAAGGCTTAACACCAAACCCTTTGAAGCGTACCTTTAGATCTTCAATGCACAAAGATTTCCAACATTCTGACCTTCTCAGCTCCATTGGCTGCCTATACTATTATATTTACAATTTTCTCAATCTCCTCGGCATATACAACCTTAAGCAGATTAAAATGCTAATAGTGTTGACATCAATGACAACAATATATTAGCAACACAACCACAATATCCAAAATCTCCCCCTTTGGCATTGATGGCCACACATGATGTGAAAAATAATTCCATCAACCCAACTAACTCTTCTTCAACAATCTCCCCCTGAGATTGTGCACTTTTTGTTTCCTTCTTCTTTCCCATTTTTTCACATTGCATCTCTCCCCCTTTGACATTAATGGAAAATTTTCATATGCTCTCATTTCAATCTTGAAAAAATTTGACTACTCCCCCTGAGTAGTAGTCACCACAACATCAATATGGAATATGATATAGTAGTGAATTCATGGACTGATGCAAATACCTACATCTTAGTTCTGATTAGGAGGGGAAATTACCCCTAACTTGCCTCTAAGGTAATCAAAAGTATCCTTAGGCAATGACTTTGTAAAGATATCTACAATTTTCTCTTTGGTAGGTATGTACTCCAATCTAAATTCTTTGTCACTTACTTTGTCTCTCAAGAAGAGATACTTGATAGATATGTGCTTTGTCTTTGAATGCAATACTGGATTCTTAGAAATTTTAATGGCGCTTGAATTTTCACAAAGTATAGCAATGGGTTCTTCATATTCAATTCTGGCATCTCTCAACATTTGCTTCATCCATAATACTTGAGTACAACTATTTGCAGCAGAAATGTACTCTGCCTCAATAGTAGATAATGAAACCGAGTTTTTCTTTTTGCTTAACCAAGATACCAGCTTCTTACCTAAGAAGAATGCACCACCACTGGTACTCTTCTTGTCATCTATATCTCCTGCCTAATCAACATCAGTAAATGCATTTAGATTAAGATCATCATTCTTAGGATACCAAAGACCAAGATCACTTGTACCTTTCAGATATCTGAATATTATTATCATAGCAGTCACATGGGACTCTTTAGGATCAACTTGAAATCTAGCAACCATGCACACAACATTCATTATATCTGGCCTTGTCGGAGTCAAGTAGATCAACCCAACAATCATCGATCTATACCTTGTTTGATTTTCTTTAGGGGATTCATCATTTTGTGTTAGTTTACATTAGGTCACCATAGGTGTACCAACAAGCTTTGCTTCTTCCATGCCAAATTTTTTCAATAACTCTTTTACATACTTGGACTGAGATATAAAGATCCCATCTTCCAACTAAGTGATTTTCAATCCCAAAAATAATTTTAGCTCTCCTATTGACATTTCATCAGCATACTTCATACACAAATCATCATCTCCTTCAAAAATAATATCATCAAAAAATACTTCAATGATCAATTCTTTGTTTTCATCCAACTTGAAATACAAATTGCTATCAATAGTACCTTTACTAAATCCAAGCTTCAATAAATATTTGTTCAATCTAGCATACCAAGCTCAAGGACCTTGCTTTAGTCCATATGAATCTTTCTTCAATTGACATACCATGTCTTTTTCATCAGTCAATTGAAATCCATCTGGTTGTTCAACATAGACTTCTTCTAGTTCACCTTTCAGAAATGCTGATTTTGCATCCATCTGATAAACTTTGTAGTTCTTGAAAGTAGCATAAGAAATAAGTAGTCTAACGGCCTCAATTATATCAACATGAGAATTTTTTTATTCAAAATCAATACCTTCCATTTGTGAGTAACCTTTGCAGACCAATCTTGCTTTGTTTCTAACCACATCACCTTGTTCATTCAGATTATTCCAGAACACCCACTTGGTTCAAATCACATTTTTGTTTGGAGGTCTAGGAACAAGATCCCATGTATTATTATTTTGTATCTGCAATAGTTCTTCTTTCATATCTTTCATCCAATGTTCATCTTTGCATGCTTCACTTATATTTCTAGGTTCAAATTTGGAAATTAGACAATGTTTTTCTAGAGTTCTTCTTCTAGTTTGCACACATTTGGTTTCGTTTCCTATGATTCGACTATCAGAATTATTTCTTCTCATATACTTAGGAGTTTTGAAGTTTTCTCTTACCTCTTGTTCTTGTGTTCTTTCTTTTGCACTTTCTCTTGTTTCTGCTTCTTGATTTTCTTGATACAACGGAACAATCTGAAGTTGATTCTGTGTTTGAGAATGATTGTTAGCATCATCATGTTGATCATCTGAATCATAATCACTAACTCTAGATGATTTACCAATATCTCCATCAACCTTAACATTTTCACTTTCAACCATTTTATTCAACCTTCTATTAAAGCATTGGTAAGCTTTTCTTTTAGTAGAGTATCGTAGGAAGATTCATTCATCACTTCTAGCATCAAACTTACCTATATCATCATCTCTCTTGATGTAGCATTTTCTTCAAATTTTTTTGAATTATTTGACAGTAGGCTTATAACCGAACCATAGCTCAAAAGGTGTCTTACCAGAATTACTATTGACATTCACCCTGTTAATAGTATACACGACAGTACTTACAACTTCTCTCCAGTAGAAATGACAAACATTTGCTTCCAACATCATGGTTCTAGTAGTGTCTGGAACAATTTTGTTCTTTCTTTCAACAACTCCATTCTATTGAGGGGTTAGGGGAGCAAATAGTTGTCTTTGAATACCATGCTCTTCACAAAAAGAATTGAATTCCCATGAAGTAAATTTACTGCCTCTATCTAACCTTAGACATTTGATCTTTTCACCTGTCTCATTCTCTACCATAGCTTTAAAACTTTTGAACTTTTCTAGTGCTTCATGTTTTTCTCTTAAGAAAGCAACCCATATCATCTTAGAAAAATAATAATGACTAACATAAAGTACCTTTCACCTTGTAGGCTTCTAATTCTGGAAGGACCACATAGATCAGTATGTATCAAATCTAGTACTCCATTAGAGATGTACTATTTTCTCTGGAAGGAATTTCTTGTTTTCTTTCCCATTTGACATTCCTTGCACATAGTGTTAGTAGGCTTCACTAACTTAGGAAAATTTATGACTGCTTGAGTATAACTTATCTTGACAATGTTATCAAAGTTCACATGACATAACCTCCTATTCCATAACCATCTTACATCAATTTGAACAATCAAACAACTTTGACTAGCAGTACTTAAATGAAAGATATTACCTTTTGTCTTTGTTCCTGAAGAAATTATATTTCCTGAACTTACCATTCTTGAACTGTAGATTGTAGCCTTTGTCTACCATTTTTCCAACACTCAACAAGTTATGATTTAGGCCTTCTACATAAAGAACATTATCGATATTGTGCTTACCATCAAAATAAATAGTGCCTCTACCACGAATCACACCAGAAGTGTTGTCACCGAACCTCACTACACCACCATCATAGTTTTTCAAGCTTACAAATTTTCCTTTGTCACCAGTCATATGATATGAGAATCCTCTATCAATTACCCACTCATCTTTCTCTTCAACTTTGGTTGCAAGATATTTCTCAAAATTTACATTACTAGTAGATTCAATGGATATCTGACCATTTTCTTTGATAGCAATAAATACCCATTCATCTTCATTTCCAATTTATTTATTAGATTCCTCATCAGTTATACCCTCTTCAACATAATAGCATTTTCTTTGAAATATTGTATTCCCAGGCTTATATTTTGAAACTCTTTCAGGACATCTAGAAGCAAAATGATCTATTTTACTACAAGAAAAGCATTTAATAGGTAACTTTCCTTTGTACTTACCATGACCTCTTGATTCTCTTTTCAGAATCAATGCTTCTAGTTCTTCCAATTCCCTTTCTTCATTTTCAATCCACTTCATCTCATATTCATATCTAAATGATCTTTGGGAACTCTCCTGAATCATATCTCTTTTTCCCAGATACAATTTCCTTGAAAATAGATTTAGTCTTAGGAGAAAACTCACCAAATTCACTTAATTCAAATGTAGCAAGTTTTCCAATCAACATGTCTTTTGTAATAATCATCACTGTTATGAGTTCATCAATAGCATGAGATTTTTTCTTGTAGGAAGGGGGCACATATATAAGTATCTTAGCCACAATTTCATCATCATTAATAGTTCCACCAAGACATCTAATGTCCATCACCAATTCATTTATCTTATGCGAGAAGGAAAAGATGTTCTCATATTCACTCATCTTCAAGCTCTCCCATTTGCCTTTTAGACTTTGTAGCTTAGCACTTTTCTCTAGTGCATCTCCTTCATACAATGTTTCCAAATTTTTGCAAATCTGATATGCAGTCTTCAAACCCATCACATTTTTCATTTTTGAATCTGTCAAAGCACTCACTAGTGTTTCTATTCACCTGGTATTAATTTCTGCTTCCTTGATTTCATCTTCAGAGGAGGGACCATTCTAAGTAATATTATATGCAATTTGTGTCATCTGCCAGAAAGGTTCAGCAATGCACCTCAAATGACATTCCATCTTGACTTTCCATAGAGAGTAGTTTGTACCATCAAATCTAGGACTATCCTTTTTAAATGATGCCATCTTGGATCACCTCAAGTTATTAGGCTTCTTTCAAAGGAACTAGCTTTGATACCAATTGTTGGAAAAAAAAGGATAAACTAAGAGGGGGGATGAATCAATTGTTACCAAACTCAAACTTATACAACATTAACCAATCCTTATATCACAGATCTGATAATTAATAATGCAAGCATAATAACAACACATCAGAGACACATGAACACAAATATTGTATACGTGGAAACCCTGTGAGGGGAAAAACCACGGTGGATGTTAGTCCACAAGATTATACCCTGTTAGAAGTATAATGAAGAATAAAAAGAGAATGCACTTGCATTTAGGCACACTGCCTTACATATAGTAATAAGATTAAAAACATCTGATGAATTTGAACTAAGAAAATAGCTTCTACAAAAGCTTGGTTACAGTTCCAATTAGGCACACTAAAACCTCTTCAACTCTTCCACACTCTACTCTAAATGATTTGACCTTTATTCACACTTGTAAATAACTTGTACACTTGAGCACACTCTAAATGTGGAAAAAAATATTGTATATATATCTGCTACATGGATTTGCATCCACTAATCAGTCAGCCACAAATAAGGAATAAATTACAATTGTCATCCTTGATACATGAATAAATTTCAATGCGTACCAACACAAGTTGGCCATAACATAGTGAGAACCAAAAAAAACATCTCCAAACACACCAAATAGTAAAATTTTAATCTTCATGGATCCGCAATAGGCTAAAACCACAATTTCGGCCAAGAACATGAACACTCGGGCACATATCGGAAAAATATCTGATCACAAACACTCCAATCACTGTGGATGTACACCAAGGATAGAGCATGATCTAGACTCATCCATGAACATCATAGGAACATGATCAACACATGATATTGCCATACTTTTATCCGCTTTGACCAAGAACACCATTTACAAAGACTGAATAACTGCAGGTATACAAATCATCATAACTTTCACAAAACTTCATGCACACCATTGAAACTTTAGGAAAACATACTAGAAAGGTTGAACACCAAACCCTTTGAAGAGAAATTTTAGATCTTCAATGCATAGAGCTTTCCAACATTCTGACCTTCTCAGCTCCATTGGCTTCCTGTACTATATTTTTTACAATTTTCTCAATCTTCTCAACATATACAAACTTAAGCAAATTAAAATGCTAATAGTGTTGACATCAATGACAGCAATATATCAGAAACAAAACCACAATATCCAACAATGAGCTTATTGAGATTAAAATATTAGCTCACACCTGTGATATTTTAATTCATTTCTCTCTTCTCAATTGCTGAGTGTTACTTCACACAGATTTATAAAGAGGCTAATTATTGTCAAATTTGATAAGAATATCTTATCCTGAATGATGCTCTCAAAATTATAATGCAAATTTTGTACTTTCCTTGGGTAAATGTGAAAAAACATGATGGTCGACACCCATGAAGTTTTTTGATGCTATTCACACCACCTGAATGTCAAATCACTTGAAAAGGACAATTGATATCATCTGACAGAATGCGAATACTAATCCTATGGAAAATAGTTCAAGTAGTTAGCAAAAAATCTCTTCATCACTAGGAAATTATTTCCTCGTTGCTAAACAATTATTTATTTTCTCAGTATATGCTTCGAGAAATTATTTTTCTTCAACTTTGCGTATGATGAATCTCCCCTCTTTCCACTTTCTTATTAGGCCTTAGGTACTAATGAAATTTGTATATGATTTGTGCACAAAAAAAAAAGTCAGAACTTTTGGCACAAATATTGCCAAATAAATATTTCAATACTTGCAAAAGAAACAAACAAAATTAGAAAATTGATCTAGCCAAACACTAGATTTATCCACGTGATGAATACCAAAGATTATTTTCTTGTAAATTTTTCCCAATACAAATTTATTGAATTAACTGGTGACATTGCTTATTTTGTCTTTGTCCCTTTTAACCTATTCTTGAAGATTCAAAGGTAAACATTTATCTTTGTCCCCATAAACTTTTATTTCTTATTTTTGTTCACATCCTTCATTTTCCAGTCCATCAACAACTTGGTTAGCTTCTCTATAAGAATGATTAATCTGAAACATCTCAATATTTTCTAACAAAGGTAGAATTTGCCTCATAACATAGTTTATTTTCCATTTTCTTGAGCCTTTTTCTTTACAAGCATTTATAACTAATAACGAATCTCCTTCAATTATCAGGTTAGAAATTTTATATTGCACAACTAAATGTAAACCATGTAACAAAGCATGCACCTCTTCCTAGTTGTTTGTCCCATTTCTCAATGAAATGTACATTACCATTACTATTGAACCTTCCTTATCTCTTAACAGTGCTCCAGCTCCTGATAATCCAGGGTTCCCTCGAGATGCACCATCAAAGTTTAGCTTGACAAAACCATTAGGAGGAGGGACCCATGACACCCTTTTCTGTCCACTTTAACATTTCTAGTGTTGAATAGACTTCCTTTGAATGGTAACACTAAAAAATTCCATTGTTTCAATTTATTAGTATCCCAATCTATAAAAGGAGATCCTACATTTTTATTATTTTGCACATATACATTAGACACTTCACAAATAGATTTTTCAATCTTTTCCATTACTAAGTCCAAACTTGACTTTTCCTTTTGAAAAAACCTTTTATTTCTTTCACACCAGATTCCCCATACTACAGATGAGGGGATTATTTTCCATATGCATGCATAAAGAGATATTCTATATAAATATGGCTAGGACATGAACATATCCCAAAGCTTTTTTGGAATAGGGGAACTCCAACCTATGTTTTGAAATTTTTTCCAGCAAGACTATGCAAAAGGGAATGTTCGGAATAAATGATCTACTTCTTCTATAAAATCTTTACACATCACACATTTCAAAGGAGTTGCAATCCCAAGCTTAGACAATCTCTCACTAGTTAACAACCTATTCTTTAGAGTGAGCCATGAAAAACAACTTGCCTTGGGAAAAACCATTGCATTCCAACAAAATGACAATGCTCTTTGATTACATACATGTTCTTGATCCAACATTGCAGCTTTGTACCCCAATTTAACAGTATATTCAACTAATTTTGATGGAGCCCAAATCAACTTATCATCTCCATTCTCAATGAACATTGTTCTACCTCTTAAAATATCTAACAGTTCTTTTTGTTGATCCTTTGAGAAAATTGAGGGCAAAACTTTCCATGTAATTGCCCCAGTTAGACTATCTAAGTCCTGAATGTAATCTTTGAGATTTGACCCCCAATTGATTGTGGTATAATTGATTGGAGATTGATGATTGTAAATATTTTAAAATGGAGGAGATTCATTCCATGAGTCTTACTAGAAGTTTACACTTTCTCCACTGTGAAATTACCAAGATAAGTATTTGACTAATAACCCTCTACAATTTAGTAAAAATTTCCACATTACAGAGCCTTGTGGGGGGTTGGAGACAATGAGAATACATGCAAGATTTTCAATATCAAGATATTTACCTTGCATAATTGTACACCATTTACCAAGAGGTCTTGAATATAAGTGCCATAATAGTTTTGCACCTAAAGCAATATTTCTTGCCGAAAAATTGTGCACACATACTCCTCCTTTAAGATTTTCTTTACAAATTTCTTGTAATGATACTAAAGGAATTTTTCTTTTTGAATCCATGTTTCCTTTCTAGAGAAAATATATAATTAGCTTTTCAATTTCAGCAATAATTTTCCTTGGGGCCTTTAGGACTGCCATAAAATAGTTAGGGATTGAGGGCAAAACTGATTTTATCAACAAAATTCTGCCAACAATAGTTAACCACCTTCCCTTCCAAGAAGATATTCTGAATTTGATAGTCTGAATTATCTTTTCCTAGTAAGACACTCTGTTTTTCCCTGTAAAGAATCAAATTCCCAAGTATTTACAAGGCAAGAAAGCAATCTGAAACCCCATAATTTAAACAATCTTTTGTTTTAACCCCACTTCTATGTTAAATATATATATCTTTGACTTGATTGAATTCACCATTTGACCCAAAGCAAGGTGTAACTTTGCAAAACCTCTTTAATCTTTCTTTCTTCTACCAAAGATGACCTACTAAATAAGATGGTTTCATCTACAAATAGTGAATGAGTTATTGATAAATTGGTGGGAGGCAGAGTAATACCTTTCCATTGCTCTGCCAAATGTGCTTTTTTAACTGATCTGCTTAAAGCCTCTGCTAGAATGATGAATATAAAGGGAGATAAAGGATCTCCTTGTCTCACTCCTTGAGTGGAATTATAAGAACCTAAAGGATTTCCATTAATGAGAACTGAAAACATTGCACCAGACAAACATGAGTATATCCACTTACACCACTTCTCATGGAAGCCAATTTTTTTTAGGATTTGTAACAAAAATGACGAATCCACTCTGTCATAAGATTTCATCATGTCTAGCTTGATTATAAAAGTTGGAATATCACAAGTTGAAATAGAGTGCAAAACTTCATGAGCTACAATGGCCCCTTCTATTGTTTCTCTGCCTAGAACAAAACCCCCCTGCTCCTTAGAGATTATACGTGGTATAATCTTTATCAATCTCAAATAAATTTCTTTAGTAAAATTTTTATAGATAGTATTATAGAGAGAAATGGGTCTAAACTTTGCAAAAAAAGAGGGATTATTTACTTTAGGTATCAATGCAATATGGGTCACATTGAATTGTTTTAACATTGTCCCTGAACTTCTAGATTCTTCCAATGCTTTCAACAAGTCAGATCCTATGAAGTCCCAATATTTATGGAAAAAATTGAAGTAAAACCATTTGGTCCTGGAGCTTTATCTATTGACATTGAGAAGACAACTTGTCTGAGTTCTTCTAGAGTGAATGGCTTCAACAAATGTACATTATCCTGATAAAAAACAAGAGATAAAGTGTTCTACAACAACTCTTGTCTCACTAATAACTATTGTCTGAAGTTCTTTGTGGAGCAGAAAGTAGATTAGAAAAGAATTGAAGCCCTTCTTTTTGAATGTCCTCCTCTTTTGTTAATATTTCACCAGTGCTACCATCAATAATTGAAAAGACTGAATTCTTCAATTTTTAATTTGAGCAGATCTGTGAAAGAATTTTGTGTTTTAATCACCCTCTTTAAGCCACATTTCCCTTGATTTTTGACACTAATATATTTCCTCCCGAATTGACAACTCTTCCCAATCATCTTGCATCTTTTTTTGAAGGTCAAATGATTGTGGGGATAAGCCTTGGGCTATTATTTCTGAATTTATCTGTGTTAATTGCTTGAATACATCATCCTTTTTCTTAAAAATATTCTTGAAAACTAAAGTGTTCCAATGTTTAATTTTTCCATTTACATGCTTTAATTTGCAGAAAAATCTAAACATAAAAGTACCATCTACTAAAGGAGCTTGACACCACCATTTCTTTAAGAGATCCAAAAACTAAGGATGATGAAACCACATTTTTTCAAACTTGAAAGAAGACTTTGTAATTAAATCCACCTTTTTCCTTTGGATACTTAGAGAGACTTGGAAATGATCTGAGTCTAACCAAGGAAAAATTTCTAACATTAGGTTAATATTCTGAGTGATCCAATTCGAGGACCAAGGCCCTATCCAATCACACTACAATTTGCAAAAAATCCTTTCATTTATTTGTCCAAGTGTAATTTCCATTAGCTAGTTGTATATCAACTAAAGCATTGTTAAGAACAAAAGAATTGAAGTCCTCAACTATTTTTTGAGGAGGGATGATTCCACCCTATTTATCTTTCAAAGACAAAATTGCATTGAAATCCCCCAATAATATCACTTTCTCAGCCCCAACTTGATCCAAGACTTGGGAAAAATCATCCCATAAGAGCTTTTACCCACTTGTTGCATTTGGTGCATAGATGTTTATAAGATAAAATTGAAGGTCAAACTACACTACCTTCATTAACTGCCAATGATGTTCAGTTTAAATAATTTCTTCTGACACCAATTGGGATTTCCAAAAAATGAGCATCCCCCCAGAAGCCCCTTGAGCAACTAAATGAGCTGATTTCCAGCTTCCCCATTTACTAATTAACATATCAAAATATTGTTGAGATAACTTCGATTCTTGCAAGCGTATAATTTATGCCCCAGAAGCATCCATTTGATGCTTAATGCGAGCACACTTGTTAGGGGCATTAATACCCCTAACATTCTAATATATAATCTTCATTCCAAATTTAGAGAGATACTAAATCCCCTCAACCTTTTTTTTATACTACCATCTAAAGTGGAATGCCTACCTAAGGCAATTTCTTCTTGGATTTTCATTGCATTTTATTTTTTGCCTCATTTCCCAAGAGATTTTTGAGCTGGCAGGGAGAAAAGAGGAGACTGTTTAATTGACATAATTTGAGAGAATTTAATGTCCTCATTTCCCTCTTCCACATCAATATTACCATTTGAAACTTCTAGTGGAAAAAATTCCACATTTGGAAAAGCATCATTTTCATCACTTAATAACCCAAAAACTAATTTAAAACTTGTAGCAGACAAGTCTTGAACATCATTTTTTGATACTCCCTCTCCAACAATTTCATCAATAAAGGATGAACCAACCAAATTGATATAATTCTCTGCTATTTCCTCTAAATTCCCCAAATTAGAAGACAAAATTAATTCCTCTGATTCCAAACCCTCACACTTGCATTGGCTCGAAGGAATGATAATTTTTTCTTGATTACTAACTTTTTCTAATAAAATTTGGAAAGAAAAAGAATCCCATGATAAAATAGAGGAAATACTATTGACTTGTTGAATTGAAATATGGAAAACCAAAGGAGTATGAAAATGCAGAGCTTTAGAGTCTACAAAAAATTGTATGTCTATAAATTTTCCTTTGGAATTAATATTTTGAACAACTCTATGCACTCTCCTTTTTTCCAAAACCCTCTTTAGAACTTGAGAAAGAGAAACAAATGGACTAGTTTCACTTGAAACACAGAGATCTAAGTGAAAACCATTTACAACTTTAACAGAAAGATGAATTTTTTCATCACATTCCTGAACCAAAAGGTTCAAGGAGCACAAAAAAGGAATAAAAATTGAAGGGATATCAAAGTTGATACCTGGAACATACATTTTATCCTTTCCTTTATTGTGAATAGATGGGATGATTCCCATTACATCAGTATTACAAGAATTTACTTTTGGAAGCTCATTATCTATTTCATGTCTCATATTTGACTTTTGAGTCACAAAAGCAAAGTTTGCATTTTTTAATGTATCATCTTGAGTTTCTACCTCTTTGCATAAAGAAGTAGTGGCCCAAAATATGACATTCCTTACAAATATTTATATGATTTTCATAGAAAATATCTTGACTATGAGAACCAAATGAAGACATAATTCCAATGTTTTTAGGAAGGTCTAACAAAATATCCATCAAAACAAAAACCCTAATTGGTAGATCTAGTTTTGTAAAAAAATCCATATCATGCTTTAAGAAAGAGCCAAACTGATTAACAATAATTTCAATGCTGCTTGGCTCCCTATATTTCAAAGGTAAAGAAAGAAGTTATAACCAAAAAGGAATAAATCTAGTTTTCTCCCTTTTTGGATTAAAGTTAGGAACCCATGGCTGAATATCCAAACCAGAGCCCCCATACACCCAGGATTTAACACTGAGTATTGCATCTCTAGCTTGCTTAGTAGAGAAGAAAACAATAAAAAATCTAGAACCATTGTCTATATAAAAAACCTGATTTTACCTTGCCCAATCATGATAAATTAAATCTTTCAACTCAAAAATAGAAGGAGAATATTGCCAAAACTTACAAATTAAAGTCATATGCCGAAGATTCAAAGAGTGATCTTTAAGAGGATATTCTGAAAGTTTAATAGAAGGAGTCTCCATGAAATGACTATTCTGCTTCTTCACCCATTGTTGTTTCTTTCTATGCCATTCATCTTTTGAAAGAGAAGAACGATGATTCCTCTAAGAATTCCACCTGTTTGAAGATCTAGCCCCCAGATCCACATTATTTGAAAAAGTAGCCGAAGAAGAACCTTTGAATCCTAGATCCACATTATTAGGGAAAGATGCAAGAGAAGGACCTTTCAAAGGTATATTATTTGGAAATGAGACCCGAACAACTACACCCAAATCAGATCCAACAAGATATGAATCTGAATGCAATGAGACTAGAAAAAGGGAATCTTTAGTGCTATTTCATTTAGCATTCTGAAGCTGCAACCAAAGAATCCTATAAAAATATTCCTAATTCCTGACAATGTTATTAGGGAAAGTTGAGAAAGGTACAACAAGACCTGATTCATAATTTTTGGTAGCCTTTGGATTGAAGGAAGCTCTAGGGCTAACAAGATCCGTAGAAGGATTAGAGGAACAAATAGAAGAAGTGAGAGACCCTACAAAAGCCTCTGAATCTGAGCCACAAATGTCGAAAGGTTGTTGAAGAGCCCAACTAATATTATTTTTGGGGCAAAAAGTGGAACCATTTTCCCTAATATGGAAAACCCTATTATTAGGAAAACCTCTAGTTAAAGGTTGAAAACCACCAAATTTCCAATTTCTTGGATATTTGGGAGAAAAATGTATAAATGAAGCATGAAGATGAGATCTATTGGAAGATGCAACCAAATTCTTTGAAAACAAAGTATTCACAGGGACAAAATCTCCATTAAAACCCTTGAAAAGTACAGAATGGCTGGAATTTTTTGAAACATTCTCATTAGAAGATTTGGCCGTTGTCCGAAAGTTGCACTCCATTTCTCCTCCTATTTAAAACCCCAAATATTGAGTTACAATTTATTGTGAGAAATATTTACATCGCATATAACATATTTTTGTTCCAACATAAAGAATTTAAATGAAAAACCCAAGGTATTTACAGTATTATGAAAACAAATTGCATAGCATTGAACAAACTAGCATTCGTAGGCATAAACAATTAGTTTGTGTGGAACACTTGTATCTTGATTGATCCCTATTGTTGTTGCTTCTCCTCTTTGTTCATATATCTCTGAGAAAATGTAGCATTGAATATGAAAGTGAGACCTGGTAAATGGAAATTGGCAAAGATTGAGTAATGCATTTTTTTAATTTGTAAATATCTTTATATGTTCAATACTGGTTTGTTATGGAGTCTTTAATTTTTTTCCTCCTTTTTCAAATTTGAATTTTTTTTTGGAGTCTTCAATTACATAGTTTGTATGTATTTATGGCATACAGTGTTTGTTTACTGCCCAGGCGATTTTGGTTGCTATTACACCATTGTTTTGGTGGTTGTAGGTGGCAAAAGAGGAGAATGCACTAGTATTCGTGTATAGGGATTTGACTGATGGGACACATTTGAATGATTGATTTTCCTTCCAGTGTGTATTGCTAGCAAAGTGGGATAGGGATGGGTTCAATCAGATTTGGTGATGGGACAATCTTGGCTCTTAATTATTCTCATCAACATGTATCTATTAAAATATTGGTGGTGATGTAATGCAAGTGGTGATATTATAGGGGAGTGTGGGTTATAGTAATTTTATATTTTGGCTGCATTTTTTAAAGCTATGGGCCACTAAAAAGCAATATGTCTTGTATGTTTGTGGTGTCATATGTGCTTTGAATATTCTCTGACATGTAAGACTATGAATAACTATTGAAACGTAGAAAATTTGAGTTCATCAAGCTGAATGGATCAAGATGATGAGAAACTAATTTAACTCTATGAAACATTCAATTATGAAGGTCAAAATTCCAAAATAACAATAAAAAACTAACCCTAACTATTATAGCAACTATAATGGGAGTTTTTAGAGCTCAAAGTGTTGTGTACTTTGCTACAAGATGCCTATTTTTAGGGCACAAAGGACTCATTCGCCTTTAGTGGTGAATGGGTCCTTGTTAGGGTTCCCAAAACTGATATATGGGTTCTTTTCCTTGAAGTCTTCACTCTCATTTCCTTGGTTTTCAGCTCCCAAAAACTTGTAACAAATTTTTTAACCTTGATTCTGTATTCTTGCACTATGAATGCCAACTTTGCAATCTGACAACTTTGACAAATTTTCTTTAAATTGGTTCTCCACTTGATCTTCAACCTATAAATCTATAAACACACATTTAAGAGGAGAAAAACTTGTTGATTGTTAGTGAATAGGGGTTTGCCTAAGTCAAACCCCTTGTAGGTAATTAAACCAAATTATGAAATAATGTAATTGAAAAATGAAACATGAAACTTGAATTGATGATACCTTGGAAGTTATCTTGGAGTGTACATCTGCAAACTAAGATGTGGCAGCCATAAAGAATGTCGATCTTGATCTCAAATAAAATGTGAAATAATGCTTGCAAGTAGATCTTCAATGCTATGTATCAACTATCTTAGAACAGCAACATGCTTGAATGCACTATGCCTTAGAAATGATGGAATGATCTTGAATTGGTGCAATAAACTCTTGATAATCTACCTTTGAATTCCTTTGAGATGCTCTTGAACTAATCTATAATGCTCTCTCAAAGTTGCTAGGAGAAATAATGTGAATAAACCTCTTATTTATACTAAATCTAGAGATTAACCCCGATATTCAAATAATTCAAGCTGACACTAGATCTAGGATAGAAAATCATTAGAATCCCACCAAAATTAAATTCAAAAATGGGTTTCCTACTCAAGGAGGATCCATTCACCACTAAAGGAAAATGGGTCCTAGCACAAGTTTCCAAGACCTTGCTTTGGGAGGGTGAAATAACATCAAAATCCCATGTCAAATATGCATAGAAAGGGGGGTCCTATGTGGAGAGGACCCATTCGCCACTAAAGGCAAATGGGTCCTAGCACCATTTTCTAGGACCTTAATTTTGCAAAATTTAATGTTTTGCAATTTGAATACTAGGTGTCGAGATGGATCCTTTGGAAAGTGTCATAAATAAGGCTTAAATTTGAATTAAAGGGGCTAATTAAACTCAATTAACCACAATTAATTGATGAGACCCTAGATAAGTGTGAAAGTGTGTTACAACACTTTACAAAACCTTAAATAAGGTACAAATTAAGAACATTTTTTTAAAAAAAGGGGCCCAAGATTCATGTGAATGTGTATAACACATTACAACACTAAACCTAGGAAAAATTAGGTTAATTCAATGACAATTATTCCCAAATTAAGGAAAAGGGATACTTTTTTCGTTACTACATTTTGCCCCCACTTTAGTGAGATTTTTCCCCTACAAAAAAATCACACTAAAGTATACATTCAAGACACTTTAGTATGCAACAATAACAAAGGTACATAGTCATACCCTATCAAAGGCCAAGAAATATATATATAAAAAAGGATCAAGCACAACCATTCCAACATGATATGGAATGAGGTTGTTTGTCTATAACATGGGTTGCTCAGCCTAGGGTAGTGGACCACTATTCTATCCACTAGGTGAGTTGTCCTAATGAGGTAAAAAATGAGAGAATCATATTAGCCTCTCATACCATACCGAAGTTATCCTCCTCACAACTTCGATAAGGAACCACAATGCAATGCTTTTAAATGTAAGTTTTTGTTAAAGGGTATTTTTCTTTGTTCATGTACGGTCTTATTCTTAGGGATCATTGTGCCTAATGTCTCCAAGAGAGGGCAAATCAATCATATCAGATCACCACTTATGTGATGCCTCATTCACACCATGCCACGAAGGGAGATTTTATGCTTAGAAATATTGCACTCTTGGAGGACATCAAACCCAATGACACCACCAATAAAAGGACATATTACAAGAAAAACCAAAAATCACACCATGAAATTTTCCAAAAGATGTCATTGATGTATGCCCCCACTTTAAAGAAATTTATACACCATTGTTGTGAGAAATTTCTTTAAAGTAGCCAATTTTTTGTCTTAAGACATGAGATCTTTCCTCAAAAAACCCTATGCCAAGTCATATGTTTCCAAAATAAAGTTGCATCATGAAATAGGAAGGAAGGTTGCTCCCACAAATACATAAGTGATCTATGGATTTGGGGTCAGTATGTATTTTCTACAATGTTGTTTAAGAGCTCAAAGTTATCATTATTCCCCAAATACTCATAGAAATGGAAGAATGACACAAAGAGAGAAAAAAGGCCTTTTGGGTCAAGATGGACGAGAACTGAATGTCTCAATGCCTTGTGTCATCCCCAAAAGGAAAAATCAAGACAAATGAAAAGATAAAAAGGAAAATATTTTGGGTCAACATGGAAGAGACCTAAATGTATCGACACCTTGCATCATCCCCAAAAGGAAAGCACAAGATAAATGAAAAAATACTTACGACATAGAGAAGAATGTAGGTACATGTAGAGGAATATGTGAAAAGAGAGAGATAAACCAAACAAAATATTACGAGGGATCACATTGCACACATGAAATCACATAAAGAAACATGAAAATTCAAAACATTAGTTAAGAAAATGTGAGTCAACCTAAAGCAAGTCGTTTACATCCCAATCTTAGTTTGTATAATCGAAAGGTGAAAAACTAGCTAAAGGGACAACAACAAGTTTCGAACTAGGGGAAGCACCAAGTTCAACACTCTTTTTAGGAGATTTGTCATTTAAGTTCATAGAATAAGAAAACAATGTATTCAATTCATCATGCACTTCTTCATCAATCTTTGCAATATTAATGTCCTCATATAGATTTATCACAATGGGAGGTTCTTTTTTATGTTGCAGCAAGGGTATAGAGTTATCATGCATTGCTTCAGGTAAGTTTGGATTTTTATTTTCTATGTTGTTGTTATCTTCTTTTGTTTTTAACTTACAAGAAATAGCACATCATCTATGCCTACACTCTCTAACACTTCGATTTCATTTCAATCTGTTGTCAATTTGTGTTTATGTAAGAGTGAATTTGTCCATCATAGGTTCCTTCTCTTCCTTGGGAGGAATAAAAGAAACAATAGGATTTTTCTCAACCGCTTTCTCTTTAACTTTGTAAACTTGTTTGATTCTAGGAGGGACAACGAGATTGTTTTGGTTATCTCATGATCTCATAAGAAATTGTAGGAGGATTTTCTATAGGTTGTTCTCAAATATTCAGAAGGGCTTTCAGTTCAATCATTGTTTCATCAAGGATAGGTGTGTCAATCATAGGCTGAGGTATGTTTTGAATGGATAATTCCACTATTTTATTTTCCTTGAAATTTTAATATGATTTGAAAAATAAATCCTCATGAGGCTTAATAGGTTCCATTGGCTCAAGCCAAGAAAAACCTAATAAAAAGTTCCCTCGGGCCGATGCAAGATCAAATCCACTATGATGCACAATAAATATATCATTTCCAAATGGAAATTTTATACATCTATGCACAACCGAAGGGATGAAATTCATGGAGAGAAACCGTGGATATCCTAGCTTTACATGAAATTGGTTTGATTGTGGAATGATGGTAAATGAGATAGTTAATGTTTTTGGTCCAACTTTTAAAGGGAGATCTATTGAGCCCATTGCAAGACAAGAAAAACCATTATGTGTCTTGAACCATGCTTTTGGTTTGTCATATGTATCTTGATATAGTTCATGCACATATAATAATTATTTAGTTATCTCATTCTCTCCACATATGGGATCAATCAATATCCCATTAGTGGGCTTATCATTGATTCAAACAACTATGTAAAGAGCACCACCAAGTGCACACTTAAGTATGTCATTTTGTGAGAAAGAAATGTCAAGAGTATTTTTATTTGAGACCTTATGAGGTATAGCTTCAATAAATCCTACCATTTTAATCTTTTGTTCTTCATTGATATATTTTGTGTTTCCATCATTTGTGTCTACTTTCATTATATCATTCTTTGTTTCACTAGCTTTGACAAATGAAATATTGTGTTTATGCATGGGATTGGTAAAGATTTGTAATTGTTTTGTTAGGAGGAGCTACAAATTTATTTCCTTGATCATTCACACCTCTGATTTTAAGTTGATTATTGTCAATAAGGTCTTGCACGAGATGTTTAAGATGCTTATAGTATTTTGTACCATGCCCATTTTGTTGATGATAATGAAAATAATCGTTTCATCGAAAGCCTTTAAGAAATGGCATATTAGGATCATGCTATCTAATAGGGGTAAAGTAAGCATGTTCTTCTCAATAATTTGCAACATGATATTATGAAGGGTATCGGGAAAAGGATTGAACTCTCTATCCCTTTCCTTGAAAAGAGTTGTTGTCTTTATAACAGCCACTTGGTTATTAGTTTTTTGACTTGTTTGAAGGGATTTTAGTTGTAAAAATCCCTTAGTCTACTTCTTGAAAGGTTGATATCTATTTTGAGTTGTGGATTCAGACTTGTTGGGATGACTAGGGGTATTTTTCACATCACAATCGCAAGTCAAATTTTGATAATCAAGAAGGGTTGTACATAACTATGTAAAGGATGGGAATCTCAAAATTTCAAGTTTGCTTCAGAGTTTTCTTTGTAAGTTGGTGATAAACATTCATTTAAGGTCTGTGTCAGTAATCTTAATGTTTACTGGTGAATAAAGTGTTTGGTATCTTGCAATGAAATCAATCACTTTCTAGTCTTCTTTTTTTTGCATGTCATTAAATCAAAAAGGTTCATTTTAGGACCCATGTGAATATGGAAGTGGTTGTAAAAGGAATCAACAAGTTCATTGAATGAACCAATTTAATTATTCGGTAAAGAAGAGAACCACTCTAAAGCAGTATACTTCAAGGACCTAGGAAATATCTTAGCTAATATTTTATCCTCAAATATAAAATCACTACACAAGGCCGTAAAAGAAGAAACATGGCTAATAGGACCTCCTTTCCCACCATATTTCTCAAATCGGGGGACTTCTATACCTTGTGGCATTTGTGCTCGTACTATAGTCCAAGGATGGAAAATTTGATTTGATGTATTGCAAAGGTTGACTGTTGTTATTTTGTTTTAAGGTAGCAAATTTTTGTTGAAGGGATATCATGGTTTGCAAAAGTGAGTTGAGGATAGGGTCATTTTGACTGTAAGGTTGATGGGAATAAGGTAGAGTGGTGTATGTATACAGAGGGCTAGTGAATTGCAAGTTGGTAAAGGTGGATTGTTGAGGATTTATTGTGTTTGATTGGATAGGAATACCTAAGGAACTATATACAGTGCTAGTAGGTATGATTGTTGTGGTTGGTTGAACAGTTGCAGTAGGTTGAAATGTTGTTGTGGGTTGTGTACTAGTGTATGTAGGAATGGAAATTGGTATGATGGAAGATAGAATTGGAATTCCACCTTGGCTTTGAATGAACTCCAAAGCTTGAGTACAAGAGGTGATGGTAGGAACGTTGTTGTTAACAAGAGGCACACTAGTTGTAGGAGATGAAGTCGTGGGAAATGAAGTATGTAAACTATGAGCCATACATGGTTTATTATCAAAACTATCAAAAAGAGAGTTAGGAAACCAAAGATCCATGGCGAGTGAGATATCATAGGATGAAATGAGCCTCAAAATACATCTTACAATAGTATTGCTAATAGGACACCAAGTTGTAAAGCTCATACAAGTTTTACAAACCTAGTGTGAAAATCCTAAATGAAAAAGATGTTAATGAAATGACCTAGAATGTAAGTTTCAGATTCTACATAATACAATTTACTGATTACACAATGCAATAAACTAAAAATGAAATTTTCTAAATGTAATTTTGATTCTTGATAATGCATTGAAATAAAGCAATTTAAGCCAAATGCAATGAATTTGGTGAAACAAAAAATCATAAAATTGAAATAGGAAAGTAACAACAACAAAGAGAAGCCTAAAACTAAGATTTTAATTTCTAGAAAATTTAGATTGACAACTAACATGGAATCATTCACTAGTAAGGGCGAATGGGTTCTATTTAGGTATTTTTAAAATGTTTCTATTGATTTCTAAGTGTTTTTTAATGCTTTTTCAGATGCCAGAAGATAAGGGTTTGACCTGATCAAGGACTCATTCACCAATAAAGGTGAATGGGTCTTGGTTAGGTATATTTAAACTATTTTAAAATGATTTTCAAGCTTTTTGTAATGTCTTTCGGTTCCAAGTCTGAGATAGTAACTTTTAGTTTCGAATTTTTTGGAAATGCAATGTGAAAATGTAATAAAATAATTAATGCAAAGACCTAACTTGAAATGCAATGTTGTTTTGATTTTCAAAATAAAATTTATGAGATCTAAATTATATGTTCAATGACTGATTTTTTTTTCTATTTTCATATTTAGAGAATGCAAAACAATGCAATTCTAAACCCTAAATGAGATGCAAGTTTGTATTTCAAGCAAGAAACCCTAAATGAGATCTAATTTAATGCAAATCTAAACGAAAAATGGAAGATCTAACCTAGGATGCAATGAAAGACTTCAAAATCAGAAAATTACAATATTCAATAGGGTCGAGTTCACCAAAATGAAACATAGAAAAATTGAGTTCATCAAGGTGAATGGATCAAGATGATGAGCCACTAATTTTCTCTATGAAACATTCAATTATGAAGGTCAAAATGCCAAAATAATAATCAAAATCTAACCCTAACTATTATAGAAACTATGAGGCGAGTTTTTAGAGCTCAAAATGATGTGCACCTTGCTGCAAGATGCCTGTTTTTAGGGCACAAAGGACTCATTCGCCTTTAGTGGTGAATGGGTCCTTGTTAGGGTTCCTGAAACTTAGATCTAGGTTCTTTTCCTTGAATTCTACATTCTCAGATCCTCGGTTGTCAACTCCCAAAAATGTGTAAAATTTTTTGTAACCTTGATTTCATATTCTTGCACTATGAATGACAACTTTGCAATTTGACAACTTTGACAATTTTGCTTCAAAATGGTTCTCCACTTGATCTTCAACTTGTAAATCTGCAAACAAACATTAAAGAGGAGAAAAAATTGTTGATTCTTAGTGAATATGGGTTTTCCTAAGTAAAACTGCTTGTAGCTAATTAAACCAAACGATAAAATAATTTAATTGAAGCATGAAACATGAAACTTGAAGTGATGATACCTTGGAAGTTGTCTTGGAGTGTACACATGCAAACTAACATGTGGTGGCCATAAAGAATGTAATATTTATCTTAAATAAGATGTGAAACAATGTGATGGAACCCCTGAACTTTTTGTGTTACATCTCAAAATTCTGCAAGATTTTGGTTAAAGTCTGTATATGAGGGCTTAGGGTTTTGTTTACAATCACTGTTTAAGGGATTTTTCTATTTGGGACCCTTTTCAAAAAAACTTTGAGATTATATCCTTGCCAAGGTTATATTTCTTCATTGAATCCTTACTATTGATTCCTAATCTTTTAAGTCACATCTTATGCCATAAGAACTCATGAAATTATTGGTCCTTTGGTCTAGTTTTATCGATAGTCATGTATTGGGCTATTGTTTTAATATTTCCAAAGTCAGGCTAAATATTTCCTGTTATGATCATTTTATCCTTAAATCATTGATCCCATGGGTTTTGGTCCCATCAACCTAGTTGTTTCCCCTTTTTAAGACTAACAATTTTGGCATGTACAAATAATAAGTGCTACGTTGACCATTCGATCATTGCAAACAAATCATTATCATTCCCCACGTGCCTGATCTATTTCATTGCTTAGTATTCTATTCTCATAGGCTAGCAGGCATAAGCCACATGTCTCATGCATTGGAAGGCTTGGTCCTTTAATTAAATATTATGGGTTGTATTAAAAAGAGATCAATGGTGGTCATTAAATGATGTGGCTACATCTTGGCCGATCCCCACCACCCCATTCATTTTCCTTTTCCATTAAAATAATCACATAGGCTGATGGGTGGTTTCTGTGTGTCTTGTCCAACAATGGGCCTAGTGTTTACAAGCGATCGACAAGTAGATCTTTGAGGGGAATCAACGGTTGATAGTGTGTGATGTGTCTTCATCTAGATCGCTCCCCACTATCCCGTGTGGGTCCCACACTTGCTTCCTAGTTCTCAATGGGGAAGCGAGCGATTGCCACATGGAATAACTTGGAAAGCATGGAATACATTGGAATAAAGGAAAATATTAATCAAATATTTTAGTATGACATGGACAATAAAGTGTTCACTACTAAAGGGAAAATATGGCACACATTTTCATGAAATCCAAGATCTTTTAATCTGGGCCGTTGATTGTGTTAGGGGAATAAGGCCACATGAAATTGGTCTTAGATTAAGGTATAATTATATTAAAGGTGGGAGATTTAATATCATCCCTTTCTCGTCTACCGTTGATGAAAGTTACACATGGGTTAAGACTCACAGGGCCAAGGGGAAGAGGACATGTGGATTTTGGCTGTAGTGACAAGGAAATCATGGAGCCCATAGATCATTAGCAAGTGGTTCCACATTGCTTATTTTTATTCGATGGGTATTGTGGCTACGTATAGTTAGAATTTTTAAATCAAACTGACTAAATTTGGATCGTCCATCAGTTAACAAATCCACACGATCAATGGATGGCATTCAAAGTTCAGTTTGAAGGCAAGTGAGAAGTTCTAGTTCACATGAGCAAGCCTTAATAATGGAAAGGACGTCAAGCTACCAAAGTAGGAGGTTGTGTAGCTATTAAAATTGGTTTGAGAAGCATAATTGAGCACTGTGAAGGATACTCTACACACTTGGAGAGCTCATGCTACGGTTTTCAAGCTTGTCTAATGTTGAAGCTAGGGTTATCAACTTGTGAAAAACCAATAAGTAAATTACTAGCTCCCCATTAGAATTATTGGTAAATTTTGGTCTCCAAATCTTTGAGTCAATTAGGGTTTTCTTGGTTTTGCATTTTAAGGTTTGATGTTTATAAAAAATAATTTGTTGGTCCTACATTGTTATAATCTGTTTCAAACCCTTATTAGAGCCATAAGTCTTGCCCCAAGAAAATAGAAACCCTGCTATGTAATACTTTTGTGTCATGGATCCCAAGGCACAATCAAAAGCATCTTCATCTAAAGGGTAAGCTTCTATTCCCAAAAGGATTTTGATTAAAGACCTTATTGACTAGTTGCCACCCTGGACCATTGGAAAACCTAAGTGTCAACTGCTTCTCCAAGGTCCATAAGAAGTTGAGGGTTTGATTGACAAGAACAATTCTATTAGGGATGTCAAATTACCCTGCATTGGGTGGGAATTATTTTATGGTTGGTTCAGAAATAGAAACATGGGTATTCCAGTTGGTAACCCCTATAATTGTGACCTAGGAAAGTTGATTGTACCCAATGTCTATATGGATATTGATTTTCTTAAAGTAGTAGCCACCAATTATGATCTAGTAACAAGGACTATAAGGACATATGAGAGGAAATAAATGGTTAAAATTACCAAGGAAGAAATTGCTTGTGTCTTCAAACTCACCTAGTGGAATGATGAAATGCCTAAAACTGATGAAAATTTTTCTTAGGGAGGAATATGATAAGACTAAGATTGCATTTAGAGTCCATGTAGTACCAAGGTATTTAGCAGAGATTTGGGGCTGAAGAATTACATTGGGAAAATTTGATAAGGAACCTTTTCCTATTAGCGATTTTGTTCCCTACTTTCAAAGAACTTTCTACTCCATTTTCCAGATAATCAGTTATGATCCTATCACTAGAATGCCTATGACATGGATGTATATGGCAGCCCACATTCAACACCCCCAATATTGCAAAACATATGACTATCCAGGGTTTCTTGCAGAAATAATTCATGAGGGTTTGATAAGATTGAAGAAAGGTGTAGATGGAGTAAGGTTTGGTTGGTACTCTTTATTGGTGCATATGTTTTTGTTCAAAGGTTCATTTTACTTTGGGTAGAATATGACTTTGGATAGGATGGAAGGTTTTTTGGAGCTGCCTGTTCAATGTTGGACTACTGTCTTGGATAAGGATGACAAGACATATGACTTTGTGGTGTTTGAGAACTTGTTTGCTTCAGAGTTAAGGAGAGCCCTGATCATGAATATACCTAGAATTCCCAAGTCCCTACATGACTTCTTGAGACCTAAGGAAAGAAGGCATGATTTGGGAGTTGATCACAATTGGGGAGATGTTATCCCATATCCTGATTACACTATTTTAAGAGTGTATGGTTCCACTGTTGCACCTCACTTGATACCAAAATATGTACTAGAGAGAATTGGTTTCATTGAAGTGATATGGCAATTGGGAAGTGTGAAAAACAAACACTTTTTGAATAAAGGAAAAGGAATGTTTTTTACTTCATACACATGCTTCTCTGATTTTGTAATGACAAAGGGAGGTTGGAATAAGATACTCGATATACTCAAAGCTTTTTTTATGTAGAGAACAATAGAGAGGGTTAGGTATGATCCCAAAGGTTTCATGGCCTGGTTGAAGGAAAGGAACAAGAGTTACAAATTTGTGCATATTTTTGAATTCTCAAAGGATGTGATAAGAAATGTGTTTGATCTTTTGGAACAAGAAAGAAGAAAAGAAAATGGATTGCTTTCAATAAAATGAAAAGAAAGATAAAGAAGGAAAAACCCGACTTCATTATTCTTCCATAGATTGAAAATGTAATGCAAAAGGTGGAGCATGTATCCCAAAATTTTGAGACAATAGTGGGCCATCTTGAAAGTGAAGGGGTGATTCGAGATAAGGGGAAATCCCCCATTTAAGAAGACTAGGGTGGGGGAGAAATCACTATTATGAAAGATAAATCTACATCTCAAGCCCCTAAAGAACCAAAAATAAAGTTCTTTGTAAGGAGAAAGAGTAAGGAAAAGAAAAATGATGCAATTACTACTCCCTCCAAATAAGAGGAGCAAAGAACTCTTTCTCCTATGCCAAAAATACTACCACCATCTCCTCCAAGGCCAGTAGGGCCAAAAATTATGGATATTGATGCTCCACCACTCCACGCATCTCCACCAAAAGAGCCACCATTGAAGAAGCAAAAGGTTGAAGTAACTAGTTTGGTGAACTATGCTAATGAAGAATCTGATGATGACATTTGGGTATCAAAGCAAGAAATGTAGGAAGGAATGCCCACTAAATTAGCAATGATGATGACATAGAAATTAAGTATGAGGTTGCGTAAAGATGACCTCACTGGGCTTAATGGAAAAGATGATATTTGGGTGGAAGTATGCACAAAGTTTATGGATGATGATTCATTTGTAAAGTCTCAAGATTTTATGGATTTTGCATACAAGGCTAAGAAAGATGAGTATGTCAACAGTCTGGCCAAGGAAAGAAGTCTTCATCCAGAATTTCTCGATGCTACTATTCAAGAAATTGTCTTAAAAGAAATGAAAGCTAAGTTACAAAGGATGACTATGGTATTTTACTACTACTAGAGTGGGATTTGGCTTCTGCCATAGCCTTTGATACAATAAAGAGGTGTGATATACCTATCTACAATTCAAAAGAAGAGGTTGCAATTGCATTGCATGGGTTTTCCTTTAGTGAACAATGGGATGCATTAGCCATTTGGTCTCTAGCCCCAAGTACAATGAAACCTAATATTATTGAGCTTGCACCTAACTACAATGGAGGCTTAATAATATAAATGGTATCAGAAACATCAATTATGGAGGCAACAAACATGTCGGTACATGTTGCACAATTCACAAGTGCTACTGTAGAGTCTGTAACAATTCAAAAGAAGAGGTTGCAATTGCATTACATGGGTTTTCCTTTAGTGAACAATGGGATGCATTAGCCATTTGGTCTCTAGCCCCAAGTACAATTAAACCTAATATTGTTGAGCTTGCACCTAACTACAGTGGAGGCTTAATAATATAAATGGTATCAGAAACATTAGATCTAGAGGCAACAAACATGTCGGTACATGTTGCACAATTCATAAGAGCTACTGTAGAGTCTGTAACAATTGAGAAGGAAAAGCTCAGGATAGATTACAATAATCTGTTAGCTAACAATGGAAATATTGAACAACAAAATATGTAGTTACAAATAAAGGTTGCACTATTAGAAGAAAAATCACAAAATTTGCAACTAGGAAAGAATGAGCAAGATGGTGTTGATTCCCCTGCCACTTCCTACACCCCCTAAATACACCCCAAAAGTAAGTTCCTCATGGGAAATGTTCCCATTTCAATGATAGATCCTAGCATATCAGAGGTGCCATAGGCTAAGAAATATATCAACAGAGAGGAATTGCTCAAGCAACTAAATGAGTATAAAGAGAAATGTAACAATCATGATAGGGAGGTTTTTAAGAGCAATATGGAGATTGTCACTACAGTCTTGGAGCATTTGAATAAGGGAGTGAATAACAAATTGAATAGTATTCATGATAACTATTCCTCCATGGTGGTTGTTATAAATAACTTTGACAATGATGAGGAAAGAGATATTCCACTTATGGAAACATGGATCCCTAGAATGAAGGAATTAAGATTGATGTCAATTAGAGCTAAGAAGGATGCTAACCCCCCTAAAATTTTTAAGCCCATTGTTACTCTTCTAAGTAAAATTGAGGGGTACAAGGGAAACATTGAACCTTTGGAGGTCAAAATAAAGGAACTGGTGAAATCCTTTCATGAATCACATAATGGTCTCCTCCCATCCATTATTAGGGATGATGGTAGCATAAAAACCTTGCGGGAGTGGAGAGATGAAACTAATAAAACCATTTTAGGTCAAGCAGTTTCAATTTGTCAAAGATATAATATGGGCACATTGAAAAAGAAATATGGATATGTTGTCTCATGCAAAGATTGTCTTGTTAGAGTTTGATAAGGAGGCCAACCAAATTGTTACCAAGTATGCGCCTTTTATAGAAAAGGTTGATGAAGTCATGAATTTTGACTGGCCTATTGAAGAGGAATTTTGGGTGTGGATATATAGATACTTCTAGATAGGTTGATAGATTGATTTGAAGTGGCAGGGTGATCATTTGAAAAATTTGATTTTGAAGTCTACAATCATGGTGAGCAACAGATAGGTGAAAATATACTGCATAGCCTAGATTTAGTATAGATTAGGCTTTTGTTAAAGTATAGAAAATATAGTGCATTTTCTTCAAATTGAATTAATGACTAGTTTGCAGATGTGGACATATTCTTTGCCCTTTCATTTTTATTTCTTTCACACTTTCTTTTCCACTTAATGTGTGTGGGCACAATTTTTGAGGAAACTATTTGAAGATGCCTTTAGAAAGGTGGGACCGGATCTCTAATGACGAATGAGGATTACTCTTGCCCCATACATGTTTCCAACCACCTGGGAATGTAGAAATAACTAAAAAGGGAATATTTTTTATAGCAGTCCAATAGGATAATGACATGTGTACTTTCTGGCCTGAGGATTTTTTTGCTCCATTTCTATAAGAAGGAATTCATGGCCATAAAGTAGGGGTTCATTGAATTTTAATTGATACAATGATTTGTAATAAGAATATTGAGGATAGTATGAGTTTTATCTTAAGTTTTGAGTCTGTACTTACGTATGTGATTTTGATAACAAGATAGAAAATATAATGCAAAATGATACCAATTTCATGGGTTTTGTCTCTCCTCTATACTTGTTTTATGAGTTATGAATGAAAATAATGAAGGATTGTTTTGTTTGTCTCCATTATTTCCCAATCGATATTTAATTTCATTCTTTCTTATTAGCTCAATGAATTAATGTAAATTCTTGAATGAGATTTAACTTAAATGAATTACGTACTAGGATGTGTGTAAGCAGTAGGTGGTCGTGAATGCCATGTGGAAATATTGTAATGCAGTATTTCTTAAGCTTGTATGTTGCTATTGTTGAGTTGTTATCTGCTTGCATAGGTTAATATTGACTTCATGTTTAGGATAAAGAACTAGTTAAGGAGAGGTATTCATAATTCAGTTTATGGGTCAATTCATCAACAAATCACTCTTTAAATTTATAAACCTTCAAATGAGTTACCACTATCTTTATGTTGAGTTTCACTATTCTCATGATCCAAGTGTAGGTTATTATTAAAAGAACTACCAAATCTTTTGATACACTACATTGTTGAGTGGTTATATGAGAATTATTTGTTGTTTACAATTTATTTAAATATTGGTCATTAAAATTATTCAGTATACAGTGTGGGATTACCCTCCCGGGTTTCACAGAGCCCAAAGTGCATGAGTAAAATTTTTGCAACTTTTACTCATTCGTTGGCCAATCCCTTTAGATTACTAAATATTGGAAATGGAAAAATCCATAGGTAATTCTAAAGACCGGCTTGGTTCTTAAAAAATAACCAACACAATGCTTGCAAGTAGATCTTCAATTCTAGATCAACTATCTTAGCTCAACAGCATGCTTGAATGCACTACACCTTAAACATGATGGAATGATCTTGAATTGTTACAATAAACTCTTGATAATATACCTTTGAATTCATTTGAGATGATCTTGAAGTGCTCTATAATTCTCTCTAAAATTTTCTAGGATTTCTTGTAAATTTGCTAAGAGAAATAATGTGAATTAACCCCTTATTTATACTAAATCTAGAGATTAACCCTAAAATTCAAAAAAATCAAGAAGACACCAAATCAAGCATAGAAAATCATTAGAATCTTGCCAAAATTAAATTAAAAAATGGGTGTCCTACTCAAGGAGGACCCATTCACCACTAAAGGTGAATGGATCCTGGCACAAGTTTCCAGGACCTTGCTTTGGGAGGGTGAAAGAACATCAAAAACCCATGTCAAATATGAATAGAAAGGGTGGTCCTATGTGGAGATGACCCATTCACCACTAAAGGAGAATGAGTCCTAGCACCATTTCCTAGGACCTTAATTTTTCCAAATTCAATGTTTTACAATTTGAATACTGGGTGTCAAGATGGATCCTTGAAAAAGTGTCATAAATAAGGCTTAAATTTGAACTAAAAGGGCTAATTAAACTCAATTAATGACAATTAGTTAATGAGACCCTAGATAAGTGTGAAAGTATATTACAACACTTTAAAACAACTTAAATAAGGTACAAACTAGGAACATTTTATTAAAAAGGGGTCCAAGATTAATGTGAATGTGTACAATACATTACAACACTAAACCTCGACAAAAGTAGGTTAATTCAATGACAATTATTCCCAAATTAAGGAAAAGGGATACTTTTTTCTTTACAATAACTATTTTGTTTGGGACAAATATAAATTGATTATAATATAATTTTGATGGTACAATGATTTGATTACTCTTGTTGACTTTATTAGTGAAAACTATTTTACCATTATATATTAACACACTCTAGTGTGGGGCCCACATGGGACTACTTTTGTCCCTAGTATAGCTCCCCATGCTACTTTGGGCTCTTCTCCCATAGATTAATATATAATAATAACTTTCAATATTTTTTTATGATTTGAATATTACAGATATCCATTTTGGAATCGATATCTATTTTTAACAGATATCCATTTTTTTTGGTGTTTTCTATGGCACCATGTACTTTAGACCTGACCCTAGAAAACGTCAAAGTGGATTTTTGCATTTTTGGGCAAGTTAAAAACACCTTTTTTTCACATCGCCACTTTTTGGACCCCCATGATCTTGCACAAACCCCAAAATAAAAAGTAAAGACATGAAAAAAGAAAGTTCCTAAGGAATTAGGAACAACCAATGAGGGATGGCCAATTGTTAGCTCCTAATGAGGTAGAAACCTCCAACAAAGAAGAATAGAGATTTTTATGGGTTGACGAGGGAACAAAAATGAACAATTTGAAGTGACTATTGGGTGATCATTTGGAAAATGGTTGAACTCTCCCACATGGGAAGTATATGAAGGAATAAAGTAATTTTTTTTGGGTTGGTTGGAAATAAAATAGAATAATCCACTATTGACCAAAGACATGATTGTTAAAAGAGATGACATAAGTTACGAAGAAAAATTGAGAGTGGGGTTCACCATTAAAGAAGAGGGAGATGGTTCACCATAAGAGAAGAGGTGAGATTATTCACCATTAGAAAAAGGGTGACAAAGAAAGAGAGGAAGGTCTAGATAGAGAAGTCAAATTTGGATGTGAAGGGGTAATTTCTAGAAAGAGTGGAGGTGTTAGCTAAGAGGAAAAGAGGTTATAGCCCAAGAACATGCAATACAATTTTGTCAACTTCTATAGAGGGTAGTTGGATGATTGGAGAATATTTATAGGTTAGAAATGCCAAAAACTAGAGAAAGAATGTGAGAATAAAGATGATCATAGAACTACTAGTTAGTATCCCTAAAGAAGAATACTATTGCAATGAATGTATTTTTTAATTGTGTAGTTCACATTTAAATAAATTAAATAAGGTTTCATTGTTTAATGAATTTGTGCTTCCATTACATTTTATTAGCTATAATATCTACCAATGAATATATTTTCACTATGTTTAGTGGTGCAATCAATTAAATGAGTAAGTGATAGGTTGTGGTTTCTTTTTCCACTATAAAAGTGTAGTACATGAAAACTCATGCTTGTAAGGAACTCATATGGCTTAAGAGAATATTTTTAGATGTTGGGATAGAGGAAAGAGCCATTATGTTTAATTGTGATCATTAGAGTGCAGCCATATGTCTAGAAAATAACCCAACCCTTCATGCGAGGATGAAGCATATTGATGTCTAGTACCATTTTTATTGAGATATGTTAGAAGATGGAAGGGTGATGGTAGAAAAAGTTGACACTTTGAAGAATTTTATAGATGAACTAACTAATCCAGTGAGCATAGAAAGATTTATGTGGTAATATGAGTCTATGGGCCTCTCAACCCCTACCAAATAGATAAATGGTGTTGATACTTCCTTTTCTCTTGCAATGTGTTTGACAAATGGGAGAATTTTGAGGAAGGTGTCTCAACCTTTCTTCTAATGTTAAGATTAAAAAATGTGTGCCTTTTAAATATAAAATGGAAAAACTCAATTTTGGGCTATAATATTAGTTTCTAGCCAAAATAAAAGTTCTTGATTTCTCAAAACCTCTTACAGGGTACCCATTGAGTAGATATTTATAAGTACTTCAATGTTTTAAAAGGATCCCAATTGGCCTATCAAATCAAAATTTATGGCCTCTAGAAGTTTGTGTATAAAATGGAAAACATTGTTGGCCATATAAAAGAGTTGTAAAGTAGAGTTACACATATTGAACAACTAACAATGCGTATTTACATTAGTAGGAGTTATTGAAACTTCAAGTTTTTCAAATAATTTTATTTTTTTGGTAAATTGGACTCAAAGTGGTGCTCCATATATTTTTAGCGAACAATTTTAGTTGAAACAATTGTGGAAGTATCTAACTTAGCTAGAATGAATCTTACTAGATCATATGTTTGACCAAAATTGGTTTTTAGTTAGAAATAATTAAATTTAGCTGCGTTGATAAGTTGGCTGAAATTGTAACACAACTTTGTGATTTTACCCACATACTTCAATTTTTTAAAAGGATCCCAATTGGCCCATTGAATCAAAAGTTGCGGCCTCTAGAAGTTTGTGTAGGAAATGGAAAAAGTTGATGGCCATATAAAAGAGTTGTAAAGTAGAGTTACACTTGTTGAGCAACTAATGATGCGTGTTATGACACATCATAAGAATTTTTTTATTGGGAGCTAATTTGGGTGCCACTTCTAGGTGGTTTTAGCTTATATGCTTCTAATTACATTTAGATGGTTTCATCCTTTGTATCTCCTATATATTAGGTGCTTGAGATGGAGATTGAGTGTAGAGTTTTGTAGATACTATTTAACCTATAAGAATTCTTTCAAATCTTAGGTTGGTGGTACTCTTGTGAAGGATTACTATGCAAGTGTATTATAATCACGATCTATTGATTACTACATTGAGCTTCTTTAGAGTGTGGAGTTTTTATCCTAAATTTTTTTTCCTAAGTATACCTATCTTATGATATTTATTATTTGCTTTCTATTTAAATGTGTTTATTTTTTCTATAATTATTAAAATATTAAAATTTGTGTAACGCTCTCCTCAAAATATTAGTGTAGGAAGTATTTTTGTGTACCCTTCTTCCTTTCATCCAAGGCATCCATAGTAAATATAAATTAGATTAAAAATCTTGAATAGACATCCATAGTAGAAATGACATTTAATGTGTCATTAATTGACATCAAGGAATATCTAGACATATGAGGACTAAAGAGGATATCTAGTGCCTCCTTCAATTTCTAAAAAGATAACAAAATAAAAATTTGCATCATCTACATATATAGACCACCCACATGCTCACATAGATTGTTTTGAAATATTTCCTCAGAGTTATAAATTCAATCAATATATGGATCTATCCTAAGAGAACTTGACTCTAGTGACTTGAACAATTTTTAAATGATGTCCATAGGCACCAAAATTTGTATAAGCTATTTAGAATCACATATCATAATTAACATGATTAGATAGTCTTTCTATGAGAAGTTTAGATCTATGAATTAGGGTTTAAATCCAAGGTGGTTAAGATAAAAATGTGATATTTGAGATTGAACCATAACTTTTTTAAATCTTCTCAACCAAACTAAAATAATATATAAATTATTTTTTCTACACTAAAATAAATAGTTTTAATATTATATTAATATAAATCTTTTTATATTATTCATAAAACTAAATATATCTATCCTCATTTAATTTTTAAATAATAATAACAAACCAAGTATTATAAAAACTTATTGTAAATTAATTATGTTTAATTGTTTGCATCCATTTATTATCCTAAATTATTTCTACAAAGTATTTATATTTCTTAGAAGTAACTTTCTATAAATTAAAATGTGAAAATGTGGAATATTGGATTTTATTGAATGAATTGCTTTTACAGTACGAAAATTTTGACGACCTACTCAAAATTTTAAAAGGACGTGAAAAAAGTGGAATATACAATTATCCTTAAATTAACTTTATCATAACATGCCATCTTTGAGGACGGGTCCTATATAAACATCTGACACCTGTGATTTATCTTAGCATCATTGGACTAATTTACCGAAGAAGAATTATGCAATTATGGATGAGCATGCGTTCCACACCATACAATCCTAATAGCTATGGAGATGGGATAATTATTTGGATTTGGAAATGATCTCCTAAGAAAACATGTTCAAGTTAATGTGAGAAAAACCTCCTTTTCTAGCAGCATATTTTACTAATTCCCTCCATTTCAAAGCATTGCTTCTTACCTGATTTCCCTCTTCACTTTCCATGGCCTTTCTGATACATCTCTCTATATCTTCCCTTCCCATGATCCCGTCATCTCGCCTCCTCATTCTCACTCATGTCTTCCAAACATCTGTCACAAACTTGTAATTAGTGGGCTGATCAGTCCGAAGTCCCAATGTGAGCATGGGAAAACCCAAGTTGAGAGCATCCAGTGTAGAATTCCAACCGCAGTGGCTCATGAACACACCCACAAACGGATAAGACAGTACTATAGAATTCTCCAGATCTAGAAAGATAGATTAACAAACATAGAAAGAAAACATGCATCAAATTGATCTCATTGTTATTCACATATTCAATGCAAAGAGCTTTATAGATTTATAGCCACCATAGGAGAAGAAATTACGGTGATAAGAGGTAGAGAAACTTAAGAAAACTAACTGTAGTGCTAGTTTCAATTAGCATATCGTTGTGAAAGAAAACAATGATTTTTGCTTAAGTTAGCTTATCTTTTGTCCATTGATTACTGATGAAATTAACACTAACACCCCCCCTTAATTCTAACTAAGGAGACATAAAAGAGGAAAGATGAGAGAGGAAAATAAGATATGAATCCTCCCCATAATGAAAGAGCTCCCGTGCCAATGATGAATGCCTAAAGACATAATATGATCCACTGCTTGCAAACAAGATTTCTCCCCTTAGGAATAAAATGATCCACTAGTGAATGGAGAAGCCAATCCAAAAATATGGGCGATACTCGAATCCAAGTCAAAATGATGCGTGCCTCTGAAAACTGCTCACATGTCCACATGTCAAAAAGCGATGATGGCGATCCAAGATCTTGTGAAGAATGATATAGAGCAAGCTGCAAAGGTGATGAAGATGGTGGGCCAACAACGTTGATGTGGCTGCCATCAAAGAGGAGAGATAAACCCTCAACTATGTCCTCCAAATCTAAAATATGAGTCTCTATCAAAAAATTTGAAACTCTTGTCAAGAGATCATCCCAGAAAGATGAATCAGGAAGACTATGGATACCCTATTGCAAGAAGCCATTGGAAGCTTTCGAAGAAGCATCTCTAGAACCTAGATCTCCAATAGGTGTTGTTGATGAGGAA
Organism: Sequoiadendron giganteum; assembly: GCA_007115665.2. Taxonomy (NCBI): domain Eukaryota; kingdom Viridiplantae; phylum Streptophyta; class Pinopsida; order Cupressales; family Cupressaceae; genus Sequoiadendron; species Sequoiadendron giganteum. The sequence goes on from CM021106.1 coordinate 29,142,111, forward strand.
TCAATGAACTGATCATCCATACAAGATGTGTCCACATTAGATGAGGCAACAAAAGTATCAATAGCCCGGTTCTCCAAAAAAATAACACTTTCAAATGAAGATTCAATGTCTCCATACAACTATTGGATGATAATCCAAGAAGTGAAAGGGCACTCAGTGTGCTCTATGTGATGTAGAGTATCCTCAGAAATAGTAAGACATATTAGTCCATAGACAATTTCATTATTATTAAACCATGTATTCTTTTCATCAAGGTCTCTTGGCTTAGGAACGAGTCTAAGGAGATAGGGTAGTAGATCCTACTCAAGGCAATGATTCTTTATCCCTTGTTTCCAAGAAAAAAGATTCTCTAAAGTTATCCTAACAAAAGGCTAATAAAAATGATCTTTAAAAGACATGATTAACCCCCACTTAAATGAAACTTTATCCCACTTCATGATTATAAAGCATGTATAATCCCCCAAAAATGAAAGCAAAAAGAATAAGAAGAAACTTATCCTTCAAATGCAAGAAAATAAACTTGCACAAAGTGGTGTGAGGGTAGAGATCAAACAAACACCATATTGTGGCTATAGATTGAATCACAACCTCAAATGAATGGTTGTGCCTTCAAACATGAGAATCACGTCTGAGAGATCCCCAATTGGGATTTCCAAACCCCCTAATGTGTTCAAACTATCAGGGAGCAGGTATCAATCTTCTTTGCCTGCACAAAAAAAGACCCATGGATGTGACTATCGGTAAAGAGGTTATCTCCTGCAATAGAGGAATTCAGACCAAAGCACACCTTTAATAGAGAACTCATGGGTTTGATTGCAAATACATGGATTAGAATTTAGATCAAGTAGATCTGGTCAACCTAAAATTAGAGGAAGCAAATTCAGATGTAGTCACTAAAGATCCGGCAAGCTTTAAAGTGCTTGACATAGGGACTGGAAATGGTCTATTCCTTCAAGCACTTGCAAAGCAAGGGTTTTCATATTTGATTGGATCTGATTACAGTGAGGGAGTTGTTGAGCTGGCTCAGAATCTTGCCATTCAGGATGGCTTTTCCAATATTAACTTTGTGGTTGATGAAATATTGGAATCCAAACTAGTTGATCAGTTGTCTCTCAAGTGAATCAAGCCACCCCTAAGAAACAGATCACGCCTCCTACAACTTTGTTAACAAACAACAATGAATTCAAATAAAATACAATAAATTTTTTCACTTTTGGCCTACAACTATCTCCCCCTATTCTTTGATACCATGTAGAATTATGTAGATTAGAGAGATAATTAAAAAGCATAGAAGAAAAAAATTGCACAATTTGATTTCATTCTTATTCACTATCGAAATGCAAGATTTTACATATAAATAACCACCACAACAATAGAAATTGCGATGAAAGAAAACTCAAATGAAGTTTCCTACGGTGATAAGGGAGGCGGTGGAAGAAAACATAACTACTATGAACGGTTGTGTTTGCTTCAGTTAGCATATCACAGTGTAAATAAACACTCGTTTTTTCTTAGGTTAGCTTATGCAAGAAAAGGTTGTTTGTTAATCATAGAGGAATCCATGTCGATTGATTACAGAGGAAGACTAACACTAACACCCCCTCTTAAGCTTAACTAAGGAGACAAAAAATAGGAAAGAGGGAAAACCTTGTGGGACCAAAAACTCCCCCTTAAGAAAAAACTAACTAGGCATGGCAGCTACTATGCTGCAATACCCTTTACCCCATAGGTGGTCTCGTAGAGAGTGAAACTTGAGCTCAATGAAGACAATTCAATAGTGTGATAGTACTTCCCAACGTGATCTAAGAATGTTTATTTAAACACAAGGGTGAGTACTTTGGATGCCTTTCATGCAAATGATGGTAAATATTTCCAATTGTGAATAAAATCACATTAAACAATTTGCATAGTAGGTGATCAATAATATCCTTGTAGTGCAACAAGATTAGAATGTTGAAGATTTGCTAGACCAATCTCTTATTCAAATTTTTTAGGCCTTTAAATTACCCTCTTTCTTGTTTCTTTACTGCAATGGTAAATCATTCATCAAAAGATGCTTGATATGCATTCCCAGTAGCACCACCTCCTATCAATTTTTTTTGTTGAGAAAATCTTGGTCTCTACTCCCTAATCTTCATACTTTGGTGATAGGATTTTGTAGTCATAAAAACAATAGCTACAACCATAATGATTACATAAAATTAATAGCCTTATTTTGTCAGCCCCAAGAGAACTTGATGTCAGAGATGAAGTTGATGTAGGGTATTCACAAATTGTGTCCCAACTAGGCCTACATTATTCTACATTTAGAAACTACTCTTGCAAGAATAGTTAATTTTTTTAGTGCCAAAACATATTTTATCCTCTTCTCCAGCTTTCTCATAAGTTTGTTTTGTTAGAGTAAAGGTTTTAACTTAATTATGTTGATTAAGTTACCTTTATTCCCTTCTTAAGATTTCACTTTAGTTTGCATAAAGTGACATTTAATAATTATATTAATTATTAATTTTTTTCCTATTAGGGTTTCTTTTAGGGTTTGCATGATCTCCTTTTATAAGAATTGATCCATTATATATTTAATATACTCTCTGATTAATACAATTTCTTTTTGTTCTATTTTTCAGAGCTTCAAACCATTGTTTGTTTTCTCCATCCATTCTCTTCCTTGTGATAGGTATCCATTTGCATGCAGGTGTTCTTGGAGTCTGAAGTTGATTTTCACAACTTCTACATGGTATCAGAGCTTTTCTGCTACATGCCTGTTCTTTTTTGAAGAATTTGGAGCTATTTGGAGCTACAAGGTTGGATTAGTCATTCATAGTTTTGGGGTTTGTGTTTTTTGATCCAAGGATTCACCTGCAATTTCAAAAAAAATTGAGTCCAAACGGACCTCGCCATTGCGTCTACAGCAGTCCAAAACCACTGAATCGATTGTCCATTCGTCCATTTTGGACAAAGTTGATTTGAGGGGAAAATTGTTTTTACCCATACGGTCGTGTTTGCATGCGGTTCGGAGAAAAATCCTAGTAAATTTTTTTTCGGAATCCTTTCGAAAGCAATTTTTTTTTTTCAATTTTTTTTTTTGCAAATGTCTTTTGATTTTTTTTAAAAAAGAAGAAAAAAAGCAGATTTTAAGGCTTGCTTAGGCTTGTACAAGGTACCTGTAGGTACCTGCGTACATAGGCCTGTGGGTGCCTTACATACGTCTATCGACGTATTGTTAGCCGATCGGCGGTACATAAGGGCCGCCTTTATTTTTTTTTAGTTTTAAAAAAAAAAAACAATCAATGTCTTTTTTATGATTTTAAAAAAAAAAATCAAAGTTTTTTATTTGGTTTTTATTAAATTTTTTTTATTGTAATAAGCCCAATCGCGCTTTTGTGGTGACGGTCGTTTGGCCGTCAAATTTAAGCCCCTCTTTTTGCTACAACGGCCATATGACCATCAAATTTAATGCAGCACTGGCTTTTTTCCCTTTTGGAGTTGTTTTTTTCTAGAGGTCGTAACTTGGGCATACGATATCGTTTTTTGGCAAACAAGATATCGTCGGAAGGTTGGTTCTGTCAAATTTCCAGTGGTGTGGGCTTCATCACTTAATTTTTTTATTGGTGCATTCTACATCCATTTGAATTCAAAGGAACTGCTTTCAGTCCTGAGCTCATAACTTTTGATCTGTTTCTCCATTTTTTTGCGATCTTAGCGCCATTGGAACCATATTTCAGAGCTCTTCAGTTCCATCATGTAGTTTTTCTAGATTTCACTTCAAGTATATTTTATTCAGTTTTTTGTGTTTTCACACTCTGGTGAATTACCTGGACATATTCATTCTTGGGAACTTTTCGTTTGCATGGGATGCTTCGTTTTTGGTTGTTCTTCATGTATGTCCAATTTTTTGTCCTTTGTGGGCATTTTGAGCATCATTTGTAAGAAATCTCTTTTATGTAAACGCACTGAGATAAAGTGCCACACTATTGTACATGTATTTTGGGGATTTTGCACATAAGGTTGTGCCATATTTTGTACTCGCACTATCTTATAAAGTGCCATGGGGGGTTGTGTAGTGCCTTTGTTTTTCCATCACACCTTTGTCCGACGAGTGTCCCTCCACGATGACAGTGGATCCATATGATTTTAGCCTCATGCATGTGTGCTTTGTTTTGCACACCACTTTTTCAGTTGCAGGTGTTTTCTTGCACACTTTCAGATGTTGTTCCTTCTCCTTCATGCACTACAGGGTGTTACACCATTTCAATGGATCTGTTAGGCTCTCCTAGTTCAACATTATGGGGGGGTATTATACGATTCGTGCTAATGCTTCCTTGGTTTCACCTTGGAAGGAATCTTCCATTCTTTGTTGATTAGTGTTTTTCAGACTATTGGTACTTGTGCCATCTGTATATTCATTCCAGGTGTTTGCCTTTGTTTTCCATCTGATTCGAGTAGTGTCATTTGGGGCACTCATACAGATTGTTGTCTTCTTGATCTTGATCATCCTATCTTCCATGGAGGTTCTTCAACACCATAGCAGTCATCTTTCGATAGTTGTTTGCAGCTTCTTCTGCTTCAGTGATGTTTCTTCATGGCTTTCTGCATCTCTTTTTGGAGTAGAGTTTTGCCCATGAGGTTTTCTCTATTTCTCCACCTTACAGAGATTTGGTTGTATTTGGGTACCTAATCTAGCCTAGTTGCTGGGACCCATGTTTGCCTTCTTGTGTTGTAGTTACCTTTGCTTTCTTGCACATGTTTGTAGTTGCACTCTTGCTCATCTTAAGGGGGGGTGTTAGAGTAAAGGTTTTAACTTAATTATGTTGATTAAGTTACCTTTATTCCCTTCTTAAGATTTCACTTTAGTTTGCATAAAGTGACATTTAATAACTATATTAATTATTAAATGTTTTCCTATTATGGTTTCTTTTAGGGTTTGCAAGATCTCCTTTTATAAGGATTGATCCATTATATATTTAATATACTCTCTGATTAATACAATTCCTTTTTGTTCTATTTTTCAGAGCTTCAAACCCTTGTTTGTTTTCTCCATCCATTCTCTTCCTTGTGATAGGTATCCATTTGCATGCAGGTGTTCTTGGAGTCTGAAGTTGGTTTTGACAACTTCTACATGTTTCCACTCAAATTAATCAACACCAAACTACAGAAATTACCAATCTCTTTGGGTAGGCTCTATAGAGGATGGATAAATAACACTAACCTTTAAGAGGAACCAAACATGAAAGAAGTATTTTGAATAAAAGGATGGTAATTTTGCAAAGTTTCAATTTATTTATATCAACTACAATTGTTTAAAAACCCATAAGGTCTTTTTGACGAACCCATTTTGAACATATCTTATAATCAATGCAACTCATGAGATTGCATCTCTTTGAGACGTGTCAAATATCTTTCTTGTATCTTGTACATTGTATACAATAAAATGCATTGAAATACAATCAAAACTCCTACAAATCTACTCCAACCATTTCTAATACTTCAAAAATACTAAGACCTTTTCAAATGAATTGGAGTACTTACTATTGGGATCCACCCGGTGGACTCCAAACATTAAAAATTGCATTGTTAAAACTAGGGATAATAGTCGGGTTTAACTAGGACCAAGGACCTTGTAAATATGGGACACTAGAATATATCGACAGGAAAATAAAGTTAGAATATTTTGACACAACATATAACAAGGAATAGGATGAGAATATTTATAGAAAATAAGACTAAACCAGAAACTACATATGACAAAAATAACCTAAACACAAGAAAATCCTAAGGCACCTTCGTAGATGTTATGGGGACAACATATCTTTATTTTTCTATTTTGAAACCTTTTTTAAGGGAAATCTATTGGAAGTCTTAGAAAATTAGATAATTGCACAAAAAGTTGATTAAATCAATGAAATGCTTGTAGACCTAAATACCTAAATACTTAGTTGAATAGTTGTTACATTTAATATGTGGAGTCTAAACATTTGAAGCAGACCAATTTTATGAACAATCTCCCACACCATACTTTTTATTATTTTCTATACAACTCAAAATATTTTTGAAATTCTTTGGCATTGATTAGTATGCTTTCTACCAATTCTCCTTACATTATGTCAACTATTTTATTTTCCAATGTTTGCACATCATCATTTCCCACAAATTTGATAAATAATAATCTTGAAGCTAATCTACCTTGTGCAATTCTTGAAGTGGGTGAGTATCTACTTGCTTTGGTTTCACATCGACTTTATAGACAACAAATTATGTAATTGGATCATTTATTTATGGAAAAAGTTTCATCCTTCTTAGATGCAAATAACCTATAACAACTATTTATCAAAGGGAAGCTCTCTCATATGACACGAGTTTTTAAGATTTTAGATAATTTTAACTAGAAAGTGCAAAAAGGAAGAAGGGAAGAGAATTAAAAAGAAATAGATAAATCCTAGATAGATCATGTACAAATAACTATCTAAAATTACTCAACACAAATAAGGAAAAAGGGAAAAGAGTATGTAAAAATGAATACATACCAAATTTAGGGTATACATACAATATTAACAAAAGAGAGGGAATTTGATAGTTTATAGCCACACCACATAATAAAAGATAACTTATTTAATCCAAGAAGAACAAGGATAATAAATAACATATTCAACAATGTCTTCTTTACCAATCCCTATATATAGCTATAACAAAATGACAAAAAAAATCACATATTCAATTTCAGAAACACATCTCAAAACAATTCATTGTTCCACTTTTCAACCACCCCTCAACCTCCCTTTTCAAGTTTTTAAATGTTTATAAAAATAAAATTTGACATTCAAGCAAACGTCATGTGATTCTCCAAGGATAGCCTTTGATCTTGATGATCTCTGTAGCATTCTTGGGTAGTGATTCATTGTAATTCATCAATTTAAAACTCCATGGTTTTCTTTCGACATTCTACATATAGATAAGTAGGAGGTATTTTCCACAACGTGCCAAGTTATGATATTGCTATCAGGATTCAACCGTGTAAATTTTGAGTCAAACTCATTGACCCATGTTTGATGAGTAGTGGCTCACAAGAACCCATCTCTCATGATAATGAATGGTCCACTTGGCACTCATTGCATCTAGGTGATGCTCACAGAGGTGAAACACTGGGCCATCCTGGGAGGTCACCCTTCCTAGTTATTGCTCTAGCTCAAGCATGCTTAACCATAGAGTCTGCCCCGAAGTTAAGCCCATTTAGCTTGCAACCCCATTTTCAAAACCTTCAGCAAGTGTTGTACCTTATGAATGAATCATTATAGAGCCCCTTTAGGTCATCAATTAATAAGTAGGAGATATTTTCCATAGCATGTCAAATTATGATATTGCTTTCGAGATTTAACCATGTAAATTTTGAGTCAAACTCATTGACCCATGTTTCATGAGTAGTGGTTCACAAGAAACCATCTCTCATGATAATGAATGGTCCACTTAGCACTCATTGCATCTAGTTAAGCGCGCTTGAGCTGGAGCAGTACTGGGATAAGTGACCTCCCGGGATAGCCAGTGCTTCAGCTTTGTGAGCATCACCTAGATGCAATGAGTGCTAACTGGACCATTCATTATCATGAGATATGGGTTCTTCTGAACCACTACTCATGAAACATGGGTCAATGAGTTTGACTCAAAATTTACACTGTTGAATCTTGATAGCAATATCATAATTTGACACGTTAGGGAAAATACCTCCTCCTTATCAATTGATGAGCTAAAGGGGCTCTATAATGAATGGTTCATAAGGTAAAACACCTGCTGAAGGTTTTGCAAATGGGGTTGCAAGCTAAATGGGCTTAAACTTTGGGGAAAACTCTATGGTTAAGCGCACTTGAGATGGAGCAGTACTGGGATGGGTGACCTCCCGAGATGACCTAGTGCTTCACCTTTGTGAGCATCACCTAGATGCAATGAGTGCTAAGTGGACCATTCATTATCATGAGAGATGGGTTCTTGTGAATGACTACTCATGAAACATGGGTCAATGAGTTTGACTCAAAATTTACATGGTTGAATCCTGATAGCAATATCATAATTCTACATATAGCCAATACAATCATTCCCACAATGAATTATAGATTAAAAATAGGAGCCATGACTAGGATCAATTGTTTGTTATAAAGGCAACACCCTTGAAGTCATAGGAATCCATTTCCATTCTTGCCTTGTGGTAATATCTATTAAATGTATATGAAGAGTATCTTTAGATAGTATCAAGATTAAAACAATCTTCACTCCTTTGGATAGCAGTACAATTTTCTTGGCTTGGTCCACAAATCCAATCCAATATAGCTTGTAGACAGGATCAGCCCTAGCTTTCCTACACAACAACTCTGTTGATATTACTATTAGCCTAAAATTCCCTTACACCATTTATATTTAACACATAAATAGTGGTTATGTTATTGTTGAACAAGCCTGAATTCTGCTACGAAACATGTCCCAGTTTAATGTTTTCATTGTGTAGTTCACAAATGTATGGAAAATTAGGAATTCCAGTAGTATTGAATATTTAATTTACTAGACTATTATGCTAGGTATCAAAATTTTCTATGATGGAATGAAGCTTACTAGCATCACCCTTTGAAAGACGTCTTGTCTCCCCACCACCACAAATATATTTGTGTGTTCTCGATATCATGCATTTGGTCAAATAGTTCACATGTAACATGTAGGTGAACATTTTTTGAAACATTTTGTCACATAGATCACTAGTTTTGTCTTTTCCATCCACATTTTTCATGCATGTTCGATGCAATTCTTGCAACTACAACATCTGGAAAATATATTCTTCTTTTTTTCTTTTTTTTTCTTTTTTCTTTTCTTTATGATTATGCTTTAATGTATGTCCATACTCTACGCTAAAGGTCATTTATACGGGTGGATTCTTCGCACCAAGATTAGCTCCAACTATAGGTAGGACGATGATGTTTTAGAGGATGGGAGTTGAATCCATCCCTCACCCTCGGTAGCTCCAACTATAGGTAGGACAACTCCATCCCCCAGTGAGGGAAGGACACTTTGGATAGCTGAACATGGGGTGTAAAGGGTGGCTTTTGTTCTCCTTCGAGAAGCGGTTGAACGAATAGCTAGAACTAGAATAAGACAAGGGACTTCTAAAACTACAATGGACCCCTCGAGCTAGATTAGTAGGAAGCTAGTTGAGGCCTCTTCGGGCACCTAATGAAGGACCTTCTGGTTGAGCAATCCAATGAAGTCGGTTACCCTCAACTCTATAGTTGTTGAATTCCATCCAATGGGAGTTCACCAAGACAATAACTAATCTATTTGTTTCTTTCCATTCTGGCATAGGCAGGGAGGATGTTTGCACAAGTTGTGGAATTTGGCTTTATGCCTACCAAACTCACATTCTTCTCTTGCAACAACATTATCCATGCTTTCCTCCTTAACATTTGGCTTTTGTATTTTGCACAAAGATTTGGAAGAGGGATTTTCAAGCAAGGATGTATGTTTTCTTTTGGTGGGTTTCATTCTTCACGAATGGAGACAGTATCATGGCCTACCCTAAACCTCTCTAAATTATACATTAAAGTAGATGTGTTTTTCTTTTTCTTTTTTTGATTAGGTGAATTACTCATAAATTGCACTAAAATTGCTCCTATTGGGTAACAATATGGCTACATGTGGCTTTATTTTCTCTTTATTTAGGTTTAGATGAGACTCTTAAAATGCGTTGTGAGTTGGATGATGCATTTCAGTCAATTTCAATGCTTTATCACGTCTCCTGGTGATTTTATCATGGAACTCATATTTGGAAGCCCCAACATTTTTACCATTTTATTTCGGCTTATCGCATGTGGCACCCTTACACTACTTCTGGTATTTATGTTTCATTCTTAAAAAATTAAATCTAAGCTTTCAAGACAACACTATATCATATAAAAGGACCAATCCATTACATGAACTTTCTTGAGTGAGATATGCATATAAACTATTATCTATTTTGAGTTTTGTTGGTATTATTGATTTTTCATCTCAAGACCAATTATCCTTCATTTGTTACCAGTTTCCTTTGTAGACCTACTTGTTTAAGTCATCTTGTATTGTCATTTATGTAGTCCAACAAAGGGAAGAAATTCTACTAGTTGAGTTCACTTGATTTTCTGAAAAGATTCTTCTTGTTAAGGTCTATGTGCATATTGTGCAGGTTTCTTTCTTGTATTCTAGGCTTGAGAAAATAGTAAAAACTAAAGACCTTGTTTTACCCATTTCAATGCATGATTGAACTTATATGAATTAATTTTTTATTCTTCCATATTTTTTTAATGTCATTATAGGAGTATTTACCCTCACGAACCCTTCCACTCTCCATCTTCTAGAAATATGCATTATTTTTTTTATCAATAATAGGCATAGATCTATATCTTATTTTGTCTTTACCATCTTCATCTAAAGTCTGCTAAAACAAAAAGTATATGTTATGGATATAAGTTGGAAATAATATGTTTTATAACACACTGATTTTATTGATATGATTTCTTGATTGTTACTTATTGAGATATTTTCTAGAGTATGATGTAGATGTTGTATATAAAACCTTTGTTTTGTCAGTAATTCATGAAAAAGTGACTTTAGTTCTATTTTGGAATACCAACTAAATATATAGGAATGTATTGTGAAATCAATATAAAAGTAATTTTTTAGATTGTATTACCCGGTGAGTTTTTAGTTGTGCATTTTTCATTGGCATTCACTAAAGGAGCTCAAATGACAGGGAAATTTGAGGTGTAGATTCATTCCAAAATATTTTAGAGAGCTTGGAGTGTATGCACACTATCTCGTACAATAGTTATTTCAGGAAAGTCTTTAATATATTAATTTAGTAATCAACTATTGCAATGGGACAATCAACTTTAGTACAAGATATGATTTGCACAAAATCATGAGGTACGTTGCTTCTGATGGTTTCAGTGAATTTTTTTCCTGGGAATTTGTACATGGTTGGATCATTTTTTTGCGATTTAGTTAATTATGTATAGTAATACTCAAATCTACTTTACTTTATTTTCATCAATCCTATCGGCCTGCACTATCCAGTATCAACCATTCTACTTTGCAACATATATATTTAGGAATATGATAAGTCTCTTAATAAATCACAAAGTTCCCCTTGTAGTTGATATTATGATTAAGTGTTAGATGGTAAATTAAGATCAGATGGTATTGTAATAATATAGATTTAAATACATATATGCTTTTGGATTGTTGAAGGAAGCTCCCCATTCAAAATTTTATAATGTAAGAATGATTTTATTTCAATCTAGTTCTGTGCAGAACCCAACTCCTTATAAACACTTAGCTTGAAAAGCAACATGATGACTGGAACCTATGCAAACCATGCCACCCAAGTAGATTCAAATGTTTTATGCACAAATCAAACCACAAATTTAGGTAATTGTGCATTTAATTAACTTATTCCACCTTTTATATTTTGTTAATATTTTTTTTTTTTCCACATAGAATTTCTAAAGTAAGTCCACTGAGAATGCATCTTGTTGGCATGTAAGATCTGATTATGCCATCCAATACACCCAATGTTATGCAAAAGGTAAGATTCAATCATATGTTTGTGTGGGTTTGATTATGATATTTCCCCCATTATACCACTTTAATATTTATATTTGTGCCTTGCGGGATGTTTCAAGATGTGTCATGCCACCTATCACAAAAGTGGCATCAAGTTGTTACAAGAGCATGCTAAGACAACCAATAGTTGCAAAAAAAAATAAATGGCTTTGAGAGGTGAGTAGTCCAGTCAAGTTGTAAGAAGGCAATTTCACAAACATAAGGACAGTGAACCAATGATAATATGTGACAACAAAGATACGAATTGCATATATGAAAATCTATGATGACAGTGGAGTGAAAGTAGAGGTTCATCAAGAAAAATTTTAGGGGAGTGAAGCACATAACATAAATGAATATGAGGCTATTTTTGGTGATCTTATATGGAAGAATATACACAAAAATAAAAGTATAGTGGGTAGATATTATAAAGTGCAGATTTGGAAACTAGAAGCTCCATGAGAACAAAGAAAGAGTTTTTCCACATACTGTCAAGGAGTTAAAAACCAAGGTGGTTGTCCTATGGACAACAATAATTTTTATGGGCAATGATTGAATGAGCAGATCATAGTGAATAAAGTGATGGAACATAATGATAATTTAGTGTTTGTGAAGTTTTTGAAATCTAAGGAAGGAGGACAGACATCTTAAAATTTTCAAGTGTTGTCAACAATAGTAAATAGTGGTATCAAACCTCCAATAAAAAGGGTGAAAAGACATTGATTTCCTTGAGGAAAAGACCAGCCACGGTCAACAAGTTGAGGGCATCTAGGAGGCAATTTGTTGATTTGTACAACAAGTTGAGGGCATCTAGAAGGCAATTTGAACATGAGTGGAAAGTTGCAAGTATCTACAGAGGTTGAGAGAAGATTCAGGAGCTTTTCCAATAGTCAAGCAAAGATAAGACCTTTTTCCAGCGACCAAGATAAAGTCAAAAAGTCAGCAACAATCATGAAGGAGTCATTTAATAGTCTTTGATGCTGTCCTAATTTCTCTCCAACGTACAATAGCCAAAATGGAAACTAGGCTCACTTTGTTAGTTAGTTCTTGCAAATTTTTGTGGTGTTGTAACTTCTAAAAAGTTCTTTCAACAAACCATTATATTGTAACTCAAAAATCAATCATATTGTGACTAAAAATAGATGTAATTTTCCAGATTTTGAGAATAAATCAGTCATTTTCAGGCATGTACTATTGTAAAATACCTTTTCATCAATAAATATATCAATTTCTTCCTTAAAGGACTTGTTTCTATTGTGTGTAGTTGGTAATTGATGTTATTTTTGTGATTTCATGCTTGAATAATTGAATATGTGTTATTTTAGCACCTTTGAACAAAAAAAAAAAAACATATTCTATGTATTTTATGTAGGTTATAGTCTGTGAAAATATTGAATGTTGAAAACCACACTAAAAAATATTTAAAATAAATTATTTATTTTTTAATACTTTTTTTTAATATTGTCTCTAGAGAGACAATAGTTGGGATTAGAGACATTGTCTCTAAAGAGACAAAAATACTTCTATTTCATATTGTCTTTATAGAGACAATTTTTTAAGAAAATAATTTGAGACACTCACTTAAAGACAATATTTAAGACAATACACAAGTTTTTTTTTTGTCTTAAATTAAGACAATTTACTTAAGAATTGTCTCAAAATTTGTCTTAAACTCCCCCTCTATGTAGTAGTGATATGAATTTCACACAACAGATTAAACTCAGGTGCAAGCATTGGTAATTTTCCCAGGAGTCGATCTTGCATATTTACTCACATTGGAGGTGGTGATTTCATAATCTTGGTGGCACACCATTTGTATTCTCATTGGAGGATTTGTCATGTTCACACAATCTATTCTACATATTTTGCTTGGAACAATCAGTTTAAGAGGTAGTCAACACCAATGGAAATCATATCGTCATCACCATGGTAGACAAAGTTGTTTGTTGCAAAGTTGTATGAATCGTAGATCGTTTGGCTCTATTCCTAAGTGTCAATTTACTAGGAATCAATTCCCATTTGAGACTTCACATATCAATCAGTGACTTCGTGGCATAGTGCTGAAGACTTGTCAAGGACTAGCATCATCATTGCTAAGATACTCATTTAGACGTATAAGTCATGGAAGACATCTCATTCTTTGAAGACTGACACACATCATAAGAGTCGACTTGGAATCTGCAAGGGAATCATGGAATCTGAAGCATTTGCCACCTCCGTGGAGTCAAGAAACTAGTGTCAAGGAAGTGGCGACATCATCATTTCATCATCATTGAAGGCTCTCCTCACACAACCAATCTGAGATATAGAGGATGGTCTGATATAATGACATTGATCGGTCTCTATTGAACCCATGGCATTGAATCATTCCAGTTTTTATACCTTAGATGCAAACTAGGTGAGAATGTGCAACTTTATTATTAGCCTTAGTCATATAGATGACTATCACTTAGGCATGTGAGCTTGAATCTCACAAATATTCTTATAATTTTTTGGATTTTAGTGTCTCAAATTGTAGTATTAGTTCTCATAGAGATATTTTTTGGATTAAGAAAAAATATAGAATTATAGAAGATAGTTGTTAAGCAGCCATTGTGTGTTAGTCTAAAATTCAAATAGAAATATTTTATGTAGTCAAAGTTTTCTTTTAAAAAAGGAAAAAAAATCATTTTGAGTCAAAGTTATAGTTAAAAAGTAATCTTTAATTACTTTTTAAATAAAGAGTCAAATTGTCTAGTTATTATTCAGTATTGTAGAGATATTTTGTGTCAAAGTCAAGTTATTTCATTTTAGAATAGGGTCTATTATTAAGAGTTGTTAATTGTTATGTCATCAAAATTCAAAAGTGTCAAAAAATGTTCAATTGGAGTGCATGATCGGTGGTACCCGACACTCCTTGTAAGAAGTTCATATCAGGGGGGGAGGATATATTCTTTCCTCACAACTAATGAAATGAGCCTCAAAAGAAAAATTTGTTGAGTAAGTAGCAATTTTACTAGAGGATGGAGGCACCGAAGGCTGGAGGATACTCAACGACCTCTCGTCAGTCACTAATGACAGGGTTATAAATTGCATTAGTGACAAAAGAACTTTTTCCAAAATGACTAAAGCTAAGATCAGTTTCTAGGTGGCAGTGGCAACCATCTCATCATTTTTTATCAGCATTATAATGATCTATAATGGTGGCTTCATACATGACAATGAGGGCTTTGTGTTCTCAATATTTGTATCCGCTTCCCTCCCAACAATTTCAAGCACTCTTTAACTCTCTTTTCAAAGTCCTTTTCATTTTTCCCTCATGGTACTTGTTCGCTATTGGTCTCTCACCCTTATTTAGCATTGGACAAAATTTACCACCCAATTAGGGCTACATTCCCAAACAACCCGACTGGCTGACAACACCTCATGGTGCGGCATGGTTCGGGCCTGATGGGGCTCTCACCCTCTCTGAGCCCCCTTCCAGGGGACTTGGGCCTAGTTCGTCACTGAGGACGCTTCTATAGACTACAATTTGGCAAGCGAAGCCACCAATTTTCATGCTGGGCTCTTCTCAGTTCGCTCGCCATTACTAGGGGAATCCAGGTAAGTTTTTTTTCCTTTGCTTAGTGATATGCTTAAACTCAATGAGTATTCATGCTTGAGCTGGGGACACGACAAGGGACCAGCATGCCCACACAATGGCGGGTAACCGTAACCCAATTAGAGTTCCACACTTGGCCTCGCTCACCCCACGCAAACCAATGCTGACCCACATGGGCCACTGCTCATTGCGACAAGGCAACGAACCTCATGCTCATTTCAGCCGAGCACACCTCTAGTGGGCACATATGACCATCTCTACTCCTTTGTTTGAGAGGGAAATTTTGAAGTGCGATACCCAAGGAGATGTGCCCTCGGCTGAAGCCTCGGGCACAACTTATGTTCAAAGACTCGATGATTCACGAGATTCTTCAATTCACACTAAGTATCACATTTCGCTACATTCTTCATCATGGCAAGAGCTGAGATATCCGTTGCCGAGAGTCGTGTTTTAATTTTTCATATTTTCTAGCGACCAAAAATGCTCAAGGCATTTAGGCCGCACTCCATTCTTTGTGTTTATTGGTGTGGGTCACACCGATGTGTAGGGTGTTAAATTTATCGATCTTCCAACACCCCAAGGTCAAGAGGCAGTGCCTCCCTAGAAGGAGCCATTGGGGAACGCAAATTCCTCGCCCCGTCGCATCATTGAGGT
Source organism: Sequoiadendron giganteum (assembly GCA_007115665.2). Classification (NCBI taxonomy): domain Eukaryota; kingdom Viridiplantae; phylum Streptophyta; class Pinopsida; order Cupressales; family Cupressaceae; genus Sequoiadendron; species Sequoiadendron giganteum. The sequence goes on from CM021106.1 coordinate 29,157,952, forward strand.
GGACACTACCTGGAGAGGACCACACGGCTAGACGAGAGGTCCTACCCCATGAATCTTGCGAGTGCACTCATCCATAGAAAAGTACACTCTAAACAAAATTTGTCCCCTAGGCAACGTAACGAGGGGTTGCGGCAGTCCTGACTTGCCATTGTCACGGCGATGGATCCCTAGCACAGCGTTGCACACATGACCGAGGCATGCGAATTCGATGGGGCAAAGACTCGGGCCTCTTCCAATTGCAATGGGGTAGGACCCCCCAGCGACACACATCACTGAAATGCACCCATTACAATTAGAATCATACCCTGGAGCTTGCAACACTGAAACAAATGTACCTGACCCCGACCTTCAATCACCTCAAATTGACAATGCAGGACATGTCTATGAAGGCCGACTATCTACATGCCATCGAGAGTGAGGGTCAGGAAAGGAACAAGTTCGACATGCTGAACTCACCTCCTCCCCTACATGATTCGAGGGCCCAAACCAACAATGATCCTACCGCAGGTTCACCTATGATAACCTTGTTACGAATTCTCCTTCCTCTAAATGATAAGGTTCAATGAACTTCTCGCGACGTCATCGATAGGAACCGCCATCATCAGCGTGATTCGAACACTACTCTGGATCATTCAATCGGTAGGACCGACGAGCGGTGTGTATAAAGGGCAGGGACGTAGTCAACGTGAGTTGATGACTCATGCTTACTAGGAATTCCTTGTTGAACATCAATAATTGCAATGGTTTATCCCCATCACAATGTGGTTGGATGTGTATGTCCCCAATCATATTTCTTGGTTGTATGTGAATGGATGTGTTTTTCCCCATTCACAAGATGATGTAAGCGATTGGAAGTGTTTTTCCCCAGTCACAAGAGTTGTTGATTATGATTGGATGTGTGTGTCCTCAATCATAGTTTTTGTGAGTAGATGTGTTTTTCCTTGTTCATAACCTTGATGTTGGATAGACGTGTTTGTCCCTATATCCAAACTTGATGTAAGACCTTAGATATATGTGTTAGTCCCTATCGTCGGTTCCATGGGTAGATGTGTTTGTCCCTATCCTTGGATGGAAGTACTAAGTGTAGTGAGGCTATTGCCACTATTGCTTGACATGATTATATGTGTATTCCCCTACTCTTATCTTATATTTTTTTGTGATCTACTGTGTGTGGTCATCAAGTACTGTGATGTACTTTCACCCCATGTTCACACTAAGGGGGGTTGTTGGGAATTAGTGTTCACATAGGTGTTAGTAATTATGTAAATGTAGAAAGGTAATTACTATTTCAATAGTGAAGTTGTTAATAAATAACTCACTAATATAGGTTTGATAGTTAGTTGTATATATTGTTAAAATAACAATATAGTAGTTGGTGTGTTATACGCGTGAATGGTATTCTGGGGGATATTTTTTATAACACTTCCCTATTTAATAGGAGGTTGTTTGGCTATGTAAGTGGCTATATATTAGCCATGTATTTGAATGAAAAATAGTCAAGCATGTATTGTTTTGGGGTATGTGCAGGATCATGATGGGCCAAAAAGTGGCAATGAGAAAAAAATCACATTTTGGATCGACTCAAAAATGTGGAAATGCCGAGTTGACTTTTCTAGGTTTGGGTGTTAGTACATTTAGTCGAACCAAATCCAAAACCTAATTTCTACAAATCGGATATTCGATTTGTGGAAACATTATATAAAAAACAACCGACTCTTATAACTTCATTTCTCACAGTTTGCATGTGGGCGCACAAGGACAAGCGAAAATATGATATCCGCTTCTATCAAATATCTGATTTCAAAGGTAAGTATTTGGTTTTTTAAATGTTGTAATAAATTTTTCAAGTAGATTCTCTTAATTTGAAGTAGTTTTTATGATTTTTTTTTATCAAAAATAGGGTTTTATATTGATTTTTATCAAAAACTAGAGTTTACATTGAATTTTTATTAAAAATTAATGTTTCTAAATGGATTTTGATTAAAAACTAGTTTTGTTGATGTATTTTTATCAAAAAATAGAGTTTGTTATGGATTTATGTGAAAAAGTAGGGTTTTTTTGGATTTTTATTAAAAACTAGGTTTTTTTTACAATAATTTCATTTATATTGTGTAATTTCAATTAGATTAATTAGTTTTTAACTTTAATTAGGTATTATGGCTGAGAATGAAAATCCACAAATGCCAAACGCTCCACCACCTCTGCAACCAAATACTCCACCACCTCCGCAGCCACCAATTGAAGACTTAATTGGTGAAAAATTTGGGCAATTGAGGGGCATTTGTGAAGTTTATAAGACAATCCCTTGATTGAGAGATATGACAAACACATTGAAGGAAATAATTAAAAATATAGAAACCCTCTCCACCCAACATAATTCCTTTCATTCGTGGCGAGAAGACATGAGGGAATATTATGGATGTGGATTGTCTTATGATGATGTGAAATATCTCCAAATAACCAAAGCCCAAATATCCTCTTTATTCATTGACCCCCGCACCGGTTTGCCAGTGAATGTTAATAAAACAAAGTTTTCTATAAAATGGTGCATGCATAGGGACATTGTAGCTAACTTTTGGGATCCTTGGTGTATGGTTTTTGATAAAATACCGAACAATAATTCCAATACCATTTTACTTTATTAAAAAAATATATGTTGAGTTTGTGTTAAGGCATCATATCAAGTACTTTGACATTAAACCCTTCCAGGGTGTCGGTGGAGGTATGCCCCAAGATAGACCAGGGGAAGTTAGGGTAGTCCCATGCCCAAATTTTCCCCTTCCTCCCCTTCCTTCCCTTCCTTTGCCACCTCCAATATGTCATCCAGAGATTATTCAGGCTGCAACCACACAGACTATTCAGGCTATTCACTCTTTGACTGGTCATTTGGTTTTGAATGCTTCTACAGTAGCTCAGCCACATTCTGGTGATGTTGGTGAAGGCTCGAGTGTTGTTGCATCCTCCTCCTTAGGTCCACATATTTGTGTGCCACATACTTGAACTATGTGCCACCAGATATGCTTGGGTCCTCTTGTACAACCCGCTGAGCATCCCTTGGACACTTCTAATTATGACCTCCATGATTTGGACATTATAGATCAGTCGCAAGGGAGTGGAGTGCACCCTACAGAGTCCTCTTCTCCTAGAGAGGGGGATGCTAGAATAATGACACATGTAAGATTTAAGTTGTAATTTCATAACTTGCATTTTTTTTTAAATGAATATTAATAAGAGATAGTATCAAGTACTAATATTTATTTACATGGTCTATTTAACAGTTGATGTCTGAGGAGGAGCTCACATGGGTGACTGATAGCACCCTTAGGGCCATTTCATTTGGCTTGGACACACACACAGTATATATTTTCACACTCACTCATTTATATTTTATATTATATAATTGCTTGTCATTGAATTTTCATTAATGAAATTATATAATAACTTATATGCTTATCTTATTTTCCTCTTGTAGGAAATACCTAGTGCGAGTGAGGTGCAGCCTTGTCCAGAATATGGAGGCGCAAAGTTAGATAAAGGGAAGGTAATTGAACTCAAATTGGATTGAATTAAGATTTTTAAGATCTTATATTGATTATACATACATTGAAATAGATTGGTAGTTTCATATGTACTTGTCAATTTTATGTACAAGAAATTATGAGCTATACACATTTGTTGACAAGTGACAACCACCTAAAGGAGTAGGTATTGAAACACCTCAAGGAGTAGGTGTTGAAACACCTCAATGAGGAGGTGTCGAAACACCTGAACGAGATAAAGAAAAAGATCAACCTAAAGAGGTATGTGTTTATTTTATTTTGTGTTTGGTAAATATGTTCCTATTACCAATAATCATATGCTAACTTGGATCAATTTTATGTTTTTGTTCACATATATAGATAGGCATTTCAAATGTTGGTTTGGTATATTCTAGGACTCCTGACCCTTTGAAGAGACGTATATTTCAAGTAATCAAGATTTCAATTTTAGAGTTCAATTAAAATTCAATGTATAGTGATTTTGATGTTAATTATTCAATTTTAAATTATATAGTATAACTAATCTCAATTGTGGTTTGAATTTTTCTTGTGCAGCTACCTTCAGAGCCAACGAGTGCTTCAAAGAGGCTCCATTTTGATGATCCACCAGTATTTTAGGATGAGATAGACATTTTGGCATGTAAATTTTGAATACATATTGAGATGGCATATGCCACATTTTGTAAAACTTTATCTAAGTTGGCGTCGATGCCATTTTTGTATATGGACATACACTTGATTATTGAATAATTTGATATATAGAAGTTGACAATCAAAATTTAATTTGTTCTTCATGTGCATGATTAAAATCTTTGAAAATTTTATCTTGAGAAATGGTTAAATATCAATGTACAATAGCATAAAAAGGAATGGTTATATTATGTAGTTTATATTTATATCACTGATTACATTGCATTACACATATTTCAAACTCAAATCGTTACTTCACATTGCATAACTAACAACTAGATGTTCATAGATGAAAAAATTTCAATTACAATATAGTTTTTACAAAGTCAACCTAAGCAGTTATACAATTACTTCACATTGCATAACAAAAAACTATGAGTAGTTGTCAATTAATTTTTTTTGTCATTGAATTCTATGAGACCACATTTCTTTGAATTTTTTTTTCAAATAGTCCACCACCTTGTCTATGCTACCATATTTTTCATACATGATAGCGATCACATTAAGTTGTAATAAATTAAATGATAGCCTATGGCTATTTAACTTATACTTATTTTATTTAAATAGATGAGGCCGACCTCCTTGAAGAGTCACCTTATTTTGTATAAATACAAGGTGATGTTTGTTCATTTCCTTAATCAAGTTCATTCAACATAATTTTCATTCCAAGCAGAAGTTCGCACTTGAGTAGCAACGCTTAATCTTGTAGCAGCATGCCGATTTCAAGGAGAAGCATATTCGATTATATCTTTGCATCTAGGAGAGGTGCTATTATTCATTGTATCAAATTTAGCCATGAGCTAGGCCTGAGTGGTAAGAAGATTTCTTGTTGTGTTTATTTTCTTATGTGCTGCATTTTTGAGTGCTTTCAATTGTATTATCTGATCATTAAAACACTAACATGGTATTAGAGCGGGTTTGAAAAAGATCATGTTGGGACTAGTTATTGCAGTGATACCTCTATTCCCTTTTTTTGTCTATCTCTATCTTAGTCAAGATGGTGAATGGTCTTAAAATTGAGGATAGACTCGAAGGAGCATCAAACTTCACTTCATGGAGATTTAAAATTATGCTCACTTTGGAGGAAAACGAATTGGTTGAGTGTGGAGAGAAAATTTTCTGAACCTACGGATGAGGAAGATAAATTTGAATGGAGGAAGAAATATATCGAGGCGAAGAAGATGTTAGTTGATTCTGTGAAGGACCATATTGTTCCTATCATCTCTAAGTTGCAGATAGTGAGAGAAATGCTTAAGAATTTGGAGGAGATGTATGAGATCAACAACACAAGTCGTGCTCTAGCCTTGAAGCAAAAACTTCATCATGTTAAGATGGTAGAAGGAGAATTTTTCATCACGTACTTCATGAAGATTTCTGTATTGAGAGATCAACTCTCTATCATTGGTCATATTGTTGATGACAAAGATTTGACCATGTTGGCTCTTAATGGTCTTCCTTCATCTTGGGAGTCTTACATTCAAGGAATCATATTTTCTCAAAGTCAATCAACTTGGATTTTTTCAAAGTCATTAAACTTGGATTTAATATTGGTAGCTCCACATACCTATTCAAAATAAAGTGATCTGAAGAGGACATCCCTAAATCTCTATAGAGGTGTAAAGTTGCAAAGTGGTGCAAATTTCATTCTCGAACTCGTACGACCAAACAAACTGTTCCAACACATCCGGATGGGTACATTTATGCTAGGTATGGTCCTCTTTTGCACCCAAATATGCCGAATCACTCTGAGCTACATTGGACCGATGATTTACCTTAAGAGTCCAAAGTGCTAAAAGACATAAATCTTTGACGGAATATTCCTCAAAACTGTTATTCTTACAAAATCTTCGTCTGATGATATGGCATTGTGTTGGGACCATCTACAATAACCTCTCTCAGTTTTTTCTATTTCAAAGGCGTTTTCCTATGGTGATGAGTTTTCAGTTGGGGGAAAAGTTGTCAGATGCAAGCAATGTAAAGTTGCAAAGTGGTGCAACTTTCATTCTTGAACTCGTACAACCAAATAGATTGTTCCAACACGTCCAAATGAGTAAATTTACACTAGGTATGGTCCTCTTTTGCACCCAAATATGCCGAATCACTCTGAGTTGCATTGGACCGACGATTTCCCTTAAGAGTCCAAAGTGCTAAAAGACAACAATCTTTGACGGACTATTCCTGGGAAACTGTGATGCTTACATACTCTTCATTTGATGATATGCAATTTTTTTGGGACCATCTACAATAACCACTCTCGTTATTTTCTATCTCGAAGTCGTTTTCCTGTGGTGATGAGTTTTCAGTTGAGGGAAAAGTTGTCAGATGCAAGTAGTGTAAAGTTGCAAAGTGGTGCAACTTTCATTCTCAAATTCGTATAACCAAATAGATTGTTCCAAAATGTTTAGATGGGTAATTTTACGCTAGGTATGGTCCTCTTTTGCACCCAAATACGCTGAATCACTCTGAGCTGCATTGGACCGATAATTTCCCTTAAGAGTCCAAAGTGCTAAAAGGCAACAATATTTGACGGACTGTTTCTCAGAAACCATGATGCTTAAAGACTCTTCTTATGAGGATATGAGATCATGTTGGGACCATCTAAAATAACCTCTCTCGATTTTTTCTATATCGAAGGTGTTTTCTTGTGGTGATGAGTTTTTAGTTGAGGGAAAAGTTGCCAAATGCAAGCAGTGTAAAGTTGCAAAGTGGTGCAAATTTCATTCTCAAACTCGTACGACCAAACGAAATTTTCCAAAACATCCAGATGGGTATCTTTATGCTAGGTATGGTCCTTTTTTGCACCCAAATATGTTGAATCACTCTGAGCTGCATTGGACCGACGATTTCCCTTAAGAGTCTAAAGTGCTAAAAGACAACAATCTTTGACAAACAATTCCTTAGAAATTGTGATGCTTATAGTCTCTTCATATAATGATATGGTATCTTGTTGAGACCATCTACAATAACCTCTCTCGATGTTTTCTATCTCGAAGGCGTTTTCCCGTGGTGATGAGTTTTCAGTTGAGGGAAAAGTTGCCAAATGCAAGCAGTGTAAAGTTGCAAACTGGTGCAACTTTCATTGTCAAACTCATACAACCAAATAGAATGTTCCAAAAAGCTTGGATGGGTACATTTATGCTAGGTATGGTCCTCTTATGCACCGAAATATGCTGAATCACTCTGAGCTGCATTGGACCAACAATTTCCGTTAAGAGTCAAAACTGCTAAAAGGCAGCAATCTTTGACAGACTATTCCTTGAAAACCGTGATGCTTATAGAATCTTCATCTAATGATATGGGATTGTGTTGGGACCATCTACAATAACCTCTCTCGGTTTTTTCTATCCCGAAGGTGTTTTCCCGTGGTGATGAGTTTTCAATTGAGGGAAAAGTTGCCAGATGCAAGCAGTATAAAGTTGCAAACTGGTGCAAATTTCATACTCGAACTCATACAACTAAAAAAAATGTTCCCACACATCTAGATGGGTACGTTTACACTAGATATGGTCCTCATTTGCACCCAAATATGCCGAATCACTCTGAGCTGCATTGGACCGACGATGTCCCTTAAGAGTCCAAAGTGCTAAAAGGCAGCAATCTTTGACAAACTATTCCTCAGAAACCATGATTCTTACAGACTCTTTGTCTGATGATATGGGATTTTTTTGGGACCATCTATAATAACCTCTCTCAGTTTTTTCTATCTCGATGGCGTTTTCCCGTGGTGATGTGTTTGAGTTGAGGGAAAAGTTGCCAAATGCAAACGGTGTAAAGTTGCAAAGTGGTGCAACTTTCATTCTCAAACTTGTACAACCAAACACACTATTCCAAAACATCTAGATGGGTACGTTTACGCTAGGTATGGTCCTCTTTTTCAACCAAATACACTGAATCACTTCGAGTTGCATTGGACCGCGATTTACCTTAAGAGTCCAAAGTGCTAATGTCAATGAAATGTGGGGTTAGAAATATTTAAGGTTGGATCAAGATTCTACAAGTCCTAGCTCTTGCATCAAAAAAATATTACCCAATCAACTTGAATCAATTACATGGGAAATTAAATTCACATGAACTTTTTACATTTTTGTTTTTCAAAAAAGTGGCAAGCCACTGTAATTTTTTATATATAAATAGGATATATTACAAAACCTGGTTCAAATGAGCATACTGATAGGAAAGAACCAGAAGAAAACCTTCGGTTGTAGCTCGATTAAGTACAAAAAACTTTTTACATTTTAAACATACCCTTTATAAAATGCTAGACATTTGACCTGTATTTCAAAAAACATCATTGGATATAGATTATGCCTATACACAGTTATGACCTTTTTACATTGTTTCACATTTCAAAATTTTCCTATTTGAGGCATTCAGGGCACAGTCTTCCACAAGAGTAGTATGTTGGCATTTTGGAGTGACAAGCACCTGTACAAACCATCAAGGTAGCAGTTAAACTACATACAATAGAAAATATGCTTAGAATAACCAATCTATATTATTGTAATTTGTCACATACCTCTTTGAAAGGATCAGAGCTACCGATTGTTGCAGCAGGTCCACGATCAATCATGCCAAGAATATCACAAAAAATGTCAAATGATAAATCTATATTGTCACAACAAAAAATATGCTTAGACTAACAAATCTATATTAATCTAAACAACCTAAATGATGATGAATTGGTAATGCAAACTATAAAATACGCTTTGAATAAACAATCTATATTATTGTAATTTGTCGCATACCTCTTTGAAAGGATCTGAGTTGGCTATTGTTGCAATAGGTCCATGATCAATCGTGCCAGGAATACCACAAAAATTTTCAAATGATAAATCTATATTGTCAAACCAAAAAATATGCTTAAGCATTGTACCTTCCATTCTTGAATATGCTATTCAAGTGTGCCTGAAGGGTCAACTCTTTGCTTAAGTGTATCCAATATTTCTTCATGATCAACATTACTAAGTGTCCATAGTTTTTTTGTCTTTGGTTTGGCATGATGCTTCAACAACTTAACACTTGTTGCTATAACAAGGTGTGAATACATGAGAATGGTTTTGTGTTTCTCGTAGTCTTCAAATTTAGGTATACCATTCTTTCTAATCATGTATGTTCGCAACCAAGTTCCTAAAACCACAACTGAACTTGTAGGATACACAAACCCATCATCATCTTCCATCGATTGTGTTAGCTTGTGCTTTACCCACACACATTGATCCAACCAATATTCTGATCTCTCTTCATTCCCCTATGGTGCAACAACTACAAAAACATGTCTTGGATGTAGTAGATCTAAAAGCCGGTCGTAATCAAGTGAACTTTCCATTGTGTAATTTTTCATGGATATAGTTTGAGATAAAGGATTTAGATACTGTGGAACCCATGTATCCACCCACTCACTTGACTCGCATTGATCCCACTCGCACTAGATACAACTCTGACAAAAACAAGCCAAATGTCGTGTCCAAATGGTCCATGTGCTTGCATCTGAGCTTCGAAACGAATGCATCTTTGAATAATATTTGATTGTATGAAAATCCAATCTGCCTCCCACTGTACCCTCCTCAACCAACCAAAAAAATCTGTGAACTATTGAATCAAGTGTCCCTTCTTGTGACAATGTTGAACCACACCAATCAACAATAGAACGTGCATCACTGAATTTTGCTCCTGAAATCTTCAATTGCTCCTTAACTAGAGCTCTCTTTACACATGCACCTGGTCCATCATGCTCCCCTTTCCCATGCCCAACTTCAAAAAAACTCCAAATATTAGGTACACCCCTTTCTACATGCATTCTACTCAACCAATAAAACATATGAGAATTCTTGAATTGACCTGTGCAGTTGTTTGACCAAATGAGATGTCGGTGCAGTGCTATATCATGCTCCTGTAAGAACTCAAAAAAATTCTTGAAACAATGTTGAACATACTCAGATGAGTGAGATCTATCATCACTCATATAAAAATGATACTCTTTGATTATCTTTCGATCCTCCTCTGTACTATCAGGTGCATGTCTAAATGTTATGTGGACAAAAATAGAAATCTGAATGGAATTGTAATATTAAGATTGTACCTCATTTTTTGGTTGCAATGTGTAGTTTTCAGAAAAATCAACAACTAATATAATAGTGCCAATCAGAAAAGAGTCCTTACATATCCTGAATTGTTGATCCAACCATTGAGACCTATGACTATGCCTTGCATATTTGTAGAAAATATTGTCCTTAAAATCTGAAATAAAATCAGCAACACTGCATTCTTTTACAACCAACTCGCATCTAGAACCTTGACCTCCACTCTAAAAAGTATATTTGACTCTCATATCTCTTTTTCTCAACAAGATTCTTTCCAAATTCATATTCTGAACCCTCATGAAAACATTGAACAAAATTTGACAAGCCACCACATTGTGAGAACTTCGCATTTAAACAATCATTTCTATAGAAAAAGGAACCATCATCCCTAGAACATAAAAATAGATCTAGCAAGTCCCTTAATGATTTTGGAAGATGCATTGCACCGCACTCCTGCAACATTTCATTAGTATGCAAAGTAGAATGGATATAGCATAATAGTTCATGGTGCATTGAAAACTCCACATGGTATTTGCAACAACAAGTATTGTGAATCTTAAGAGGCACACAATAAAATGGCTTCAAACCTTCAAAATTTCTTTGTGAGATTTCCATATTTGGATGTGTTTGAATAAATATTTTGAACGACATTGTTTGGCTTGATTCCAAGAAATGTTTAGGATGCGGTGTACGGTCTCGACTGCCAATTCTTAACTTTAAAACATCCTTTGTATTGGGTGATACTCTAGAGTTATCATGCCAAAATTGCTGAATTACCTGCTTTACATTATCGGTTAGCTTCTTATCAACACATGGAAGCCTCTCGACAAAAGAAAATGTATCATTTTGAAGAGGATCATCTATTCTTTCTCTTCTTGCAAGTGCTCTACCAAAAAATTTATGATTTAAGTCAAAATCAATACAAGTTTGTCTCATAAAGTGAGCCTTTTCCAATTGATGGCTTACTAGGGTGGTTGTAATGAATCTCCGAGTGACTCTCTTATCTTTTTCCTTGTTATTTTTTCCAATAGACTTGAGAGCATTAAAAAGATTTTTGACAATAATAGAATTTTTTTCAGTCCTCTTGTTCCCATGAATCTTCAATTTGGCTAGTAAAGGTCTCATCTTTTGCATCTTTAGCAATTTTACAAAAAAATGGCTTTGCTCGATCAATGTCTTATCACTAAAATATTGGTTGAGAAGTATTCTAGCCCACAACCAAATAGTTCATGTTGACCTCTTGCCTTCAAAATTGTTTATAATGTTATCATCAATTTCAACTAACCATTTAGGGGTCCTTGAAGGTCTTGAATTTGGAATATGTCTTTCTTCCACACAAGGTTCTTCATTTCTCGTGTAATCTGGTGAAACATAATTTACACTTGCTTCAATATTATGTTCAACATCTTCATTTTGATCATTTTCACCTTGAACATTTTCAATATCAATTTGAATAATTTCATTCCCAATTTCAATATCATGTTCAATATCTTCAATTTCAACATTTTCATTATCAATTTCAATATTTTCATTCCCAATTGCAATACCGTGTTCAACATCTTCAATTCCAACATTTTCACCTTGAAAATTTTCAATATCAATTTGAACATTTTCATTCCCAATTTCAATATCATGTTCTACATTTTCACCTTGAACATATTCAATTTCATCTTCACTTGAAAGACCATAGGGCTCAGGTTCCGCAATATTTAACATACCTTGTTTTTTCTTCCTATGACCTCTATCTCTTTGTCTATATCCTTCAATTTGTTCTTTTGTCAGCTTTCTCTTACGTTTTTGCTTCCGACGACTGTTGCTCGCCATTATACCAAATAAAAGATGCTAAAAAATCATTATGTATGACAAATTTGAGTACAAGATGCTCCAAAAAGTTTATCTTTGTCACTTGCAAAGTGCTGTAAATAGAATGTAGGGTCCATTGGAATGCACAAAAACAACCCACATGGGGTTTTTCTATGATCCACAAATCCGATATCTGATATAATCGGATATCTGATTTGTAAAACATGTTCTACAACGATAAGGTTTTAGCTCTACACATCAAAGTTTCACAAATCAGATATCCGATTTTTACACACATAGACCTAAGGGTTAATGGTAGAGAGTGGGAGAGAGGGAGGAGAGTGGGAAGGAGGGAGGGAGAGTGGGAGGGAGAGAGGGAT
>CM021106.1:29170543-29219709 GCA_007115665.2 Sequoiadendron giganteum
GGAGAGGGAGAGGGAGAGGGGAGAGTGAGAGTGTGTAGAGAGAAAGAGATAATATTTAAATATTTTATATATTGGTAATATATATATATATATATTTAAATATTTATAGATTAACTAAAATATTGAAATAATATTTAAATATATTATATATTAAATACATAATTCAGTAAGAGATTATCATAAGTTGTATATTAAATATATTACATTATAAACTTTATTGGATATTATATATATTAAATTATAAACTTTATTGTATATTATATATATTAAATTGTAAACTTTATTGCATTTTAAAATCATATATTAAAGATTGTATAATTTTTTTAAAACTCATATCTAAAACATATCATATATCGAATTCAAATCGGACATCGGATTTGAATCGGATATCTGATATGCTGACAAAAAATTTAATGCCTCGGGATTAGGCTCGGTATTAGGCTCAGGATTTGGTTTGGACTTGCAAATCCTAAAAATTCAACACATAAAACATGTTTAACAACTTACCTTGCTTTTCTAGACTTCGCCCATGCGGCTGACGACTTTTATTTTACCCAAAATTGATGAAATGAAAAGGGTTTGTAAAGGACCTTCTCAACTTTCTACCAATATAAATTATATTTTACTTAGAATCTAATAAATAATAATTTTTTATTTTTTATTAGAATTACGACCAAAGTCCTGATTAATAGTCTGATAGAAGAACATATATAGGTTTCAAACGATATCACATTTTTTGAATCCAAAACATGCGTCACATTCTATGCTAGGCATACTATAGGATTAAAAAAATAAAATGAATTTCATGAAGTTTTGACCAAGTTAAGGTGGTCAGACATACGAGTTTTTATATTTTTTAAAAGTATTAATAAAAAATTCATAATTAATTATTTATTTCAAACAAAATTACAAAATAATATGCATCACATACGGACATGAGTCCTCTACTTATATCTAAAATCTTATAAAAAAATATTATCATTTTATTATGGTTAGGGTGGTCAGACACACCTACTTTTTATTTTTTCCATAAAATTTTAGTACTAATGCATTGAAATTTCAAAATTTCACTAAATAGATTTTGTTTTACAAAAAATAACCTAGTAGTTTAGAAACTACATTCAATTTTCCACATATTCTATTCTTACATATTTTTGAAATAATATAGATAACTTACTCAATTTTTTATGTCAAGTTGCCCAACTCTGATTTTCTGAATTTTCATTGCCACTTAAGGGTCTATTTTTTCCATGATGATCCTGCACATACCCTTTGTATTAAATTATTTTCAGCTTCATAAATCTCTGGTGATTTTTTCCAACAATATCATGAGAAAAGTATTGAAGCTTCTAGAAGGATGCTTTTAAATATTGAACACTTGTCATAGGGTAGCTTTTGCATGTATACTACTTGGCTTGTGTTTTGAGTCTATTATATTACAAATTATTTATAGATTCTTGTATTACATTTGGCTTAAAATTGGGGTCTTGGGGTAGTGGATTGTAGGATAAGTTGTAGGTTCATAGATACTATAGTGAGGAGAGAAGTGTGTTGAATATTTTATTCTTATTTGTGAATATTAATACATACTTGGTGCTCTCTTTACTAGTAGACTTTTTCTTGAAAGAGATTCTCCATGTGAATTCAACATTGAGATATATTTCTATGTTTTGATAATATTATGCACTTTTTATTTCTATTCACATATTTTTATTGATGTGTATTCACTAAATTTTTACAAAATTCATGATATTGTTACAATAGTTTCAATCTAGTTTTTAAAATGTAACATCAAAAAAATGATTTTTATTAGAGAGATGTATTTCTAGAAGTTTTGTTATTTTTTTGTGGTAGTGAGAGCATTTACTTTGTGTTTTTATAATTATATGGTTGTATTGATACCCAAATCCAACTCTTTTAGAATGAATATCAATAAATTCAATGGAAATAGCTATGACCTTTCAAAACTCAAGATGGATGATGTCTTTGAAAATAGAGATTAATGGTTTAAAGTTACAAGTGAAGAGATAGTAAAGAAGATATTTGATGAAGATTAGAAAAACCTAGATAAAAATGCAGAAGTCACCATTCGGTTGTGTCTTGTAGATTTTGTGTTGCTAAATATCTCTAAAGAATCTACTTCATATAGATTATAGAATAAGGTTGGTGAGATACAACAACCTAAAAGTATTATTAATAAATTATTTTTAAAAAATAAATTATATACTTTAAGGATAAAGGATGGGAAATCCATAGTACATTTGAATTCATGTAATTTTATTACGAGTTGTTTAATATCTATTTATGTTAAAATATAATGAGGAGGATATTTTTATATTTTTATTATGCTTTTTCCTAAACCTTGGGAAAATCTAATCCTTGATTTTAGTGATCAAATACAAGATCCAATGTTAGATGCTCTTGTTGAAGGGAACACAATATACTGAGAGGGGGATGAATCATTATATTAAATCTATTTAAAACTCTTTAATTCAACATGAAATACTATTATTCACTTCTCCAAACATGAATCAAAATAACTAGTATCAATCAAGCAACACATATGCACTCATTCACACAATGAACACCAGATATATGTGGAAACCCAAAATGGGAAAAACCACGGTGAGAAGAGCTGCTTGGATCCACTATCCAAATCTAGCCTTAGAGAAATAACTTACAATCATGAAATAGGAACCAACCTACTAGAAACACCAATCCACAATTATATTTGTAGGCACCAACCTACTAGAAACACCAATCCACAATTGTATTTGTAGGCACCAACCTACTAGAGACACCAATCCCCAATATAAATATCTAAGAACCTATTCAACAGGTAAGACACAAATCCTACCAAAATATAGATATGATTTTTGGACCTTCAATATTGATAACATAGCTTGCACTCGAGTTGATAAATCTTCATACACTCTCCAACAAGACATATGCGTTGGAATAATCACCAACATCTCCCTTTAGATTTGGGATGTGGACTAATCACCTCATGTGGATCCATTTATCTGTGCAATTTTTATCAGGTGTTAACAAGTTGATATTTTGACACAATGACAAACTTGTTCCAACAAATGGTATCAGAGCTATGGTCACATGTTTGAATCCCCTCGGGTGATGCTGAGGTGAGATTATTGGACTAATCACCAACATCTCCCTTTAGATTCAAGATAGGGACTAATTGCCTCTTGTGGATCCATTTATCTCTGGTATTTGTATTAGGTGTTAACGAGTTGATATTTTCATGCAACGAAAAACATGTTCCAACAATATGATCTTTTTGTAATGTGAAATAAATATTAGAATGCAAATTACCTAATTGAACACTTAGATATTCACATGAAGCCTTAATTACAAGCACCATTCCCACACTCATTTTTCTTAAGAAAAATATTGGACATCTACATGTATGAATTGTATTTATAATTATATTCATGTGTTAGCCCAAGACATAGAAATAATATCCACAAGTCAGCCACATAAACAATCCTTATCTAATTGTGTCCAAACATGTAAATAGGCTAGGTCCAATAGCCTCCACACTACACCAAAAGATAGAACACATAATGTGGTTCTCAATGTAGAATTATCTAGTCCTAATGGTCATCCATACACTACCTCTAAAGAGAACACACTATAAGCCTTTGTCACATCGATCTAGAATATCAACCTATTTAATTAACCAACATACTGACCCTTTTGTCACTTAAAACTTTTTTCTTGATGAACATCCATTCTGAAAAATTTAAAATAAGATAAAACATTTGTAGAAATAATCTCCTTTCAAATCATATGACATAACACATCGATGAAAAAATACATATCAAAACATGTTACCTGAACAATTTCACTATTTGGGTAACATACCTCAAACATTTCAGGGTCATACTTCTAAATTACTTCTATCAATAAGAATAGGTGTAGTGTGTGTAAGAGAGGGGGACCAACCATGTCAAGGCCCCAGGTCACAAAGGACCAAGAGTAGTAGGCTGCCCTAACTTACCTCAACTTAAGGGAGAGTTAGGAGATGCAAGATGAGAATGATGAGAACCATGAGGTCCTTCGACCACTCTATAGACCCGAGAATTGAAAGGAGGCTAGGCGAGTCAGTTTTCAAATTCAACACTATGTCTCGATAGCTCTCTATCAGAGGACATAAGCACGGTTCTGGGATGACAATGCGACGCACTGGCGTCTCTCAGGTGCGCTAGAATCCATATGACTAGAGGATCAAAAAGACAAGGTTGGATTTGAAAGAACATACTAATGGCTTAGCTAAGTATGTTTGAAATTCCAAAACAACACTAAGACATGAATGAAGTGTGTGTGAATATGATAAAGTAAATAGATTAATGTAAGGGTGACAAGAATAATCTCACCCAAAATCTTGTTCGTCGGCTAGCTCTAAGATATCTCCACCTACACACAAAAGAGAAGGAAATTATTGGGGGGGCTATATAGGGTTCTGCCTTAGTCAAACCCCTATTTTTGTGTTTCCACCTCCATGGAGAGCCAAGTTTGCAACGATGGAGAAAGAATATGATAAAGAAGGAATAAAAGCAAAAGAACACTAAAACACTACAAAAAAGTAATGCGCTTACTCAACCAAGTAATAGAAGAGAGGAGTAGAAAGCTTACCACCTCCACCAAGAGTGCTCAAGGATAATGGGGATAAAGTAAGAGGAACTCAAGTCTCTGCTATAATGGTGTTGTTCTACACTTGCTCTACTGAAGTGATGGAGTGATGGGATTGCTACTATGGAGTGCAAGAATATTGCTTCAATGCTTGAAGTGAATGTTAAGAGCTTTTGTGTTGCTAAGAGAGATCATCCAACCTTTAAATGAGTGAATGAATAGTGAATATGAAGAAGAGAGTGAAGAAAATGGCCATATTCGAGTCGGTTAGCCAAAGGGGGCGTTAGAATTCGAATTCCAATGAGAAGTGTAATGCCTCTATAGGATCCAACTGTGGGAATCTTCCAGGGACGTAAGCACATCATGTGAGAATTTGAGCGTCGCATGGGCATCCCTAATAGTAACTCGTCTGTCGACACACAAAAAGGATTCCAAGTGGAACGAAGGCAGCGGGTTTAGGTGGAATTTTTCCTTTGAGTCTGGTTTTCTAAAGTGAGGAAGGGTAACAGGGGAATTTTCCCAAGGGGTGAAAATTATCTCCTATATAGTATGATACTACAGACATTCCTTGACTAATTTTAGAAGCTTAGACATGATGTAACATGTTCTCATAGTACAATTACATTTAATTTTGATTTTTTTGTTAACATCACTATTACACTCCTTTGACAATAATGGGCACCTTTTACATCAACGACGATACTCATTTAAAATCAATGAAAATAAATATTCAACAATATCCCCTTTGCCATTGATGGAAAATAAAACATGTTGTTGGAATATGCAGACCAATCTAATGTGTTAGAATCAAGGATCCCTAATAGTTGAAGTTGCCTCACATAGAGTTCCACTTTCTCCCCTTAGAGAATTTAGCATTTCGAGTTCCATTTCTCCCCCTTTGATATCAATGGTTTAAAGGTCAATTTATTACTCCACAATCCAAAAAATAGTTTCTCAAATAAACTCCCCTAAGTCCATTCTTCAACTAGACCTTTTAAACATTTTGCTTCTACATAACTAGGTTTAGAAAACTCTGCAAGATAACCAATTCTTCTTACAATAGGGATTCAACACTCCACCTCAACCTATGCTTCCTCTAGAACGTCAAGTAGCATAGGACCCTCGCTCTCATATTTTTTTGAAGAACTCGAATGTATTATCATATTTTTCCTTATTATACTAGGGCCAGTTTTCATCCTTCTTTCCTAAAAAATAGTTTATCTCTTTAATCTCAATGAGGTTATCACCTTTTGAGTTGCAACAGGCCACAATAGGCTCATCAAAACTTCCTTCTACGGATCCACATTTTTCCATACTAGACGTATTATAGCTTTCACTTTTGAAATCATCACATATTACAGATTGATCATAAAATGTAGTATGAGGGATTATTGACCTTTCAACATTTTGTTCTTCCTGCTTCTATATTCCAAACTTTCTCAAAATCACTATTCTCATTTACTAAATTACTTCCTTTAATTTTTGGCTTAGAAGAACTCACAAAATTGCTTTACAATTTTTTGTAATGTGTCCAAATTTTTTGCACTTATGACAAATGATATTTGAATCAATTAATGGAGAAAACATATTTATGCTAATAAAATTATTTATTTTTACCAATCCTTTCTAAAAATTCATATCCTTATAACCAAAATGATTGCAATTGAAATAATAGCCAGAAAAAGAATGATTGAGCCTATTATTGTGTGTTTATCTTCTAGACCTTCTCTTGTATCTAAATGCAAATGAAATCCTCATCTTATTCCTTATTGTTCTTAATCACCTTGGACTAATTAGATCTTGAGCTTCTAGAATCATGCTCATCCATATCCACCACACTTTTCTTCACGGAATTCTCAGTAACCTTACTAATTTATTTGTCCTTAAATCTAATATCGGTCTTGATATGTGGTTCCCTTTGACGGTAAATAATCTCATCTAGCATCTCAATACTCATTTCAAACTAAATATACTTTTTCTCAGCTGAAATTTTTCTTTCTCCAAATCCTTCCTCAACACTACCACTTCTACTTCAAGATTTTCACAATCCTTGTCTCTTGTCTTTAATTTGTTAATTAGAACATATTGCATCTATATTCCCTCTTCTATATGGACTTTAAGATCTACAATAATATTCTCATATTTCTTAATAATTTGTAACAGTTCATATTTATCTTTGATGTCCTCTGTAATTCTCTTATTATTTTTTATCACTTTGCGAGAACAATGGAGCTCTTCTTCAAAAAAAAAAATTTGCATCTTCTTCTTCACTTTTAGGATTTATATTTTTAACATCACCATCTAGGGGTTCCAATTCCATGAGTAGAGCCTTTTAATTTCCAAAGGTATTCTACTCATAATCATTATACATGAGTAACCTTCTTCCTTAGCAGATAAACCATTCTTTTTCTTTTTGCCAGTTCATAGTTTGCATTTAGAAGCAATGTGCCCAATTTTACCTCAATTGAAACATTTAAAAGGTAACTTACCTTTATATTTTTCAAAACATCTTTTTAATCACCTCACAAAGTTTTCTTCTTTCAAGTCAAATGATTCACTATGATTGGAATCCTCATTCTCCACTGATGCCTTGAAAGTTGCCTCCTTTCTTGAAAATTTATCATTCACAGTTCTCATCTCATATGTAGTTAATGTCCCTTGTAGTTCATCCATAGTCAAACTATTCAGTTTTTTAGCTTATTCCATTGTAGAAAATTTTGAATCAAACTTAGGGAGAAGAGATTTGAGTACCTTTTTAACAACTACTAGTTCTTTCACTTCTTCACCGAGTCCTTTGATGGTATTGACAACTTCATCAACCCTAAGCAGGTATGCAATGATGTCTTCTCCCTCCTTCATGTTCAAACCTTCAAACAATCCTTGATAGGTCTAAAGTTTTCCCTCCTTGAATTTATCATTACCTTCATAGATATTTTGTAGTATTACAACGTATTATTTTCATAAACTTATAGGTAGCTAGACCACATAAAATAGCATTTTTCCTTTGTATTTGTTTCACACGCTCTCTTTTTAGCTTGGTCCCTTGGGGGAATTTCTAGAATCTCATGTAACCATCCACAAAATATTTCCAAACCTCAAACCCTAGGGCAATCAAGTATGCTCCCATCCTTACTTTCCAAAAGGCATAATTGGATCCATCAAACAGTAGTGACTTATTTGAAGACAATCCTTTTTGATCCATTGTGTGCCATCTTGAATCTACATCAAGTTGTTAAGATTATTCAAAGGAACTTGGACCTGATACCAATTGAAGGGAACACAATATATTACTTGAGTGTTAGATTTGGTTGTGAAATCACCCAAGATCAAAATGACATATTAAATAAAAATAAAAAAACCTACACTAACACCCCCTTAAGCATAGCTTAGGTGGGTGAAAATACACAAATATGCAAATATGGGTCCCAAATACTAGGCCACCGTGGCAAATATCTTACTTTCAGGGTGGAACCTTCGAGGCAACATCATTATTCTTCATAGGTGATCGATCAGATTTTTCCTTAGGCTGTGTTAAGATCCGATTGTCTTCTAACTGTATATCTTCACAAAAAAATTGTAATATCTAGAGGCATTAATGAGCTATCCCAAGACTTTATGAACAACGATCATTCTGACCTAATCAAGTTCTAAATCATATTGCGATCAATCAGATACGAACATCCGATGTTGGTTCATCTCTACTGGTTACGGTGATGGATATCCCTCCTAGCTATTTAAAGGGGCTCACATCAGAGAATAAAAATCTGGAATAATTTTATAAGAGGAACCATCCTCTGAATCTTTTGAAAGAGGATAGTTTTAAGGAGTTTTTAATTTCTTAGGGATAGGATGATTTCATAGAGCACTATTCATGCTCTTTGGCATGCTATATTTATTGAGACTATTAATTAGATTGACATTCGACCTTTATTTTTTGTTAATTTATTGTAAGAATTAGATTTGTTAAGAAAAAATCTTTGAAATTATATTTTTATGGCCTTTACTATGAATTTATTTTTTGCATATCATTTATGCTGAGAGAATTGTGTTAAAATCCTTATGTAGATAGTCTAAATGATTACACATGTTATTAGCGTTTATGTTTGACACTATCTTTCAGAAACTGGACCATGTTCAATAGACTCTTTCATTTTATGTAAAAGATATATTGTTATTCATATTAAGTTGTAAGAGAGGGATGGTTCTATAAAGATCCAAATATCCCTATTGGTTTTTTGGGGTTTCTTACTACTGTCGAACCTTAATGGATGCTTCCCATAGGGAGATTTGAATGACTGCATTGTGCTTTCTTTAATCCTTTGTTGTTCATTCTCTTCTCAACAATGAAGGGTTTGTGGCATCTATGTCCATTTCATCAGTTATAAGGAATTTTAAGCTTTTGAAATTTTGTAAAGCCTTGGCGCATCACATTTTTTTACATTTTTCTTGCATTTCACTTCCCCTTTTCTGACACACAAAGAAGAGTTGGCTTTCTATAAAAATCCCAAAGGTCACTTAGTTAGGCGCAATTTGGTCCCCCACTTGATGAATTTCTCATAAGGTTGTTCAGAGAGACGCAAGATTTTATGATCAATATTACTAATTATAAGGAACTTGTTCTACCCCTTTGGGAGGGTTTTTTTTTGGAAATCAGTGCACCATGTAAATGAACTTGTGTTGCACAAACATCTGACCCATATGCATGAAAAAAGTATAAGAAAATCTAGAATAAATCCTTGTACATACATGTGTCACCAAAAAGTGTAGCCTTGACATTTTTCACTCATTTGGGCTTTTCCTATGGATTTTGGACCCCTTTTAACCCCCTTCCAAGCCTTATTTCAAAGTGTTGTAAGGTTTTGTAACAAACTCACACTTTCCTAGGCTTGTCATCACTAAATCAACCCTTTCTTATGACAAAATGACCCCTTACTACTCTTATAGGTCCAAGTTAAATGTGTTTCAAAAGAAAATCCTGAAAAACATCATTAATCATATTTTAATTTTCGACAACCACTCAAATTTTCCCAAGTGGACTAAGTTGCAACCTTGCATGACTTAGTCCCATGTGGCATAAAAATCAAATTTAATCTAAAATTCTGGTAGTATTTTGTCTCCAAAACCCTCAGGTCAGCCTGTGAAGTTGTATTTTCAGTGAATTAGGGAATAACATGTATAAATAAGGGTCTTTCCCCTAATTTTCACCCTAATATCTAATTCTACATCTTCTACATCTCATTTATTCTAAATCACTCATCTTTGTTTCTTCTCAAGCAAGCTAGGGTTTGAGTATTCTAAGTCATCAAGACATCTTTCTAAAGCATTCAAGGGTTGATTGCTGCAACAACTCAAGATCAGTCATTATCAAGGAAAGTTACTAACTCCATTATTTCATATTTCATGCTTCATTATCTTATTTCATCATTTTGGTTTAGTTACCTAAAAGGGGTTTGACCAAGGCAAACCCCCATGCCCTAACATTCAACATTTTGTCCTTCTCTCTTGATGTGTTTGAAAATTCAGGTACATTGAAGGCCTTGAAGATTTTTTGAAGACATCTCCTTGCTTGTAAAGTAAAAAAATCCATCAAAAGTCACTTCCAAGAGTGGAAATCGAAGTTTCAAAAGTAGACACCTTTGAAGAACCAAAGTGCAGACTGAGGGCTTCCATTCCCCCTTTCAGATTTCCAAAAATAAAGAAGTGGACTAAGTCACAAATAATGGTGAATTAGTCCCACTAGACATGCCTTTAAATGATTTTTGCATATTCAAACACCCATTTGGAAAAACATAGGTTTCTGTGTAGTTTTTCCAGATCTAGGGCTAAGTCGCCCAGATTGGCACAAGTGTCCCAGTCAGCTTTTGCATTAGCTTTTTTAGGTTTGTAGACCTCCATCTTGTCCCTCTTCACATTCCAGGTGCACTCCTTCTTACTTGCTCACCTATCTTGTTATTTATTGCATTCAATCTATCTTTCTACATATCACAATGTATTTTCAAACATAGTTCCATTTTCTAGATCTTGCATTAATAATCACTCTTTTATCGTTTCTTAGAATTTAGGGCATTCCATATCACACACTACACACCTTTAAGCCCCTAATCTTGAATGAACACCAAGAATAATTGAGCACGGAAGAGGCATTGTACCAAATAGCTCCTAGGTGGAAAACCCTAGGGGCCTATTAGGGAATCCTCTTTCCCTTATTTCATCTTTAGTTATAATTTTTTGTGAACCAGACCTTCAAATACCCTTCTTCTCTAATTTGGAGTCCCTTCTCACCCTAGATTCAATTGACATTGCACTTTGCATTGTTTAATTTGCATTCTAGGGTTTCACATTTTTTGCATGCATGAAAGTGCATATATTTTGCACTCTTGCATCTCAAATCATCCACGACCATATAAAATCTGCATTTCCCTTTCTTCTTCCAGTCATCCAACATCAAAACCCTTCAAACCAATTGAAAATTTCTAGGAAGTTTGCAAAAGACCCTAATTGGGACTAATTCGCCATTCTGGGTGACTTAGTCCCTATGCATATTTTTCACTGTCTATTAAAGTACCAGAAACCTCATTTATGTGCTTTCTTATCCTCCTAGTATCATATACTAGATAAGTCTAGAAAGTTTCGGGAACATTGGTTTTATGCATCGAGCTCAAAATCATCATTTTAGGACAGTCATTCTTGAAATCATTTCCTCATTAAATCTAAAAATGCTTACATTTCTGAAATTTTGCATCAAATTAATAAAAGTACTTTTCACTTTTGCATACACAATGTTTCTATTCATACAACTTTGCATAAGTTTGTTAAAATTTCTTTTCATTCTTGCATGTACATTATTCACATTCTTAACTTGCTTAGCATATATTGGATAAATTTTTTTTGTATTTTTGCATATACATTGTTTATATTATTGAAACATTGCATGAAATGGTTGCATGTAATTTTCATTTTTGTTCAAACAATGTTAATAGCTTACATATGGGTATGTGCAAGATCATCATGGAAAAAATAGGCCCTTAAGTGGCAATAAAGATTCGAAGAATCAGAGTTAGGCAACTTGACGTAAAAATTTGAATAAGTTATCTATATTATTTCAAAAATATGTAAGAATGGAATTTGTAGCAAATTGAATTTAGTTTCTAAACTACTAGGTTTATTTTTTCTAAAAATAAATCTGTTTGGTGAAAATTGAAAATTTCATTGTAGTAGTACTTAAATTTCAAGGAAAAAATAAGAAGTAGGTGTCTGTCTGACCAACCTAACCACAATAAAATGATAATATTTTTTTATAATATTTTATATATAAGTAGAGGACTCATGTCCCGATGTGATGCATATTTTTTTGTAATTGTTTTGCAAGTAAATATTTAATTATGATTTTTTTATTACAAATTTTAAAAAATATAAAAACTCGTACGTCTAACCACCTTAACTTGGTCAAAACTTCATGAAATTCAATTTTTTTTAAAAAAAACTATAGTATGTGAAGCATAGAATGTCACGCATGTTTCAGATTCAAAAAAAATGATACCATTTGTAAGCTATAGGTGTTTTTCAACCATCCTAGCAATCAGGACTTTAGTCGTAATTCAAATAGAAAATAAATAATAATTATTTATTAAATTCAAATTAAAGCATAATTTATATTGGTGGAAAGTTGAGAATCTTCTCTAAAAACCCTTTTCATTTCATCAATTTTGGGTAAAAAAAAAGTCATCAGCCACATGGGCCATCATATCACTTACATATCGCCACTTTTTGGCCCATCATGATCCTGCACATATCCATATCTAGACATGCTAAGAAAAATTTCCTATCCCCTCCCTCTAAGAGTGTTTTAGTCACATAAGATACAAATTTGGACATTTCTATCGATCATATTTGTTCTTCTCCTAATATCTCTCATCTTGGTGACGAAGATATTTGGGTAGAAGAATCAATCAATGAGAGTTTTGAGAATCCTAGTTGTTTCTCTCCTCTTACCTCTCTTAGTGGACAAAACATTAATGAACAAGACAACACAAACATAGCTACTCATGACAATAACATTTGTTTTTCTCCTAGTATTTCTCCTAGTTGTGAAGAAGATACTTTGCTGTTAGAAAACACAATTACTGAAGGTCATGAGAATCTTTGTTGTCCCCCTTCACCTAGAGAAATCCTTATTGCGCAAGAAAATTCAACCATTGATCATTGCCCTATTAGTGATGAAGCCATTTTAGAAGAACCAACCTTTGATTGTCAAGAGCAGTTGGTTTGTACTTCTCCTAAAACCCTTCCTCCTATGAAGGATATCATGCTACACAATAAGGATAACATTGACAATAATAATATTGCATCTTTAGAAGCACATGAAGAGATGCCCTTAGCCTCTCCCTTGCTCAAGGATGTTAATATTATTCAACCTCAACTCATCCTCTACCCACCTATGAATAATGTGTCACAACAACTGATTTATAATACCATTGCTCACACACATTACACAAGAAACAATTTGTACCGACAACAACCAACATCAACACCCTTCCCTTCACCCATTCCCATATTACTTGCTTCCCCTCACTTAAATTCACTCATTAGGGGGTATGATATTGTTGACCAACTTAAGAATAATCCTGCTAAAATATCATTATGAGATCTTATTCAAGCCTCTCCTCACTATCACAACATGATGCAGAATTCCCTACAACAATTTTCCGTCCCTTCTAATATGCAACCAAATGACATAGAAAATATTATTCACGAAATCAATATTGATATTTTTTTTCACCAAAGTGAGCTCCCTCCTTTGGATGTCCAAAAAAAAATGAAGCTTTCATAATAATCTCTCAATAAAAAATAAAAGGGATCAAGAGAACTCTTGTAGATACAGACTCTTCCCTTAATGTGTGTAGTGTGAGTCTTTTGGATATGCTGGGCATTGATCTATCAACCATTCAACTTGATTCCCTATCTATTCGAGGATTTTATAACATCATAAAGAAACTGCTTGGTGTGGTTACTTTGCCTCATACATTTGGAATGGCCACATTAGAAACAAATATTGATGTTATGACTCATGAAATTTCATACAATGTTCTCTTAGGTAGACCATGGATTCATGCAATGAATGGGGTGCCTTCCACTCTTCATCATAAAATGAAGTACATCTACAAAAACAAAGTGCACACACTTGACGTTGACCTTGAACCAAATAGTTGCTTGACCATTGAGAAACACAAAAAGAATCATTTCAACACATTAACACCAACTACAAAAGAGGAACCCTCACAGCACACAAAAAAAGAACAACCTCTTGAGAAAATCACAAAGCTCCTAGATGATGATTGGGGTTCCTTAGACTTCACACCTCCTTTACTAGGAGAATCCAAGATCATACACAAAGACTCTGAAAAATGGAACCATAGTCTTGTGAACACAAGACTCAGCTGATCCTTCAAAAGAATCCACCTCAACTACTTTAGACAAAGAAGCAAGCAACGAACAACCACCTGATCCAAAAGTGATGAAAAAGCTTCATGGAAAAGGTTATGAGCTTATGAAACAAATTGGCTACAATGTAAAAGTATGTGGTGCTCGTGAATAAGGTATCTGCCACCCTATCGAGCCTCAAACACAAAAAAAAAATCATGGTCTTGGTTATTGTCCTTTGATCAAAATCATCAAGCCTTCATCCAACACCAACACCATCACAAACTACTCTTCTAAACCATCCTTACCACTAGTGCATCCTGAACTGATGGAAACTAGTGATCTCCCAAGTGATCCTTTGCAACACTTGAAAAAAATAAAGAAATCTTTGCCTAATGTCAATGTCATCTCACACAACACTAATGATTTCGATTTTCCACACTCCTATAAAGGAGCGTACAAAATCTCACAATCTATAGCACCTTGTGTAGGTATGACATCCTATATTAATAAACAAACATCTTTGTCACAAACTAAAGGAACACCTTCTACCTTCAATCAAGAGGGTATCTTGTTGACACTCCTCCAAGATCACTTGATCTCCCTTCCTCCCCGAACTTGCAAGAAATTATATTACAAGAATTTATTTTGCACCTATCATAGAGTCCTTGGTCACTCCACTAATGAATGTAAGGCCTTGAGTAGTAAAATCCAACATCTTAAGGATTTTGGTGTTCTTCCTTATGTGGAGGCACCTAATTCCTCTAATCGAGACTATTTTTCCTTCAACCTTGCATTTTATCAATCCTTTCGGTTCACTCTTTTCCTGCACTAAGTGGGGGAAAGGGGTTAGAAAGACTTATCTGTGTATGTCACTTATCGTTGTCTATTTTGACTAGTTGTTAACCTTTCATGAACATATAAGATTAAGCTTGGGATGTGGATGAAATGACTTAAATTGACTCACATGTGACATACTTATCCTCTCATACCTTCTTCTACTTTAAAGAAAATTATCACAGTAATGGTGTTAGAAACCGCTTTAAAGTGGGGTCATACATCAACACTCACATTTCATTGTGCGATTTTCCTTTTCTTGTGATTCCCTCTCTTGGAAACATTAGGTACAATGTTGCTCAGGATGGGACTTTGCACTTTTCCTCTCTTGGAAAAAAGATGAGACATTTGCATTTTTTCTCTCTTGTAAACAAGATGAGATGTTTTCATTTTTCCTATCTTGCGAACAAGAGGAGACATTTTAACTTTTCCTCTCTTGGAGATATTACGCATGATGTTCCTTAAGATGAGACATTGCACGAACTAAGAAAAATATATTTGAACATTCGTTACATCATATTTAAATTCCAAATCATTTCCTTTCATGGCTTCTTATCAAAGTTATCAGGAGGTATAACTTCGGTATGATTCAAGCAAGATGCCCACCCAGTGGCATGACTTTCCCCATAGGCACCTTTGTGTATGTGAGTAAATACCAGTTGAGTGTATGTTTCTCACCTTATTGGGCCTTCTCATCCGGTGGACAACCAAAAGTCTCATCACCCTAGAGTGAGAATGCATCTCTTTTTGGATAAACAACCTAAATCCAATCCACAACTAGCTGGACAAATGGTCGAAGCTTGATCCAACTCTTTTCAATTTCTTTCTTCTCTTCCTTCTAGTTCTTGTCGTTATATGATCATGTATCTTATTTTGTTGTATATCATTCACCCTTGAATGGGTCTTCTTGCATTTATGTCTATTTGAACTAGAATCTTGAACCTTGGGGGCTTGATCACCTTCTTCATCTTCGTCATTCCTCACAATCTCCATTGGGATACTTTAGTATGAGTTTGAAGAAAGTTTATCCTCTCACTAAAGTGGGGGCTAAATGTGTTGTAAAAATTTTTAGCCTTGACACTTTTCACTCATTTGGGCTTTTCCTATGGATTTTGGACCGCTTTTAACCCCTTTCCAAGCCTTATTTCAAAGAGTTTAAGGTGTTGTAACAAACTCTCACACTTTCCTAGGATTTTCATCACTAAATCAACCCTTTCTTATGACAAAATGACCCCTTAATGCTCATACAGGTTCAACTTAAATGTGTTTCGGAAGACAATTCCATAAAAGATCATTAATCATATTTTAATTCCCGACAACCACTCAAATTTTCCCAAGTAGACTAAGTCGCCACCTTGGGCAACTTAGTCCCATGTGGCATAAAAATCAAATTTAATCTAAAATTTTGGTGGGATTTTGTCTCCAAAACCCTAAGGTCAGCTTGTGAAGTTGTATTTTTAGGAAATTAGGGTATAACATGTATAAATAAGGGTATTTCCCCTCATTTTGACAAGAATCTCCAAGTCTAAATCTTCTACACCTCATTTCTTCTCAATCACTCATCTCTCTTTCTTCTCAAGCAAGCTAAGGTTTGAGTATTGTAAGTCATCAAGACATATTTCTAAAGCATTCAAGGGTTGATTGCTGCAACAACACAAGATAAATCATCATTAAGGCAAGGTACTAACTCCATTATTTCATATTCATGCTTCATTATCTTATTTCATCATTTTGGTTTAGTTACCTAAAAGGGGTTTGACCAAGGCAAACCCCCATGTCCTAACATTCAATATTTTCTTCTTCTCTCTTGGTGTGTTTGTAGATCCAGGTACATTGAAGGCCTTGAAGATTTTTTGAAGAACTCTTCTTGCTTGCAAAGTCAAAAAATACATCAAAATTCACTTCCAGGAATGGAAATCAGAGTTTCAGAAGCAAACACCTCTGAAGAACCAAAGTGCAGACTGAGGGCTTCCATTCCCCCTTTCGAATTTCTAGAAATAAAGAAGTGGACTAAGTTGCCACTAATGGTGAATTAGTCCCACTAGACACGCCTTTCAATGTGTTTTGCATATTCAAACACCCATTTGGCAGAAACAGGTTTCTGGGCAATTTTTTGAAATCTGGGGCTAAGTTACCCAAATTGGCACAAGTGTCCCTATTGGCTTCAACATTAGGTTTCTAGACCTCCATCTTGTCCCTCTTCACATTCCAAGTGCACTCCTTCTTACTTTCTCTCCTATCTTGTTATTTATTGCATTCAATCTATCTTTCTACATATCACAATGTGTTTTCAACCATATTTGCATTTCCTAGATCTTGCATTAATAATCAGTCTCTTTATCATTTCTTAGCATTTAGGGCATTTCACATCACACACTACACACCTTTAAGCCCCTAATCTTGAATGAACACAAGGACTAACTAAGCATGAAAGAGGCATTGTACCAAATAGCTTCTAGGTGGAAAACCCTAGGGGCCTATTGGGGAATCCTCTTTTCCTTATTTAATTTTTGGTGGTATAATACACAATAAAAATAAAAATCTTGTGATTTATTCAAATTTTTAAAATAAAAAAACTGTTGATGAGACTAGTTATTTAAATACTCATAATGAAACACTAAAATAATAAAGGGAGAGATTTCTAAAATAAATATGCATACAAGGAAAAAAAGAGAAAAATGAACTTTGGGTGGTTATTTGAGGGGATTGCCTCATTCAACCCCTTGTTTTGGTCTTTCAAGCTCCATGATAGTCAATATTTTGATAATATTTTATAACTAGATATGCAAATGCTCTGAAATGAAAATATGATAGGTTATGATATAGAAAACTCTAACTACACTATGCTAACACTTGAAATCTTCAAATGAAACAATGAAATGATAAAATGATAAGAAAGGGAACAATAATATTAGAATAAAATCACTTGGAAATTCCTTATAACCCCCAATCAAAATATTATTGCTTCAACCTTATCATTTTTTACAATCTTATGAAGTTGATGCCCAAAAATCCTAAAAAAAAAGATATGCATAGTGCGATAGATCTTGATGGTGTCAAAAATGGTAGAATTTCTTCAAGGGCTATATAGTTCAATGTTAGAGAGCCAAAAATCAAGTTGATAGATCAAAAAAAGGCAAGTAAGGATACTTTTGTTCAACCTCACTATATATAGGAGTGTTACTTCTATTTTTTTTAGTGGGAAGGTAACACTCTAATAATCTGAAGAGGGGAAAAAAGAATGGAAAAAAAAGAAGAATGATTATGGAGAAGGAAGGAGGGAGAATAAAGAGCAGGATTTGGTTGCTAAAGCTGATAATCTGAAAGGTACCTCAGAGACTGAAGTGGGTTCGGAGAACAAAGGAGAGATCCCTTTTGAGCCTCTTAACCCAGAATCTGATCCCAAGGAAAGAGGTTTTGTTGAGGGCACCCTAGTTGTGAAAGGAGATTAGATCCTATCTCCTTCTCGCAAATGGCAGTCCCATCTGATAGAAATGAAGTGTTTCCGGGTTTGGAGGATATTCCGAGTGAGGGCCTATCCTTGGTCTTGAACATTCCCCCTCTCCCCTTGTTTACTGGATCTCCCTCCCCTATGGGTGTGGAACATCCATTGGAGACTAGCTCAGTTGTTGGGGTTTTAGAATCCCTTGATAATCAAGACCATTCAACAAACCTATCCAACAATGCTTTATGTTGTTAGGAGAATGGAAACATGGATACTCTACCTTGGGAACAAAGATTACCAAATGAAAAGGATTGGGAATCTAGTAGAGAAACGGACAGTCAAGAAGAGACTGATAAAGAAGAGAATATATTAAAGAAGAATCCTGGAAAAAAAAAGCAAGGGAGGACCCCAAGTGGCATTTCTACCAGATCAAGAGGCAAGGCTGATTGTGGTGCAACAAAAAATTCAAGAGGTAAAAAGTCTTTGAAAAAGAAAAGAGAGTTGAACAGCTTTTAGGAAATAGCAGAGGGGTCTCAGAAAACCATCCCGGAGTGTCTTAACTCCCCCGGTATTTAATGAAGATTATGTCTTGGAATATAAGGGGTCTCAATAGCCCCCACAAGCAGGATGTTCTCCACAACTTTGTTAGAGATCACAAACCGGATATTCTTCTAATTCAGGAAACAAAAATGTCTAAGGAGAAAATAGAAAATTTGAAACTCTTTCAATACTACTGCAACCAGGGTAATAATTCTAATGGTGCCTCGGGTGGCATTGTTACTTATTGGAACTGCCACAAAAACAAGGTGATCCAATTTTGGAAAGTACGAATCACATAGTTACTAGATTCACTCATATAAGAGATAACTTCAGTTGGATACAAATGAACATTTATGCTCCGAATGGTAAAGGTTTGAGGAAATCGTTTTGGCTGGAATTAGCTTCCATTAGAAGGATTTTTGATAATTAAGCTTGGATTGTTATGGGGGACTTCAATACTCCCTTAATGAATGGTGAGAAATTTGGGGGATCCCAGATCAACTTAGAGAGTAAAGAGGATCTTCAAAATTTTATTGATACTCAAGGGCTGATAGATCTGGACCTTCATGGAGCTGCCTTCACCTGGTCTAATTGCAGAAAGGGGACGGACCTTATACAGGTCAGACTTGATAGATCTCTGATCTCTAATCATTGGTATTTTGATTAATTTTGCTCCCTAAAAGTTCTCACTAGAATAGGTTCTGATCATTCTCCTATTAGTCTCACTATGGATCCTATAAAAAAGAAGAGGAATACCCCCTTCAGATTCGAAAAAATATGGATCTCCCATCCTGCTCTTAAAGAGGAACTAAAGAAATGGTGGAATATAAGTATTCAAGGTACTGCTATGTTCAGAGTTGCCAAAAAATTAAGGGAAGTGAAATGTAAGCTTAAAGAATGGAAAAAGGATTCTTTTGGGAACATCTTTAAGATCAAGTCTGAACTTCAGATGGATCTGGGAGCAATTCAATTCAAAATTCAGAATGAGGGTT
This sequence comes from Sequoiadendron giganteum, assembly GCA_007115665.2. Classification (NCBI taxonomy): domain Eukaryota; kingdom Viridiplantae; phylum Streptophyta; class Pinopsida; order Cupressales; family Cupressaceae; genus Sequoiadendron; species Sequoiadendron giganteum. Next base: position 29,190,428 of record CM021106.1, read on the forward strand.
ACTTAAATGATACTAAGGAAAAAGAGAATGAGATCCTTAAGAAGATGCATGACATTATTGGGAAGGACAAGGAGTTTTGGAAACAAAGATCTAGAGCTCTTTGGTTGTCTACCGGAGATAGAAACACTAGGTTTTTTCACCTTTCAGCTTCTAAACACAGAGCTGTTAATAGAATATCCCAAATTGAGATGAATGGTACCAATTTTGTTGAGGAAGAAGACATAAGGAGGCAGGCGAGTTCCTTCTTTAAACTTCTAATGTCGGCTAGTACTGAAATAAACCAAATTGAACAAGATCAGTTGGTGGAAGCTATACCAAGAATTATCAATTAGGAGAACAACTCTTTTATGACTGCTATCCCCACCAACAAGGAAATAAAGAGGGTTGTCTTTTCCTTTGATGGGAATAAAGCCCCAGAGCCCGACGGTTTTCCTTTGCTCTTCTTCCAACGGTTCTGGGATTTGGTTGAAGAGGATGTGGTTAATGTTGTTAAGGAATTTTTTGGAGCCAGATGTCTCTTAAAAGAGCTTAATGCTACTTTCTTGGTCCTCATCCCCAAGAAACCTAGAGCAGACAACTTTGAGGCCTTAAGACCTATTAGTCTATGTAATTCTTTATACAAGATCATATCTAAAGTTTTAACTTCTAGACTCTTAGTTTTTTTGCCTTCCTTGATTTCTCCTCAACAGAATGGATTCGTCCCTGGCAGACAAATTCTTGACTCTATTATTTCGGTTCATGAGAACATTCACTCCCTTGTTGAATCGAAGACTGAAGGTTTTCTTTGAAAGCTTGACATTTCAAAAGCCTATGACAGAGTTGATTGGGTTTTTTTATTCAAAATTTTGAAGGCCTTCGATTTTAATAATAGGGTGGTGCAAATGGTGGAACAACTTGTGTCCACAGCTTCCATATCGGTTATGGTCAATGGATCTTCGACTTCCTTTTTCCAAAGCACCAGAGGTCTCAGGAAGGGTGATCCTATCTCTCCAATATTATTCACTATTATGGCTGAAGGTTTAGGTAGGAACCTAAAAAAATTGATTGACTATAATGTTATCTCTGGGCTCAGACCATCCTCGGGCAATTTGGTGTGTTCCCATCAACAATTTGTTGATGATACTATGCTTATGGGTAAAGCATCTGTGTCCGAAGCTAAATCTATTAAACAACTGCTTGATAATTATGGGAGAGCTTCAGGACAACTGATCAACAATCAAAAAAGCTCGCTGTTCTTTTTTAATACTCTGGCACATCGTCAGACTAAAATTGCCAAAATTATGGACTGTAAGGTGGATGCCCTTCCTGCCACCTACCTTGGTCTTCCTTTAAGTATGAAACCTCCTGATGCCTTCTGGACTTCGTTGGTGGACAGATTCAGTAAAAAACTTGCAGGATGGAAAGGTGCTCTGCTTAGCCAAGCTAGTAAGCTTCAGCTCCTCAAAGCCTCCCTTTAGAATCTCCCTATCTATGCCCTAAGCCTATTTAAGATCCCTGCCAAATATGCTGACACTATTGAAAAAATCCAAAAAAGATTTCTTTGGTCGGGTGTTGAGGAAAATAAAAGAATTCCCTTAATTGATTGGAATTTGGTTTGTAGATCCAAAAATAACGGCGGACTTGGGCTAAGAAGAATTAGATCTATCAATAAAATCCTTTTGGCTAAGCAAATTTGGAGAATCTTCTCTTCCTTCGGGGAGTGGATTGATATTATGGCTGGTAAATATCTAGATAACAATTGCTCTTCTATTATTAACAAGGACCCCCACCTTCTTCCAAGAGGATCTATATGCTGGAACAGCTTAATTATTGGAAAAAAGATTATGGAGGAAGGCATTGGTTGGCAAGTGAGAAATGGCAATAGTACTAGATTTTGGGAAGATAGATGGCTTTTCAAGGAACCTCTGATAAATATTAATCCCTTCAGAGATTGGGCTGAGATCTATAAGGCTAGGTTTGGTACTTTTGTGAAAGAATACAGTGAGAATGGTATTTGGGTGGACTTATGCAGAGTTAGTCAAGCTCTAGCCCCTATCCAGATTTCTCTGCTGGCTGTTAGACTTAGTTCGGAGAAGCTGGAGGACTGTGCGATCTGGTTTGATGATCCCTCTGGTAATTTTTTGGTGTCTTCTTCCTTTACTAAGTTCACGTCCTCTCTGGATCATCCTCCCTTTTGGTCTAAAGCCTGGTGTAATAATTTGATACCTAAAATTAATATCTTCTTCTGGATCTTGCTTCAAAATAAGCTACTTACGACTGATAACCTGTGTAAACGGGGATTTCAAATCCCCAATAGATGTTGAATCAGGTAATCATTTATTCCTTCATTGCTCTTTCGCTGCTTCTATTTGGGATAAGTTTAATAGATTATGGAATCTTTCTTGGGTCTTTCCTTTGCTCATTGAAGAATTCTTCGTCCAATGGAAAGCGTCGACAAGGAACCCTTTACTTAGGTTTTTTTGGGAGTTTTCTTTCCCTCATATTGTCTGGGGCATCTGGAAAGAACGCAACAACAAAATTTTTAGGGACAAAGAAGCCCTTGTGGATCATGTCTTTGATAATAATGCTAGATTTCTAAAGGAAAATCTCTATGTCGTGGCCCAGAAGGATAGGAAGACCCCGAATGCTGAGTTTTTGAACTATGATCTTTGCATTGCTAAGGATTGGAACATACTCCCTATTCTATCTAGCTTTACTATGAAGGTTAAAAAGGATAGAGAGGGAGTTTGCTGGACTTTTCCGCTCGATGGGTGGATCAAAGCTAACTTTGATGGTGCGGCTAAAGGTAATCCAGGGGTTGCATGTTGTGGAGGAGTAATAAGGGATTTCTATGGAAATTTCATGGGTGCAACGGTCTCTCCTCTTGGCTCTCAAACTAATCATCTGGCGGAGACGGCTGGTGCTTACCATAAATCTAGCCCAAAGTCTCAATATAAAAAAATTATGGCTGGAAGGAGATTCCAAAAACATAATTGACTACCTCCGTGGCAAGTCTCCTCCCTCGTGGACCATCAAATCTTGGATTGATGAAGCTAAACTGAAATTGGACCGGTTTGAAAAAGTTAAAATAACACATGCCTATAGAGAAGCCAATGCTGTTATGGATTTTTTTACTAATGAAGGAGTCAAGCGTGAAGACTTGTGTACCTGGTTTAATAATAGCGATCTAAATATTGAAGTCTGTGCCCTATTAAACTATGATAAATCACATGGTAAGGCGTCGTGTTATCCCTTTAATGAGGATAGGTTGGATATCTCACATCACAATCATTAGATTGTATGGGACCGAGCCCAGTGGAGTAATTTGTAAGTTTACTCCACACGCTTTATGGGTGCTTAGATTTGGCAGGGCCAATTTTAGAAAGGATTGTGTTTGGTTCTTCCTCACAATGTCAGCCATTATGGGTGGGGATAGAAAGCGCACCAAGCCAGATAGCTATGAAACCCACATGAAAAATGCTAAGGCTTGGAACAAGATAAAAAGTGGAGGTCTGTTACCTTTTCTTGAGAAACTTCATGATTCTGATCTGGAGGCTACAAATCTCTTTGCCAAGAACTGGCATGATGGCAACTTGACTCTATTCGGCAGGAATGTGGAGCTCAACGAAGACTTAGTTGCCAAAGTTACGAGATTAGCCACGGATGGTAAGAAGTTTTTTAGGGATAGGGCTTACTCAGATGAGGCTGTAATTAGATTCCCTAAAAATGACATGGAAAAGAAAAACCTGGTTAAAATTGTGAATAACTATTTTGATGTTGACTCCGTAAAATTGATATGGAGAAAGGTCCTTCAGGCCATTATGGAACATATCATGGTGGACGTGCACTTCACAAAAGTCTATGGGTACCACTTCACCCTCCTCAACCATTTCTGCCATAAGGTTAGGGTTTCTATCCCTTATTATCTCTTATGCTCTCTAAAGAAAAGTTTGGAGGATAATAAAAAGAATCCCAAAAGATTCCCTATCCTCCATACTGGTTTAATTAGGCTTATTATTGATTATCTACATGAGCATGCCCCTACTACCTCGGAAGCCAACCTTGATGCTGATAGTGAGGATACTGAGCCCAGTGGCTCAAATTTTATGCCTAACCCTAGAACTGGCCCAAAAGACCCTAGTCTGCATGCTGGCCCTTCCAGGAACCCGGGTAAAATTCGGGGTGCGCTTGAGCCCATATATCCTCCTCCTAAGAACAACCCTGTTGGCAAGTCCACCCAGGCTAAAAGCCTGGTCTCTTACTCTGAATAGTCCTTTGAGCCGGAGGAATCCACTACCAATACTTCTGAGCATTGTAGGGGCCCTGCTCCTGATTTACAAAATGTCGACAATTCCCCTACTAATACTGGTAAAGAGCCATCCCTGGATTTTCTTTACATGGCTAAAACCAATTCCGAGTCCCACTCTAAAATCCTGGACTGGACTTTCTCCGAAATTGACGAGCTTAAAATTAAAAACTAGGCTCTGCAAAGCAAAATTGAGGAAATGGGAGTTAAGATTGCGGATCTGGGTAAGAAAGAGGCAGTGCATCGCAATAGGATTACCGATAATGATGTTGAGGCTTTAAGGATTAACATCAGAACCATTGCAGAACAAAACAACCGAATAGCAAGACACAATGCTATAATAATCAATGCAATGACCGAAAAACTTGACAAAGCCCAGCAGGGATCCTTGGTGGTTGATCTTGAAGACACTGAAGATAAAAGCCAGGAAATGGATGGAGGAATTTCTAGAAGAACCTATGCTAATTTGAAACGAAAGGCCCCCTTAACCCCAAAAATGGTTCAAACTTTTAAAAAGGGGGTTACTGATATGCAGGCTTTGGAAGAAGAGACAAAGACTGTCCTTAGGTCTCTGAAGTAATCCTGTGTGCTTTTTTTCTACTGTCCTTTTCTTTCTGACCCTCCTGGTCTTTTTTGTCTGCTTGCTGCTATTTTTTGTTGGGCAGCTGTATTTTTTTGGTGGACCAATGGTGGTCTTTTCTCTTTCTTGTAAACTTTGTGGTTTCGGGTCCCTGTAAAACCCGTTTTACCCTTTTATCAAAAACACTCTAATAATTAATAAAATGGTATTTTTTTGCGAGACGCTAGCACTTCACATGGACATCCACATGCAATGCTCCTAGCATAGAAAATTCATATTTAGAAGGTCAATATTATCGTAAAATTTACACAAATATCATATTTAAGTGTTAGCATTTTATAATTGAAATGTTCTATATTAGAGGACTAAAGTGAGGATAGAATGCAATGTGAAATTTCTAGGCCATGCAATTTTTGACTCTATACTACCTATAGATAAGCTCACAAATGTAGTGCATTTTGTAGCATCGTAAATTGTCAACCTTGACAAATTCACAATATGTTTTTCTCCCTCCTAAGTGCATGGAGCTAATTGTACATCTAATGTCCTAAATTATGCATTCCATGGCCCATTTGGACATTTATCAAGAAAACCCATTTGCAAAGCCAAAGAAAACATTTAATATTTTTCTCCTGACACTTTACATCTTGTAAAATAGGGCTAGGAAAAAGTCACTCTAGGTGACTTGGTCCCCTATTTTACCTCCAAATTTAAATAATATGTTAGACTAGTTGGAATTTTATTCTCTGAATTTCAAATGTCAAATGTCGGCTATCGGGATTTAATTTTTGGGAGATTAGAATTATTGTGTATAAATACCTAGTCATTGCACCATTTGAAATCTGAGAAGCACTATGTGAAATAACTAAAAAAAAAGAAAATTATCAAGCAATTCAAGAGTAGATTTATTGTGACATTTCAACTTTGAAGCATCATGTCAAGTTTTATGTGATTTTGTTCATGTTTATGTTTTCATTTTTCTTGTGACGACTAACCCTTATAGGTCTTCCAAGCAATCAAGCCAATTTGCAATCAAACATTGAGGATATTTGTGTGAGTTTAGTCCTTCAAGGAAATCAAATTTGGGTGGTGAGTTGCATTCCATTGTTAATTCATCATTAATTTGTTATTTAGGCTCTATCCTTCAAAAGGATAAGCTCTCTCTTTCATTAGCATTGCCATTGTGGAGGTGGAAACACCAACCCGGGGTTTGACTGAGGCAAGTACCTATATGGCATAACCCTTCATTTCTCTTTGAATGTGCTTGTTTTAGATTTGAAGAAGTCTAGAGGAATATTGAAGATTATTTATTCATTGTTGCATTCAAACCCTACAACTTGACAACATACAAAAACTCAATTATCTTAGCACTCAACAAAGATTCAACAGTGAGACTTGAAAGAAAGAAGACTTTGATTAGACTCTAAAGGGATATGAAATTAGATCTCAGCTTTAGGTACTAGGACATAGTCGCCCTAGGTGACTTGGTCCCTCAAATTCAACTCCAGATTTATATGTCGGGTGCACAGAATTTTGCTCAGTCTATTTTTGAATTGTGATTTTTTTTTACTTTGCAGATTTGTTTCTTTTGCATCTGAATAGGTTATTTGCATCTTTTTTTAGTCATATCACTACAATTCATACAAAATACATTTCCAAGTCCTTAAATTCAAATCCTAGGATTGGTTGGCTCACCTTTAGTGCTCGTTTACACTTGGGATGAGTGGGAAGTCCTGGAATGGCAATGTCATCTATCTTGTCTTTACAAGAGGTATTTGATTCTGCATGAGTGAGTATGGGGGCCAGGATTTCGTTGAGGCCACCAGGATAACCCTTAGTGGGCGTTGGAGCCTATGAAGATTCCTAGAGGATATCCCATGTCGACCTATGTGATGACACTCTTTCTATGACAACAGTTGGTATGTGATTTTGTGTGTATAGTTTTCTTAACATACTCAATCTGTTTTATACCTAGAAGCAATGTGACCATGTTAGAGTTGTACTTGTGTTGTACATGTGAATGGTTGTGTCAGTATGGTTCAGTTATGTTTTAGCCTATGTCTAGAGGTAGTTGGTCTTGGCTAGGAATCCTTGTTACTATCTCCTAGCATGCGGGGTGGGCCTTCGAGCACCACTTGGTTGGGTGGAACATGCACTTTACTCCGTTGGGTTTTCTTCTTGCTCATGTGGACAAGATTTCCAATTGGAGAGCTCATGGGATCTAGTTTCATTTCATGTTTTATTCATTTTAGTTGATCTAGTGATTTATTACCCCTCATTCGTTATCGAGGTGGAAAGTTGTAATTGTAATCATGCTTATTGGATTTACCTCATTCGAGGAATGAGATATGTAATCTTATTGTTTAATTATTGTTAATTGAAATCACATGTTATCTCTTATTCTTTGATTTAATTTATCATGTATGGAATGTATGTGTTTTTAATTTCTTAAGTAAATAAATGTTATGGTTTCAATTCATATTTTTGTTGAGGTTCTAATTTAACCTCAATCTTGTAACCTTAGAGGTTTTTGGCAATGGGTAGTGAGCTTGCATGTTAATTGTACTTAAATACAAAAAAAATTAGTGTGTTTAAGTAGTTAATTGCAACTTCCCCTAGGGTTGCATGGTGGGGCGTTACACATGGTATCAGAGCATTGGGTTTAAACACTGGGTACTTTGGGATTATGATGAACCCATTAAGCTTTTAGTTGTGTAGGTTTTAAGTTATGTAGTTTTCCTAATACCTTGATGGGTCTGTGTAGTATTATGCCTCCCAAATGCGGAAGAGGTAGAGGACGTGGACTTGACCGTGTAGGCAGTCATGATAGAATTCAGCATGAATCTCCTCCTCATGTTCCACTTATTTCAGATCAGGAAGAACATCAAGCATCGTAGAATGCCCCAGGGGTTAGTGATCATCAACATAATCCTCTAGGGATTGAGGTTCCACGTAGAGCACCGAGGAGGCATTGGCACTCCTTGGTCAGAGGTCGTTCGAGGTTCAGGGTAATTTTGGTGTGAGGGAAGTTTTGGTTTAGTCAAAGGTAGTAACATCTACGCATATGATGGATTTTCTCATGGCACATCCACCTTTGTTTGATGGAGCAGGAAGTGGTTTAGAGGTTGAGACTTGGCTCATTGACCTCAACCAATGTTTTTCTATGTACCCATATGGTAGTAATACCAAAGCATGGTGCACTATTGTGCATCTACAGGGATTCGCATCCACATGGTGGAGGTTGGAGGAGCAGAAGGTCCACATCGATATTAATTCGGTGTCTTGGGATATGTTTCTGGAGTGGTTCAAAGCCCATTCCTTATCCGACCACTGGTGTCAGTGTCGAGGCAATGAGTTTCACGCCTTGAACTAGATGGCATTGTCGGTAACAAACTTGGCCATGGCATTGGGAGGCCACAGTGATGTTCAGATCAACAATGGTTTTGTAGCAGGGTGTAGTGCTCAAAGGGGAGAGACTCAAGGGGATGTGCCTCCCAAGGCTTAGCAGGGACCATCTCAGTGTGGTCTGCAGCAACATAGTGCTTGGAAAGTGTAAGGACTCACAGCCGTACCAGGATGATGGTGGTTCTTTGCCTAGGAGGAACCAAAATTGGTAGCACAATAAGCACAATCGACAGGAGCATCGAACCTAGAGTTCATAGTCTATGACTGACTGGGGTAGTATGCAGTAGTCTATTGCACCTTTAGGAGATAGAGGGTTTGGTCGTAACACGTGGTGTTACTCTTGTGGTCAACAGGGCCACCTTGCTAGGAACTATCTACATCAGAACACTTTTGGTTTTGTTCAGGGCCCAACAATTTCAGAGCTGACATTAGGGGATGTAGGTAGATCTCATTGAGCTTATGCTATGGTTGATAACCATCAGCCTAGGTACTAGGGAGCTGTAGTTTAGACTTCTGGAGTTGGTCGCTCTGTGAATGATACTCATCCTCAAGGGTCGAGGTTTTGATTTGGATGTAGTTTGTATGAGGGATTTATATCCCTACTTGTTTTTAGGCTTCCAGGACTAAGCCTGGCCCTAGGGGGGAGGATGTAATACCCCTTCATTTTTCCTTCTATCTGGACAGTGTGTCCTTGTGTTATTTTGTTTGCTTTGATGTGTTTTTGGATATTCATATACCTTATTAGTTGTTTTTTTGGTTAGTACTTTGACTATGGTACTTGGTTACTATTTGATTGCTAATTATAAAGCGATGTGAATGTTATATGTTGATGTGATGGTATTTTATTTTGATGTTATCATTATGGCATGCTTTAGATTAGCATGGTGGATATTTGAATTAATGATGCTTTATGCTTTTGATTTTATTATTGATGTTAGATTCATCAATTAGTAACATTGTATTGGTGAAGGGGATGAAATTGCACCACTCGCTTGCGAGTGCCCTGTGATTCCACGATTTCCTCTTCATGATGTGTTTTTATTATTATGTGATATACATGTACATGTTCGTTATACTCTTTGTTCGTAGGTTAACAGGTACAAGACATCGACTCCACCTAGTTTCATAGGTTTGAGCATGTCCATTGCCCAATGGCATTCAATTGGGAGATAGTAGCTAGGTTTTCCATGCCAAGTCATCACCTTGGTCATAGTGTGTCATTGGGTTTTAGTTGGGTTAAGTTGTTTTAATATTGTTCAATTTGCCTTGATTTTATTCAAATTGCAAGTTAGAAAGAGGCAAATAATAGTTAAGTTGTTGATTAAATTAATCTAGTTATAATGTTAGAAATGTTATTTAAATTTATTGATTAATTTAATTTAATTAATAAAATAATTTAATCTTGGATTAGATTTATTCTATTGATTAAGTTAATTAATTGTGTTGAATTGAATTAAGTTATTCATTTTGGAATTAATAGATATTTTGTGTGAAAGTGGAGAATTGAAAAGATTAAATTGGAAAATTTGAAAAATGTTTTAAATTTCATTTTTGAAAATTTGAAAATGAAAATTGAAAATTGGAGATATTTTATGTTTTGTTTCTAAAAATTTATTATGGTGGTTGATGAGATATTTCATATTTTCTGATTATATTGGATTTTCATGAGAGTTTTTCAAAGAGGATGAAATTTTGAAAAAACAAAGGAGGAAAGGATTTTCTAGTTTGGTTTTGGATTTGGAGAAGCAAGTTGGAATTCTTAGAGGAGCTGCAATCATAAGAAGAATTCAAAGCACCATTGAGAACCTCTCAAGCTTTTTGGAAAATCCAGGTTTTCTTTTATTAAATTAGTTTTCATTTTGAAAAGATTCACAAAATTTTAATTGTTGTTTGAAAAATATTTTTAATCTCTGTTTGATTTGCAAATAAATAAACCCATGTTGAATATTTATTTAATTTGCAAAAATCCTTTGTTTCTATTTGAGTTTTCTCAAGGAAAAAATGGTGTTCTTGACTAAAAATGATCATTTTAAGTATGATTTTCTCAATTGATTTTGCAAATTCCTTTTTTGTGAATATATATAGTGATATATATATATATATATATATATATATATATATATATATATATATATATATATATATATAGATACATACATATATACATATATATTTATATATATTTATATATATTAATATTGGGGGTTATGCTATAAAAAAAATTCTTAAAAAAAATTGCTAACCCTAGCAAAATCGCGGATTCAATCTGTAGGGTTTTTTTTGTTGTTAAAAAAAATTATTTTTTTAAAAAAAGATTTTAGGGGGGGTCGTTGGGGCCTCACCCCCACTGTGCCCCCATTGGAGGCATGTGGGGGGAAGCTACGCCCAACGCGCTCCCCATACCCCCACGACCACTGCTAACACAACCGCCACCATTGTTTGGTGGTCGGCTATGCTAAGCACAACCACACCACCAACAATGGTGGTCAGTTGCCGCCCAAGCATGGTCATCTATGAAGTTGTGCCCAACCCTAGGCAATGCGCAGTGTGTGGCCCTAGAAACACAATTTGACTTTTTATTTTATTTCGGTTTTTAAAAAAAATATATATATATATATATTATTAATATTTAATATTATATATATAATGTTAAAATATTAATAAAAAAAATAAAAAATATACACATATATATATAATATGAAGTTATAATTATATGTATATATGTAAGTATATTATTATAGTATATATATAGTTGTGGATATAAGTTTAATATATATATATATATATATTCAAAGGTGATTTAATTAATGGAATGTTTAAATGATATTGAGAAAAATTTAAATCAATATGCAATAGTCAAATTATTGATTTTATTTTAAAATAATATATTTGAAAGGACAAATATTGGATTTAAAAGTAATGTGTTTAATAGCAATATTAATTGACTTTTTAAAATGATTTGTTTTGGAAAAGGACCAATAGTTTTTTTATTAAATGATAGGTTTTGAATCGTGGAAATAAATGTTGATTTTATTATTATTTAAAAGCAATTAGGGGATTAAATATTTGATTTAAATTACTTATTTGGTCTAAAAGAGACATTATTAATTAGTTTTATTGTGGAAATAATCTATTGGATTTTATTAAAGGAAGTGGATTTAGGAAATCCAAAGTAGAATTAATTCCTGTGTAATTGCTCATTTTAATTGTAAACTGTTTCCATTTTTGCTTGGGGAAAATTGTTTGGTAGGGGTTAATAAGTCTTCAAGATGGGGTTTTCCTTAGTTGAGGTTGTCGAATTAGGTTTTTCAACCTATTTGTATCCCTTGGGTAGTGCAAGGTGCGTTGTCAGTTATTTACCCAATTTCCACGAACGGGGATGATTTGTACATCCTTTGGAATGAGTGGATTATGTGAATTGTTGCCTCCAATTTTTGGAGTGAGCTTCATTATATGTTTCCTCTTAGAGTTGGAGTGGTTGTAATATCTATTTTGCATGCAGTTGGGTTCCCTTGGTTTTTGGTTTTGTTTGGTATGTTGTCAAGTAGAAGAGTGGCTTATGTTAGGCACCAAAGCCCAAAGAGGTAAACTAGATAACCTTTAGAGATGGTTTAATCAAGTGATAACTAAAATAATGTACTTAGAATTTTGGGTAGTATTTCACACTAATCAAGATAATTTAGCCTCACTCATAGACACAAGTACTCGTTTACACTTGGGATGAGTGGGAAGGCCTAGAATGGCAATGTCATCTATCTTCTCTTTACAAGAGGTATTTGATTCAGCATAAGTGAGTATGGTGATCGGGATTCCATTGAGGCCACCAGGATAACCCTTAGTGGGCATTGGAGCCTATGAAGATTCCCAAAGGATATCCCATGTTGAGCTGTGTGATGACACTCTTTCTATGACAACAGTTGTTATGTGATTTTGTGTGTATAGTTTTCTTAACATACTTGATCTGGTTTATATCTGGAAGCAATGTGACCATGTTAGAGTTGTTCTTTTGTTATACATGTGAATGGTTGTGTCAATATGGTTTAGTTATGTTTTAGCCTATGTCTAGAGGTAGTTGGTCTTGGCTAGGAATCCTTGTTACTATCTCTTAGCATGGGGGATGGGTCTTCACACACCACTTGGTTGGGTGGAACATGCACCTTACTCTGTTGGGTTTTCTTCTTGTTCGTGTGGACGAGATTTCCACTTGGAGAGCTCGTGGGATCCAATTCCATTTCATACTTTATTAATTTCAGTTGATCTAGTGATTTATTACCCCTTATTTGTTATCGAGGTGGAAAGTTGTAATTGTAATCATGCTTATTGGATTTACCTCATTTGGGGAATGAGATATGTAATCTTATTGTTTCATTATTGTTAATTGAAATCGCATGTTATCTCTTATTCTTTGATGTAATTTATCATGTATGGAATGTATGTGTTTTTAATTTCTTAAGTAAATAAATGTTTTGGTTTCAATTCATTTTTTTGTGGAGGTTCTAATTTAACCTCAGTCTCGTAACCTTAGAGGTTGTTGGCAGTGGGTAGTGAGCTTTCATGTTAATTGTACTTAAACAAAAAAAAATAGTGTGTTTAAGTAGTTAATTGCAATTTCCTCTAGGGTTGTGTGACAAGGCATTACACTGAATGCTTGATGTCATAAACTTGCTAAGATAATTGGGTACTTGAAAATTTCTAGTTTGTTAGGAGAAACTTAATGAAATGACCTTATATTTATACTTGTTTATTACTAATTTCTTAAAATTACAACACTACAAGCCAAAATATAAAAATTGAATCTAAGGATAATAAATTCTTGCCAAGAATTTGAATTAAAATAGGTCCTAGGTTAAAGCGAGACTCATACACCAAGTTGGGTGTATGAGTCCCAGAGGCTTAATCCTAAGACAAATTTCAAGAAATGCTTTGTTCAATGTGACATTTAAAATCATGGCCTGAGACCTTGGGAGGACCCATACACCCAAATGGGTGTATAGGTTCCAGATCCCTAATCTAGAATACATAGCCAAAAATATTAAATTAAGATTTCTCATTTATTATATCTCAAGATTATCCTTAGAAAAATGCATCTAACTAGGCTTGTAGATGCAAAATAGGATCAATTAAGGCATAAATAAGCCAAATTTTAATAGGGAGGACCCAAAAAATTGTGAAAATGTAAAGGGATACATTTTTCTATACTACATTTATCCCTCACTTTAGTTAGAGGATGATATTGCATCAAACTCACACTAAAGTAGGCAAATTCACATTAAGAGGGGTCCAAGTGTACCAATGCTAGTGAGATAGGATGACAATGATCAAGAGGGATGATCAAGCCCCTAGGATAAATATCCTATGGAAAAAAACATAGGCACAAAATAATATGCATCTAATGATGTATGAAGCAACAACAAGATACAATCATACACTGCCAAAGACATAAAGAAGAAAGAAAAGGAAAAATAAGGACGGAACAAGCCTCAATAGTTTGTCCAACATGATGTGGACCAGGTCTAAGTTGTTTGTCCAAAAAATTTTTTTAGAAGTGGAACACAATTTCCACTATGCAAACAAAATACATTCTCGCATAGGCTAGTGGAATCTAGTATCTAATAGGTGAGCCCCCAGAAAGGCAACATAGACACATGGTTGGTATGTGACCACACAAACAAGAAAGTGGCTATGGGAAGTCATTCATATGGTTGGCTCTCATGTTTACTAACCATACCAAATCTATACCTCCTGATAAATTTTATAAGGCATCACATAATATGAACAATGAGATTCATGAGGCAAGAAAAAATTCGTATGCTAACACCCATGAACAAATAGGATGGCTCCGCTAGCAAGCAAAGTGTGTTATGCAAGGTGGCCATATAATAATTATTATAAATGAAAAATAGTGTAAGGTATGTTCAAAAGGATTTTTCTTAGTTCATGTAAGGTCTCAACCTAGGGAAAATCATGCCTAATGTCTCCAAGAGAGGACTAGTCGAAGAATAGAAGATTCATAACTTAGGGAATGTACTCTGCTTGGAATTTCCACTAAGAGGAATGTAATATGTTAAGAGAGATCGCACTCTTAAAGTAAATCACACCTAGTGTCATAAAAAAGAGAAAGACACATTGCATGAAGTAAGAAGACCACACAATGTGTTGGTGTTTTATTTTTCCAGCTAGGCTTTGAGACTCTCTAAGAGGTAGCCAACCTCTATACTAAAGAACCACAAAGGCTAATGGCCAACTGACAGGAAATGGAATTGACACACATTTCCCCTACACTTCAGGCTCTATAAGACCTAGGGGGGTAAGCCTTTAGCAACATCTAAAAATTTAGACACACAAGTAACATGATATTGCTTAACAGATAATGCTCTCATAGAATTGCTAAGAAACCTAAAATATCACTCAAAATTGGCTAACACCTTGAGTGAATTTCACTAACCAACATGGAGAACATAACAAACATAACTTAGCAAAATAGATTTGAAATGGTTTTTCATCTAAAGAGTTGGGACCAAACTGAAAATAGTAGAAACATGATAATGGACCAGTGCCATAAAAATGGGCTATGGAGTCATATAACTAGAATTCATCTTTCAATATTGAACATGCTTTGAAGGTCTTGCAAATGTTGTCGCATTATGACAACCAGACCACTAAAGCTTTCTCTGATAACTCTTCTTATAAATCCACCTGAAACATAACACTCCTGTCACATTTGTCAAAGAAATTACACTATCCTTGAACAATAGGCAATAATAAATGCACCTTGTGATTTATTAAAGAAATTACATCATTCATAAGATAGAAGGCAACAACAAATGTAACTCAAATGCAGCAAATGTGCATGAAAAGACTTAGATAATTTTAGTATTGAATCCAAAAGAGCATTACAGTTCAGCCGTGGAGGCAATTATCAACTAAAATAAACACAAAAGAATAATTCAGAATACACTCTCAGATTAAATGACTAACAATCATATTCCCCCTATCTTTACAATCTACCCATAGCTTTTGCCTAACTTGCAGAGCTTCCAAAAATTGGAACCCTGAATAATGAGAATATAAAGAGAATAGAAGAAAATAGGAGCAACCCTAAATTTAATCAGTTGATGACACATGCCAACATCCTTCTTCAAATTGGAAAATCTTCTCTCATCTCTCATCCAACAAACTTATTCTCTCAAAACTGCCTTTGCTCATCATTGCCTTTGATTTCTGGTCACTTTATAATGTTGCAGTTATATTTTTCTTTCATATTTTATCTATGTTCCTAGCACGAAGTCTTCTTTATAAAGTGAATAAATTTACTTTTTCCATGCTTTCCTTTGCTACACTTTATAGTTAATCATTAAGTGAATATTAAATTCACTTCACATTAAAAATTTTGTCCATGCACTTTCACTATAATTTTCACCAATAGTAAAGTAACATATTCCACCTTCTAGCCAAGAAGAGCTTTTAAGTAGTGAATATTTAATTCACTTTACCAAGAGAGTAAAAAATATAACCCGTGCACCCATATCTGGAATATTTTCCCCGTGTTTGTATTATATTTCACCTTTTACACTTGAAATATTTTCTTTTTTCTAAAAAAGCTTTTAAATCATTGAGTAAGATAATTTACTCATATATTTCATCCAACAATACTTAAGGCCTTCATTTTAAAAATATTTAAACTATGTTTGGGTAAAATAATTTACCCATACCATTTAAAAAAAATTCAATTAGGCAAGTAAAATATTTTTACCTATGCATATCTTCACCAATTAAATATTTTCATTTTAATCACCCCCTTTTTAATATTTGCATTGGGCACAATAAGACTATACTCGTGCATTGAAAACACCTTGGGCCCACACTCCACGTGCCTTAATTTCATGGGCCTCATAGGTTTTCAGCTCATGTCACCCTTTCTCCCGTGAGGCTTGCGAGCAAGGGTCGAGCGTGCATCCACTCTGTTGGTGTTTAACAATCCACATCGATATTGTAGATCTCTAAGAGGTAGCCAAATCCTATCAAGGAGAACTACAACCACTAGTGGCCAACTAACGAGAGTCAGTTGAGGACTGAACTCTCCTACACTTTTGGCTTTGTAGGATCAAGGTTGGTAAACCTAAATGTGTTCATAAGAATGCCTCATGACTGGTAAGAACACTTCCCACATACAGATCACAATTCCTACACACTCAGAGGGATAGTCATCATTTCATGGTATTGGCAGACCAGAGAATGATTACTAGTGCCAAAGAGCAATGGAATTGACCCACTTACTACAAGGAAATACCTCTTGAAGGAGAACAAGGTTTTAAAAAGTGTTTATGTTCAGTATTTGGATTTCCATGCTTAGAGCTTACAGTCTTAAACCAAACAAAAGATACAAACATTGTTTAGTGCCTCATCCATTGGGTAACGGAGTCATACAAAATAAAATCCTGATACTATGAACTTATCTTCATATAGCATTACTATCATGAGATATTTTAGTATACTAAAATAGTACTTCTTCAAGAATCCTAAGCATATACAACCTTGAACATGTCATTGAATCTTCAAGCATTTGATTAACTCCTTAAGTTAAAGCAAGAAAAACTAACTACACTTTCAATTAATTGTTGAAACTGAAAGGAGGAACCCTTGATAACTCCATTCATGATCCATGGCACACACACAGGAGAGTAAACCATCTTAATTTTATAGATTTCTTTCGATATCAGTAATTAAAAAGCATATCATACTAACTGTATACAAATCCCCACCCGGGATAATTTCCTAAATAAAATATTCATAACACTTCAATCGTAAGACTGGCTGTACAGACTTCAAAGCTTCGGGCCCAAAACTCCTGACCCTCCAATGAGCCGTGAAATCTCCTTTTTATAACATGAGAGCAACAAGCATTAGGCTAGATTGTCGATACAAAATTGAATTTCAACTCAAAGTGAAATTCAAATTTACATTTCTTATCATTAGATGACATCATGCATGATCGAAGGAATAAAAAACGGTTACACAGTAACCAGCCGGAGAAAAAATTTTTGTGCAAAGCATGCGCACATCTACATCGACATCCACATCCACATGATGAAACAACAGGAGAGAACACGTCCAATGAACCCACCACCGGTAACCATCAAGAAAAAACACGGCCCCGGTATAGGTGACCGCTTCGAGTCCATGCCTGTGACAGTGACGGAACCACCTCTCCCTTACTAGCCTTGTGAACACCACCCCTAACAACTGGAGTTGGTGCCAATCTAGTTATCGATTCAACCACCATGGCCTCCTCGTTTACTCCAATGAGTTTAGTCAGAGTGGCCAAGTAACGCCTGTAGTCTGAGTCGGTATTAGATTCATCCAAATCCGAAATGATCACTGGGGATGAACAGTGCACTAGCTTCTTTCCAGCATTTCTTGTAGCACCCTCGGGTGATATGGGTGTAACAGGCTCCATCATGACTAGTACATGGGATCCCAGCCTTGTACTCTTGCGCATAATTGATTTATCCATGAAAGAAATAGAGCTCTGCAACACACAGGAGAAGAAACCTTCATGTACATAGATACAAGAAGATGCAATGTTGATCGCATACAACTCATTCAACATTTATAGAATAGCCCAGCATGCAAGGTACAATTACTTGAAGGAAATTCAAGCATTCAAACAATTAGTGACCAAGATAACCATGAATACTTCCAGTAGAATGGCACTGTTCGCACGCTGAAATAAATCAAGAGGAGATCCTCTAGAGAAGGAAAACCCATGCCATTAATGACACGAGCAATGGCCAAGCAACGTATGCCACGTGAACAACTCACACATCCCCTTCCTAAAATTGAACCACCGATTCAGACCATATTGTGACAAAACGGAGGGCGGATATCAAGTCCATGGATGTTGATGATCCAACTCAGCACCCTCAGAAAACATACCCAATCAAAACCCTCAAAAAAGTAGATCCGAACCACATAGTGGGACCCACATAGTCCCATTTGCAGGAAAAGAGAACCCATGTTCCATGCCCTCGCATACCTCGCAATACCCTCCCGAATATTTACTCTGCTCATGTGAGGTGTGTGAGAAATCATAATTAACCTTGTTATTAATGGCCATCACCACTAAAAAGACGACCCCATGTCATATCCAACACCTCGGGAAGAAAACCCACTCATCCGTTGATGCCAGATGGTGACATCTCGCGAGCCTCACACCACTTTGGTGATGCCAGTAGGGAAGCCCGCGAGGTCGGCGAGAAGCGACCAAGATCAACTCCTGCGATCGAACAGTTCATTAAACTTCAAATAGAACATTGAAGTGGGGACCGCATTGAAATTCTCGACAGTGTAGAATCATAAGCCATCATGCCAAAAGACCGACGAATCAGGTGAAATGGGGCCAATAAAGCACGACCCAAGAGGGATAAAACCTCATTTAGGTGATCGGTTCTCCCCGACAGCAGGTCACCATTGAAACATAACAAGAGGGTTTTAGAAGGTCGATAATCAAAGTTACCATGAGTAACTTTAGAACCCTAAAACCCCAGCCCAATTCTCCTAGAAAATTGAAGTCCCATCACACTCCCCACATTCTTCCCCTTGTCGTTGATCTTCAAAATTTTCCCTAATCCTTATCTTCTCTATTTTCTTATTCATACCTTTGTAAACTTGTCCGCCATTGCCCAATATGCTTGAACCTCCATCAAGTTTTTCTCCCTTTATGCTCACTACATTGGTGCATCCCATTTCTTGCAGTCTAGCCAAATGCATATACTTGAAAGTTTCTAAGGGTTTTCAACGAATCCATTTTGGTGTGTAGCTACCATGGCATCTAGTGAGACCACATTCATTGTGAAGTCTCCATTGACAACTCATGTGCCTTGTCCATGCCTCCCTCCTATTGTGTGGACCTCATACCTTGCTTGGCATAGGCAACTTAGTTGCCAATCACATTTACATGAAAGTTTCTCAAGCATTTTCAACAACTCCATGTTGTGCATGGTCTGCAATCATGGCACTTCTTGCTCCTCTATCTAGCACAATGGCTGCTCCAAAACAACATTTCCTCAAACAATTTTGATATATTTTCACTGTTATCACTCCCTTCTATGTTAGTCGTGAGATTTACAACATGTATTTCTAAGATTAGTGAATCAATAAGGCCAAATAACCCCTCACTTGTATTTTGCAACCATTCAAATAGAAAAGCATGATTAAACCCCACTCGTTGTTTCTTTAGAAATCCATGGCACCCAAATGTGACTCGAGCCCTTTAGACAACGTTGCCTTCATTCAACTCTAAGCGAGCTTTGATGGATATCCATCCTTCGGCACCAAGGTTGCAAATCATTTCATTAGCACTTGAAAAGCACCTTGGAATTTGTATGTCAAATTCCTTATACTACACAACTTTTTCTATTTCCATTGCTTTGAGCTCTTGCATGATAAAATAATACACTCAATTGACACATCAATTTTCAAGTGGATATTATCCATGGAGACAAAATATTGCTTTAAGATTCTTTTGGAGGCCTCACAAATTCCCCAGTGCTATAAACATCATCAATGTTGCCTGGAAAGTTAAACAAATCTGATCCAACACTAGTCTTCTTGACTTTATTGAGCTCTGAATCAAACCCAAATGATAAGCCATCTTTACATGTCTGCACTTTGGGTCATTTTTTGAAGTCTTAAATTGGCCATATACATTTACTCCTCCTCCCATGTCAATTTTAAAATGTTGCTTCACTAAAGTAGAAATGGCAATAAGTTTTTATCAACATTGGTTTCATACCTTCTCCAAAACTATTCCAACAACTTAGCAAGATTAAATAGTATTGCAAAATTATCCATGGTAAGTTCAAATGGAGCACTACCCTCACCATCAAGCTATGAGAAATAGCTTTAATTTCCTCTGCCTCATTATGCCAAATGAAGTAGACCCTCCACCTTCATTTGTGTTGATTGACAAAACTTGTGATAATGACCAATGAGAATTCAATCATGGAACAATGCTTTGAAAATCATACCTTTTGATAATCAAAGTGTCTTTCAGTAAGAGCATGTCGAGTCCCCATGTGGGCTCGGCTAATTTTTTTTTGTTTTAAAAAAAATTTCTCTGCTCAAATCATCCTAACACTACTTTTTAATGCATTAGAGATGAAATGTGTCCTCATCAAAATCTGTTTTTTGACACTTTTGGAAAATGGTGAAAACTGGTCAAGTTTTCTTTGGAATCATCCTAGAAAATTGATCAAACAATCTCTTGGAGCCATCAAAACTTGCAATCATGTAATAATTTGACCCAAGAATACAACACAAAAAAGGGTTCAGAGAAAGGAAACCTAAGGCACCATATATTAATCCACAAAGTCGCTTACTCAAACTTTCTGAAAGAATAATCTGTTCAGGATCAATTAAAAGTCACCCAATTGCTATTTTGAAAATATAGCAAATCAACTCCCGATGAGCTGCCACTGGACATAGTAGATCATTTAAGTACCCTGAGCACATTTTCAAAAGGAATTTTCTTGAACCATCACTGATCAAAATATATTAACGCTCAAATTTGGCCTCAGAAAGGTTGTCAAGAATGCAGATGCAAGATTGAATAAATTGCATTTGTTTTTGATCTGTGAAAAATAGTAAATGAGGTCATGTGGCTCTGAAAAGTAACATGTGAGCTCATCTTGGTATGGAGAATGTAGAACAACATTCGTTCTAACATGACAATCATTTGGTTGCAAAATGCAAGCTCAAACAAGATGCAACTTTGCAAAGTTGAACGTTTGCAAACAACAGAAAAGTGTCAAAACCCTCCAGCTTCACTTTTCGAAACCCTATCAAAACTTATCGTGGGAAGCTAAAAATTGACATGCCTGCTCACATATATCAATTGAGTATTTTTACAAATGTGTATTGCATAAAAATCATCTGGCTTCAAATTCTGACCCTCCAAAGTGGGTCACTCAGACTAATTCTTCAGGTGCACTTTTGGAAGTGCAGAGGCAAAATTTTGAAATGGGCATCTCAAATTTGAAAAATTTGAGAGTGCCATCACAATGAAACATGAGTTGTAACTGAAATGAAAAAAAATAATGCCAATGTATGCCCCCACTTTAAGGAAATTGCTAAACACCATGTTGTGTACAATTACTTTAAAGTAGAAAATGATAAATGCTAACAATAAAGAGGACATGAGAGCTTATTTGGGAAGCTCTATGCCACATCATATGTTTCCAAATGAAGCCACTTCATGAAAAAGGAAGGGAAAGAATGACACAAAAACATCATCATTCCCCAAATACTCATGGAATGGGAAGAATGACACAAAGAGAGCGAAAACAAAGAAAATATTTTGGGTCAACATGGAAGAGACCTAAATTTCACGATGCCTTGCATCAAGCCCAGAAGGAAAACACAAGACAAAGAAAAGATAAAGTTTTACGACATATAGAAGAATGTAGATACAAATAAAGGAATGTCACAAAGAGAGAGATACATCAAATAGAACATTATGAGAGATCACATATGCACATGCAATCACACACATAACATGAAAAAAAGAAAATAAAGGCAAGACTAGTAAGGCACATGTGAGTCAGCCTATAGCAGTTTGTCCACACCTCAATCTTGTTCATCATTTGCGAAAGGCAAACAACTAGCCAAATGGACAACAACAAGTGCAGTACGTAGACAAGGCTACCTACCCCCTTGCCCCTAGTTAGTGCAATACAAGGATGAGTCAATATGGGTGATGGTATGCTACTCCTTGCAAAAGGAAAATAATTTGCAATGAAGTTAAACATGCAATAGTGAGTGTGCTATGATCCTACAACTATTACATTGTAAGGAGCAACAACAAATTTTATTGATTATAATGAGTAAACAATGTATCAACTTGATGCATATATAATGAGATATTACCACATGTAGTATCTATTAGTTCAGGATGCACCAAAGTTAGAGTTGTCTTGGAGGAATATTTTGTAAGAGTTTTGATATTAAGTGAAGGTCTTTTTTTTTTTTTTTGAAGGGCAATAACCAAGACCATTAGTCATTCCTTGTGTATTAGGCTATATAGGGACACAAATACCTTGTTCTCTAGTGCCACATCCTTTTCCACTCTAACCAAGCTGTTTGATAAGTTCATAACATCTTCTATAAAGTGTTTTAATTTCTTTCAAATTCGATGGTTTCTTGTTATCAACTTCATCAAAGTTTATTATGTAATTTGGTTCTCCTTCTAAAGTGGTTAAGGTGGATGCTTTCAAAGTTTCATCTAAATTTTGTGTTGACATTATCATTGGTTCTTTTTTTATTTTCAGACTCTAGTTATGATCTTGTATTCTCCTGTAAATGTAGTTGTGAAATCTAAGGAACCCCAATCATCTTCCAATAACATTGTAACTTCTTCAATATCCTTTTCTTTGTCTTTTCCTTAGTGCACATGTTCCACTTGTATAGTTTGTGTCAAATTTTTTAAAGGATTTTCCTTGTTTTTCTCAATGTTCAAACAAATTTTTGGTTTAAGGTCATCCTCGAGTGTATACACTTTGTTGTTGTAGAAATACTTCATTTTACGATGAAGGTAACAGGCACCCCATTCACCACATGAATCCACGGTCTACCTAAAATAAGTTTATATGAAAGATCATCAGGCATAACATGGATTAGGGTTTGTAATTTGGCCCTTCCAACTATAATAGGAAAAGTGATTACACCAAGTGGTTGTTTTCCTACATTGTCAAATCCTCAAATCAATAAGGAATCAGGTTCAATTTGTGATTTATCCACACCAAGCTTATCCAAAAGGGTTACACTACACACATGAAGGGCTGAGCCATTGTCAACAAGGTTTCACTTTATCCCCATCCTATTGAAAATAACTACTATCATGAAAGGTTCATTTTATTTTTGCACTTCGAGTGAAGGTAACTCATATTGATGGAAAGTAATGTCTAAGTTAACTGGAGTTGTAGCTTGAATGTGGGTTGCCACATAATTTGATTTAAGATTAGGAGGGCTAGGAACTTGTTGTAAGGTACTTTGAATCATATTATAATAATGAGGGGAATCTTGAATAAGGTCCCATAATGATATCTTAGTAAGAGTGTTCTTAATTTGTTCAACAAGGTCATACACCTTTCTACTTTGTAAAGGAAAATGAGGAGCACTAGGCAAGATAGGATGAGGTAATGGAAGGTTTTTTATCGTCATATGTCCTGGTTATAGATTGTTCCTAGTGTTATATGTATGAGAAATTGTATTGCAACTCAGTTCTTGTGAACCATTGTTCTTAGGTGGTTTGGGGATGAGGATGGAATTTTTTTAGTTTGTGGTTAGTTTGAGGGTGGGTAAAGGATGAGTTTAGCCTTATGAGGTGCAATAATTAAAGGATTTCTAGGAAATATAAGAATTAGAGGACTCAAGGGAGTTCTAATGTTCATAACCTCACCAAAATTATCCTTATTTTTATGATCTCTTAGTGGAGGGGCATCTAATGTTACCTCGTCATCTTCATCTAAGGAAGCCACATTACTATTGTTTGAAAGATATGTATCAGTTCCATAATTCTCTTGCACCATGATATCGACCCTAGTATGAGAGCTTTTAGGAGAGGATAAAATAATATTTTCATCATATTCAATGGTTAGATTTTGTAAATTAACCTCATCACCAATAGGGGAGGCATTAAGAGAAGAACGACTATCATTGTCTTGCTTACCAATGATTGGATCCTTTCATTCAAATAGATCTTTCCAAATGGTAGGAGCATTAGGAAAGGAAGAAACAAGATTTTTATGACTCTTAATAAGTGTATCTTTTAACACCAAACTATCTTCTTCACAACTAAGAAATATATTAAGAGAAGAGAAAATGTGATATCACGGTTATCTACAATTACATCCCCATGTCCTATAATGTCTTCCCAAGTAGGAGGTGTAAGATTTTCATAGCTCTAAATCATTGGATCTCTTAACACCAAAATATTCTCCTCACATATGTGTTTATCATGATCGTTCATGATTGTATTCTCTTTCACTAAAGCATTCTCACAAGTAGGGGAGATGTTGGGAGATGAATGAAGACCAGGTAAATTAATGTTAAGGAATGTTTCAATGATTTCATCTTCTTTTCTCATAATATATTCCCAAGGGGGAGGAGCAGATGGACAAACAAGACTTTCATGATTCTTAATGATTGTCTCTTATTTCACCAAGATAGCTTCATCACCAATAAGAGAGGTATCAAGAGAAGAAGAATTATTTTTTTCATGATTATCTATTTTTTTCTCCTCTCGTATAATATCATCCTCACAAATGGGAGAGATAGTAGGGTTTGAGTGAGGGATATGCAACGTGATATTAAGAATTGTGTCAATGGTTTTATTTTCTTGCTCTAAGATGTTCTCATATCTAGGAAAGATAGTAGAATGATGGCTAACATGAGTCTTAATGACCTCATTTTTGTACTCTAAATTGAACTCATAAGAGGGGATATTGGATTTATGTAGTCAATTCTTAACCATATCAAGACCACATCTCTTAAAAGGAAACATGCTAACATGAAAAAACAAGCTATTCAACTTATTTAATACTTCAAAAATGTAAACAAATGTTCTACATATTCAAAGATTTTCACTAATGAAATGAGTTTTGGAATGATTTTAAAAATTACTACACTAAATGGATGATTTGACCTAGATTCTTAAATAAAAATTAGCATATTGGGGGCTAGAAAACTCCATTTTTGACGCTATTTGTTGTGTTGGATTCATAATTCCACTCTCACTCTCATCAAATTTCTATGACTATATGGTATGGTACTTGGAAATACCCTATGATATGATGTATGCAATTCGATACAGCTGAAATCCTACCTTGATTCAACCTCCATAAAGTAGGCGAAATTAAGGGGGGCATATATCTACCCTCAAATTTGATTTCTTGAAGAAGTTAGATAAGAGGGATTTTGAATGACTAACGAATTGGTTTTGTAGGATGCAGTTCCTAACAATGTGGTTTTGTAGATAACTATAATGGGGGCTTCATTATCCCATATTTCATGAATGAATCCATATGAGTATCCTTTTATGGGATAAATTTTACATTTTGAGGTAGTTTAGCTTGCATATGCACATAGTGTCATATGGGTGCTAAATGTAGTGTCAAAAATTGTACTCCCTTCTTGGGGATAGTACGATTTCACACTTAGTTTGGACCCATTTTAGTACCCTTCTATTCATGTCCTTTAAATCATTATTAATAGGCCCATAAGAACCTTTAATATGTTCCAAAGGCTTATTTCAACTAAAATACCAACAAATTCAACAAATTCATTTAATATTTTAACCCCTCGACATTCTCTAACCCCAAAAATCTAGGGTGGGACCCATAGGCCATCTTGGGTGTATAGGTCCCTTTTGGGGTTATTTTAGGTTTTAAGCGGGAAATCAAGGTTTCTAATTTAAATTTTGTAAATGTCAACATTTGATATCCAATAAAAGGTAAATTATATAGAATGCCTATAAAATCTACGTATCACAGTCATTTTTTCAACTAGATAGAACAAGACAATTAAGCAAGAGATCACAAGAATTTACATTCAAGAGCAAGGATAAATAAAATTTGAATTCTTAGAGAAGCATTATAGTGTTTTTTTAGGTCTTCAAGCTCACTTTCATTTCAAAATCAACAATTTCCAAATATTGATGATGGTTTCCTATGGAGGATCATGATGGATTCTAGGTTGGGGAGATGAAACTAGCCATTGAACCAAGCCTAATGACTTGTTTCCTAAGTGATTCCATCCTCCATTATCATTCTAATTTCTACCTAAAGGAAGTTACATGCATTCTTATAGCTTATTAGGGTGATTTAGGATCTCTCAAAGTGATTCATCATCATTTTCATGTTTCATTTATGCATATTCTAGCACATTAGAGAGGATTTATTTTATTTTATCTCCCATAATATTAGACACACTTAATATTAGGGCTTTCACACATATTTCCATTTTAGATCTATACTTTCTATCGAGGTTTAACTGCCAAACTAGGGGTTTGACCAAGGAAAACCCCCCATAAGAAAACAAACCAATATTTTATTTGTATATTTTTCATAGGTTCGGATCCAAAAGCGAAGTTTGAAAGAGATAGGAGGAAAGTGCAGACATAGGGGAACAATTTCAGATCCTTAGTTTTTGGAAAGGAAGAGTGGGAGTCATATGCCCAACTAGGCGTATTAGTCCTAGTACATATTTTTTGTTGTTGTTCTATAGATTTCGACAGGCAACAAAAGAATTATAGATTTTGCCCCTAAAACCCTAGAGTGGAACTAAATCAACCAACCTAGCATATTAGTCCCGATGTAATTTGAGACAACAATTTCCAAGGGTTATAGACATTTTTTTGGCCTCTCCACTCCTCCAGGTACTTTTATGTTTCATTCTATTTGTCAATCTAATTTCATGTTTTCAAGTTTCTCTTTTGAAGCTTCATTTAATGGTGAACCCCTATCTAATCACACTAGGAATCCATTAGCTATTCCTCAATCAAGTCACTTGGTTGACGGATCCAATTTCCTAATGAGCTAAAGTGTGAAATAGGTCCAAATTACATCTCCTAAAATGTGAAACCTTATCCTATTTCCCTTTTATGTAGATGGTGGTTCACCATTAAATGAAACTTCAAAAGAGAAATGCAAACACTTATTAACAAACCCTAGAAACTTGAAAACATGAAATCCGATTGACAAACATAATGAAATAGAAAAGTACCTAGAGGAGTTGAGAAGAAAAAATAAGGTTTGTAAACCCTAGAAACTACTATCTCAAATTTTACTAGGATAAATATGCTACATAGGGTGATTTAGTCCTACTACAGGGTTTTTGAGTAGAATCTAAAATCTTTTGATGACTTATTAGGATTTGTAGAAAGATGTAAATAAGAAGTATATTGTGACTAATACACCATGTTGGGAAAATGAGTTGATTTTAGGGTTTTGACTGATACTTCTTTAGCCTCTAGTGATATTTGGTAGTTTTTTTCTTGTCCAATCTTTAGGTCTAAAAGTCTAAATTCTGGTCTATAGGTGAAGTAAGACGGGGTTAGATGAATCATAGCCTAGAATGAGTGACAACCAACACTTCTAAGCTATGAAACCACACCTAAACAAGATAATACAATGAAAATCATAAATAAACAATAATATCAAATAAAAACACTCCCCATGCTTGATCTTGAATCACTTCTCTTGCTCTCCTATTTCTCCTTATGCAACTTTTCCCTCAAATTTGTTGTGATACTTGTGCAAAACTTGTAAATGGTAAGTAGAAGGCTGGAGAATATTAACTATTAAGTTGAAAATGGGAGAGAAGGGTTTCTTTTATAGACAACCATTTGAACAGAAGACCAAGATCGACAGATGAGGATTCATGAGAGGGAGGTTACAAAATGAAGGGTTGAGATCAGTCTTTTGGAAAGATGCCAAGATCAATGGTCAAGAATTGATGCACCAAAAAGATGTGGGAAATGAAGGCTATGACACCCAATGACTATGATAGACCATGAAAGCTTATGATAGAGATGGCTATGATATAAATAAAGGTCACGAATAGGGTATCTTTGACCAAAAGGGAGGAATCAATAAATTATTTATTCAAAAATGGAGAAAGTGGACAAGTGGAAAATAAATAATTCATTCGAATTATTTATTTGGAGGAAAATGAAAAGGGGTATTAAATAATTGACTTAATTATTTAATACAAGAGACACATGGACAATTAAATAATTTTGATAGTTATTTAATAATAGATGAATTAAAAGGAGTGAATAGTTAAATAATTAATAATTATTATTTAACCATGACGAAATATGATAAGAAAATAATTAAATAAATATTAGTTCATTTAATTATTGAAGAAAGGAGGATATTAGTGATGCAATTAATTAATTTAATTGATCAAGGTAGAATAGATATTAGAAAATGAATTAATCAAATAATTAGAAATTATTTAATTAATAGAAGAATATGATTGAGCATAATTAAATAATTAAAACTATTTAATTATTAGAGGTTGATGACCAAGGAAAAATGTTGCTCACAGACTTAGAACATTTTTCAGTGTCTATATTTTTCCCCTCTTTCACATAATGTGATTTGATTGTTGTGTCAAATAATGAGAATTAAAACTAGGTTCAGATCATTCCCTAGCATGCCCCATTGGTGACAAGGTATAGGTATGCCCCCTTGGGAAAATTTGACAAATTTTCAAAAAAAAATCCAAAAATTTGGAAAATTGTCCCGATAGGACAAAGAGATGGCCAGGAATGCGATGGTGAAGATACAATCGAGAGTAAAAGGTGATGGATGGGTCAAATTAAAGGTAAAAGGCTTCAAAAGGTGTGACCAGTAGACTAGGTACATAAAAGACCCTAATTGTGAACCTATAAATGGAAATTGGAGTTTGAAAAAGGGTAATTTGCAAATTACAAATATGGAAATTTTGAGAGATCAAAGTGATTAGTTAGTGAGAATGTCACCTATTCCGGAGGCCACCCATCGTGCATACAGAGTACAAAAGTATTGGCTTCCTAAGGGACCACCCCCTAGGTATGTACTATGAGCCCACCTTTTAATTTTCTCGTTTTGCATGCATTTAGCTTAGGAAATAATTTAGGAAACAATTGCATCATAAAATTTTGTAACGCATTTGAAGTCATGTTTGACGCATTTGATAAGAGGTTCACTGCAATCATTTTGATGCAACATAACTGTATTAGGTTACGAAGACAAGTGTTTGTGTTGTGACACATAAATTTGTGTGATGCAACTGACTTTTTGAGCCGCATATGCAGTCGGGAAGCACACAAATGACTGTCTGCAATGCATGTCTTGTACAAAGTGACACATGCATTAGAAAATTGACACAATTTCAATTATGGGATGGTTATAAATTAGTGTGATGCATTTGTTAAAATTGTGACACAATTGATTGGTGAAAAATTTG